>JACGTP010000013.1:1454196-1960888 GCA_023678845.1 Mischocyttarus mexicanus | reverse complement strand
TCCAAGTTAAACGTGCTTCACATTGGTACTGTGTATACCTCTCGGTAAATTCTAAGAAATTCGTTAAATATGAAATACACATAGAAAAACATTCCTTTATTACCGGCTTAGTCGAGCGTTCAATGTTTTGTTTACGTTTGGTACTCCCCGTCGTTTCTCAGCCGGTGTCGACAACCGTTGTTATTTCGTCGTTAGATTTGTATTTGACCTTCGTGTATGTTCGATACCTGTCGATTATGTTCGTAATTACTTTTCGAAATAATCGATAATCTTCTCCGAGCTTCCGAAGGAATAACAAGGATATTATTTAAAGTACGTAATTTTATTTCGCGTCAAGTTTACGTGTGTGAGTGTTTTCTTCCTATGCAAGTGAGATGCATATGTGAACGAGTGTGTGTAGTGCATATATGGATACAAGTGCAGTTATGGATATGGATTTGGATATAAAGTTCATCTAATGTAACTTGATCAAAATTTGGAATCTTTTTTGACATTTGACAGCACATGGTAGATTTAATATTAAAAATATATCAATAATTTTCGATAAAATATCTAATAGGTAATCGTAACGTTGTAGAATTTTTTAAATTTCAATTCATCAAATCTAAATATTATTCGTTAGAATTCATTAAACAATCCTTAATATGACATTTATTTTTATTATAAAAGCAACCTAATAATAGAAAAGATTTGATTCTACTCTATGATATTTGAAAATTAATTAGAAATAATGGATGTAACGATATTAGTTTGAGCACTTGTTAAACATAAAATATTTCAATAATATAATATGATTAGGATTATATTAAATTATTCAATAATCGGATTTAGTGTATAGTTTATTGTATATATTTAGTGTATCGATTTATTTAACTTCCTTTAATATCTCTTTCTTCTTGTTTTGTTTCTTTACCTTCGTGGCTAATTTAAATAAGAAATTTTATAGATCTCGACTATTTGAAAAATATATTCTTGTCGCATTGTACAATCATTTGTAACATATTGTATTATTACTGCTGATGATCTCACATATATTCAAAAATAAAAATGTTAGTAAAGGAAGGCTTTACGGAAGATATGTTATCTCTTTGTACATTTTCCTATGAATTATTTATTACTGTTTTTTTCTTTTTTACTTCTCTTAAAGTTTCTTTTTTAGATTTTACAGCTTATATATGCACGAATGATAAAAATGTTGTACTATTTATACAAAAACAAAAATATATATTTAGTAAAAAATATAATTTATTATAATAAATTTATTTATATAAAGAGAAAAAACATAATTTTGTTCTCAAACGCCAATGAAAATACATTTTAAGACTTAAAAAATCCTTCAAGCTCTTTTTTAATTTCGGGATTTTATATGGCTAGTTATGTTACTCTGCTTACAACTTAATCCGTCATTTTATCAATATATGCTAAATACGAACGGGATTATTATTTAAAGTTCGAAATAATAAACACTTGTGCATTACCGAGTACAATAATTCAAAAATAATTATTATTTATACAATATCCCCTTGCATTTATAATCTGTAAAATGATAAAAATAAGAAATTGAATGCGTTATTTCTTCAAATTCTTCATTATTTCTTTGTCTTCTCATTATCGTTTATTAGGATTAATAAATCACACGAAGTTGTGATATATGTGTCATCTTTTGAATCATTTATTATAGATTGATTTGTCCATCTCTCCCTTATCGAAGAGATAAGATCTTTTAGATAAAAAAAATGCTTATCATGAGAATATAAAAGCTTTGGAATATTCTACTGCTTTGTACAATTGTATTAGAATTATAGTCTTGTTAATGCCAATTATTTCTTATCATCATCAGGATGTTTACGATTGATGTCCCTAGTTAGTAGAAAATAATTATCTTCGCTGTGTTTTATTTCCTATTTTATATATTTTTTTTCTTTTTCGTTATGAAAAACGCGATTGCTAGAATCAGTGTCGTTTGTATCTTTTTGATATAACAAAATATATATACCTATATATATTATTATGAGAATTATGACATTATTAAAAATAAAGATAAATAAATTTATTGTCGTAGGAGAATATTTGTTGCACATTTTTTCATTGCAAAAAGAAATTAAATAGTTATTGTTAAGTATTTATAATCGATCTTGAAAAAATTCTTACTTTTATCGTAATCTCAATTAATTCTTGGTACAACGATCAAGTATCTAATGCGATTACCGTTTACTACATCACTAAATATAATTTTTATCTAACAAGAAGGAAGAAAATAAATAACGTAATAGAATAGTTTATGAAATAGGAAGCACAATGTTTTATCATTGTCGAAGGTATCTTAAAATGAAACATTCGATAACGTTCAATGTTAAATTGTAAAACAAATAAAAGTATCATTGTTAAAATGAATAAATATAACATACAAATAAAATTTATTTATTTTTTCCTTATCTTAATATATCGTTAGAATTTATCTTTCTTTTTTTACAAAACAGAGAGTTGAGTTTTATCCTATACAATTGATATTGTAATTTTTCTTTCTTTCTTATTCACATATTATTTACAAGCTTTTGTGACAGTAGGCAAAGGTTAATTAAAAAAAGAAGAAGTCTTTGAAACCTCGTTGTGAACATCGTACAATGCATTCTAGGCGGCCCTCTTCTATCCTTCGTGTTCACGCACGGAATAACCCTCATTAAGGGCGCATTTGCGGCTAATGCGAATTAGGAGGATATATTAGTCACGGTGGGAATTGTAGATACGTGGGAGTGGAATGTTATAAATCGGAGTCCAAGTTGAGGGAATTAAGGAAGTTCAGTACGTTTGCTTCTTAAATAATATTTTAAACGTTTTAAAATCATTTACATGTTTCTTATTTACAGTTACGATATTTTCCAATAAGATAGTAACACATATATGAAGTCAAAAAAATAAAATTCTTGTTGGAGCCAGTAAAATCGTTTTCAAATATTGGAAACAAAAATGCTTTAATTTCTTTTTAATATACATAATAATAAATATATATATAATATAATTTTTATTTTCAACACCTGTGGAAAATTGAAACAGACGACTCGTAAAATATGTCACGACCCATGCCAAGTTGTTAAAGATAAATCCTGAAACAACAATGAGATGATGCTTTCTCTGTCGTTGCTTTCACCTTTCTACGGGATCTGCCAAGTAGACTCGTTCGTTTTATAGGTCAAACTATAGATAGTTATATACATGTCTATTATATATGTATATGTACTGAATGATTCATCCTTCAAAACCGGAATTGTTAATAATTCTATTACTATATTGATGATAGAAAATGATTTATCAGGGACAATACGTATGATTTTGAGGTATGAGATGACTTTTTATGAGAATTTTATATTTTTGTTTTTATTAAGAAAAAAAACCAAACCAAACAAAATAAAGAACGTGAGATGATCAATTTAAATAACAAATTTAAAATAACAGAATAAATAAGAGAATAAATTGTTTTCTTTTATCCTACGATATAATATCGATGCATTGATATATTTTCTTTCCTAGTAGTTATTTATTCCATTAGAATAATAAAATACATCTCATTTATAGGATGCATGATTATACAATGGTAATATAAAATTAAAATTTATAAGGAAGCGAAAAGTAGCAACTTACGTCGTTTCTCAGGAGGTAACTCATGGAGACGAAAAACTAACTTTAGAAACGAAAGTTATCGTTGCTATAATAATTTCAAACTTTATTTTACATCTTTTCAGAAAGCTTCAATATTTTATCTATCAAATATAATACTGTATTTCATCGATTTATTCAATATCCAATAACAGAGTTTCAATAATATAGAAAATTGGAATAACATCGTTGCAATTTTCTTTTCTTTTAAAATAATATTCAATCTTACATAAGCAATCGTCACAGTCTTGTCAATTTTCTAGATAAAAGAGTTGTGCTTGACCGATGATGCATCGTAATAATTTCATTTCTATTTTCTTTTGTATCGAAACTATCAACGTAACGATAAGGAATTTTTCATGAATTGCGAGATATAAACTATTCTAATGATATCTTATCTATATCAGACTAAAGCTTCGTGCGCTGATTGTCAGTATTTATCGTAACATTGTTAAAAGAAAAAAAAGAAAAAAATTAATTATGATGTTTTAACAAAAATACGTACAATCGATGAAAATGAAAATAATTTTACATTCAATAAAAATTATTATTAAATTTTCAATTTCATATATATATATACGAATAATATATAATTGATTTATTACGTTGATTCATTCATTTTAATATACGTAGCAAACACTATAAAATAACAGTAAGAAAAATAAAAACAAAACCATTTATCAATGTTCGATAACCATGAAAACTAAAAACTGTTTGAGTGCATAGCTGCTTAAATCAACAAAATGGTCCCGGTTATCGCATACCGAATGCCGATAGATTATTTTAACAACAACTTCCGATAGTTGGAATCGTTTCGTTAGTCGATTAGGCTCGTTTCATGGTCTAGATTTGAGTTATCGATAAATTCTTTTCGAAGGTTTCTCACTTGTAACAGGTTTCGATGTTAAAACCGTACATTATCTTGACCAGTAGTAAAACGTTATTGTATTAAATGGTAATTAAATTTACCGTAATCTATTATAAATGTAAATATTATAGAATAGAAGTTTTTACTAGCTACTAATTAGATAGATATTTTGATTAAAATTTACATATTTTCTTTTTACAAGGTTATTCTTTAAAATTAATGTTAAATCACAATTATTAGTGACATATAGATAAGGAAAAAAAAACCAAGAAATTACATTTGTCACCGTTATGATATTTCACAATTATCCATTATATTAAAGCAACTTTTAGATTTTTAATAATATAAATTTACAATAACGTTTTAGATATAAAATGATAATCCTGTTGTATGTAATATAATCCCTATACGAAATATCGATAAAACGTACGATTTGTATTTCATTGTATTACGTTAGAATCAAGCATACCAGAATATATTTTTCTAACAATAAATAATCGATGAACGATCATTTTTAATAACGAGCTAATTAATTGTATATGATCAAAAATTAACGATTTTAATTACATGCATTTGCTTTTCTCTTACAGTGCTTTTCTTATTCTTTTCTTATCAATGTTTTTAAATATTTTTTCATGTAATACGAAGTAACGTGCATTACAGATTGAAATGCTGATGACACTCACATCAGCCATCCCTCATGATCATTGTTATTCCTTTGCTTCATCGTTGAAAGCAAATACCTTCACGTACCTGTAATGCAATAGTCTCTCACCTTTCTTGCGTATCTTTCTCCTTCTTCAGAATGAATTTCAATCAATAGTCGTCTTATATGTTCTCTATGAATCTCATTCTTTTCGATATCGAAGAAGAAAATTTACGTAAATTCGTTAATATATTTAAATAACAGAAGGAATTTTAATTGTAAATTAATTCATTTTTCTTAAATAATACAGAATATATATATATTATTTTATATTATATATTTATTTATTTATGTTATATTATATTAATTATTTATTTATTTATATATATATTATATTTATATTTTATAATATTTTATAATATATATACATATGCTTTTACTGAATTTTATTTCTCAACATTAATCTTCATAATTTATTCCGCCGAGAGAATAAAAAGTATATGCATGTATACTTACAAGCTGTAAAAGGTACACAATTAAATATCCGGCCAGCTTAATATTGTATACAGCTTGTAGAAATACTTACAAGATCATAAGCTACTATTCCATTTTATTGATAAACATTCTTACGGCGAGCGATTTTTAATATTATCAAAAAGAAAAATAATATCGATCATATCTTCGATTGTGGATAAGGATCGAAAAGAAACAGTAATACGATAGATAATATTCGATATCTTATCGTTATGAGCAAATGAGGATAGTTTAACGGAGAACTGGAAAGCATAATGATAAAGTTTTTCCAAAGAAGTTCTTTTAATCACGACTAACCGAAGATAGCGATATCGATTGGTGCTCTTTATCGAGATAAACTGTTATGTAGGGCCAATCGATTGACAGGAAAACGATAAGGATTAATAAAAAATGTTTGTTCTGTGGCAGTTTCGTGTCAGTCAAAGAGAAGCGGTTAAACTTATTACGCGACAGTCCAAGAAAAGCTCATTCAAAATGTCAAAAAGACGATCATGCACTATGATTGTGTCGCAAATTCTATTTACTGGCCTTCTTCTTACGTTGATAGAATCAGGTAAACGACTGCGCATTATAATTTCTTTTAATTTTTCTTAAACGTTGACACTAATTTTTCAATATAAATTAAAACAAAAATAAAAAATAAAAAACAAAGAAGAAAAACCATAGAAAAACAAATGGCTTCTTTTTACTATGCGATCAAAAATTAAATATTTATTTAAACAGGGATAGAGTAATTCTTATTTGTCTGTACCAGGAACTGGATTAAAGTGTTACTCATGTAGCAGTCTAGATGATGCCAATTGTTTAAACAATCCAAGTAATACCGTAGAATGTTCGGCACCAACACCGACACCAACACCGACAACAACACCGACACCAACACCGACACCAACAACGACAACAAATTCGACAACAAATTCGACAACAGAACCGACAGACAAACCGACAGACAAACCGACAGACGCACCGACAGACGAACCGACAGACGAACCGACAGACGCACCGATAGAAGAAAAAAAATTTAATCTGGATCATCTTATGTTTAATGGTATCGTATAAATATATACATGCATATTTATATATTTATGTATATTAAATAGAGTTAGATTATATTATATTTTTATTAGATCCTAGAAATTCTATAATATACAATCATCCACATTGACAACCAATATAATAATTTCTAAATATTTACTTATTATATTTGTAAAAAAAATTATTAATATTATTATATATATATATTACGAACAGATTGGAATTCAGAATTTGCTAGTTCTGAAAACAAAACTTATTCATGCCACATGGCGCACATTACTTTAATAAATGGTAAGTAATACATATTATATAAAAAATTCATTTTAATTATCGAAATATAATATTATTACGAATTAATATGAACATTAAAGTCTTGAGATTTTATTGAAAATATTATTTTATTTTATTATTTTATGACATATATTTATAGATCTTTAAATTTTATTTAATTTTGTAAGACAATTAAACAAGAATTTGAATTTATTATATAACAGGTACAAGTGGAGTAATTCGAGGATGCATTGAACAGGATACCTTTACTTGTAATAATGTATCCATTCCGATAAAAGACTGCTCTGTAGAATATTGTGGAACTGATAAATGCAATTCGTCAAGTATGGAAAAGATGGGAATAATTTCACTACTTTTACCTTTAATCACAGTGTTATTGCGTATAAGATAGATTATTCAATTATTAATAATGACATGATGATAATAAGTGAGTTGTATTTTTATAAAAAGTAGCTAATAAAAACTGATTTAAAAAATATTTAAGTCATCATAGTCGCATATATCGATAACAAAATGAATTGTATTTTTATGAAGTTTAAATTTAAGAATTTTGTTTAAAAGAACAATACCTTGAGATAACGAATGCAAAAATAAATTATACATTATCAATTATATATTCAAACTTTTCGATAAATAATGTTCAATTGACATTGAGTGACGAAATGAAGATCTGAGACTAATTCGAACCTTTTAACAAAGTGAAAAATTTGCTTTGGACGTTCATGAATGGCGGAATTATTTACAATGTACAATGACCATTTAACGAAAGGGCGTCATGCACCTATCCTTCATGATACGTCAATTACAATACGATAGATTCAGCGCATAACAGTTATAGATTGTGTATATAATTCATATATTCATATATTGGAGTTGGCAACTAAATTGATTTCGTATTTACTCAATAGCTGATCTTAACACATTCTTTTGTTTTTATCTTTTATTTTTCTGGGGGGGTTTTTCTTTTTTTCAATGTATTCAAAGTACCTAATCTATATTTAATCATATTTAAAATTCGCAATCAGTTACTTGCCAACCCAATAGAATCATTTGTATAGAATCATTTCGAAAGTGAAAATAAAAAATTAACGAGAGAGTGAGAGAGGAAACAAAAGAAAGTATCACGTTATCGTTAATTTGAATATAATCATCGATATTGTTTGTGTTGGTTAAAAAAAAAAATAAATAAAGAGATAATGGACAAAATAAGAGCAATAAAATTTAATTATTCTATATAAAAGATTAATTATATCGAGATATTAAGAAATATTACAACTGTACGTCATCGAATAATGAATATGAAATAATAAAAAGAGAAATTCATCGTACACTTATAAAATTATTTAATGAAACAGTTTGATTTTCTACCAATGAGAAGGATTTTCAATATAAACAGAAATTCGCGTAGGGAATTATCGGCTGTTATATGCAGTTAGTATGTTCTTCAACGTCAGTCAAAAATACGAGTAACATAAGTTTAAGCGGAATCGCGTTACGCTTACGCGGATAATGCTATAGAGTTATGTAAAACTGGGCCGCGATGCTGTGAGAAATTCTTGGTGAATCTGCCAACGGCAACGGACCAAACTAAAACCCTTCTTCTTTTCTCTTTTCCTCTTTTTATTTCTATCTCATTTTAGTTTGCTTCCGGGTACTACGTTCTATCGAGAATTCTCCTATTCCCTTCATAAATTTTCCAAATAAGTATCGTGGAATACGTAACTCGGTAAAATATCCGTGAACAAATTTTTCTAACATCAGATCGAAGATTTTTTTTTCTAAAATAAATATTCACCTACGTGAAAATTGAATATTAATAACAAGTAAACAGATATAATGTAAACAATTAATATCAATCTATTTTTTTATTACAATTGATCAATTACTCCTATTTTCTAGAACCCCTTGTCTTAGAAAACTTTTGCAAATTTTACGTGCCATAGTAAACAAGAAAATCGATCGAGAACTGTGCTATTCAACTGTTCAATTACGTGTACTATAATATATTTTTTTTTACCACGAATCAGAGTTGTGTTTTTTGCTTATGTAACAAATTCTTTACCACGAGTCAGACTCGTGGTTATAAGACAAAAGGATTAAAAACATTGTTATATTCGTTTACATGCTAGAAACTTTCATTCTCGATAAAGTTATTTAATTGATTTTAGCGGTTAGTTCGACGAACTATTTCAAGCTAGTTTAGCTTGGCATATATCTATCTATCGCTGGTTAATTCACGTATCAGAGTTATTTTTATTATGGATAATCTAGAAACAAAAAAGAAGTTGATATTTTGTTATTAAATGATGTTTAATCAAACTCACGTTATTGGTAAATACTTAAGGAAAAATTTGTTCCTCCACTTTTATACGCAAATACTTTATAATTTAATTACAATCATATTGTTTTTTCGTTTCTTTTTTAAGTCATATAATATAATCGTTTCTTTTTATTACTATTACACATAGAAACTATCCTTTAAATTCATTTATTTATTTAATTTTTCGTTACACATACGTTGATCGTGATTTATATTATACCCTATTATGACACTATATACCTTCTATCTCTACCTCAAAATTTTCATAAGCTATCATACGGAACGGTAAACAAAATTCGATTATGACAATCTTGTAAAATTCCAATATTATGGATGAGAAAGCAACGTTCTAGTAATCTGCTAGGGTAGCTCCATTCGTATCTTCCCTCTGGCATTATATCCCTTATTCGTATGTTTTTTCTCTATTTTTTAAATATCTAACAAGTTCAATTTATTATTTCGACAAATAATTCGAAATCGAAAGGTCAATTTTAATTATCTCAGATTCTATTTTATCTATGTTTATGATGTCTTATTTATAATTAAAAAGAAGATAAAAAGAAAACTTAAAAAATAATAATAAAATAAAAAAAAATAGAATATAAGCGTGAAAGAAAAATATTAATAATTATTGTATATAATATATTAGGTCTACCGGAAAGTTCTGTCCATTATTATCTAACATCCAATAATATTATTTAATAAAATATATAGACGGTAAGAAAAATGTATATTTTGTTTTATACCAAAATCAGACAAAACTTTCTGTTAGACCTAATGTAATAATAATTATTAGATAAGATTAACGAATAAATTGTGTCGTATAAATCATTGGCAAAGAGGCATAGTACGTTTGTAGCGACATTCTCGTCCATCGAATTGCAGTCACTGCATGTAAAGTGCAAATGCACGGTTACACCGACAAAGAGACATATTACGGTCCTTTCTTTAGTTCCGTCTGGTAAACAAGAGCTTCCACCGGGATGACACTTATCCTCTCGTTAGCCCCATTCAGGTTTCTTTCACTTCTCTTGTACAAAGGAAATAAGCAAGGGAAGAAGGAAAGAAGGAAGAAAGCAAGGAAGGAAGGAAGGAAGGAAGAAAGAAAAAAAAGAGAATCATTTACAATTCGAACGTCGTCGGTAATGGTTTCCTACTTTTCAATGATAAATCGTTCGATTGAGTATATTCAACCACGATGATCTAAATCATATCATTTTCACTTTGATAATACGACTTAAAAAAAAAGATATATTTTAAGATATTATTATTATTATTTAATTTATATTATTATATATATAGAAATAAAAATAAGATCAATTCTTGAATATTGAAAAATGTCAATACCAGATGATACCAATTTCATAATTTCTATCTGTATGTGAGATTATATCTAATATAATAATATATTTAATTGCATATTTATATATTGCATATGTATATATTTACAATAATATATTATTTAATTGTTTAATTATTTAATTAAACAATTATATGTAACAGGTATCGTATTATTGAATTTTAAAAAATCTTTTTATTTGTCGTGGAAAAAAAATTCTTAAAAAATGTTTAAAAAACCTGGGTGACCCCGTTAAATAAGGTATAAGTGCATAACACCCCATGGGAAGAAGGTAGGTTGATAATATTCTTCTCTAAATTCTCCCACTCGAGCGTGCGCGTTTTGAATTTCGAAGCGCAACCAAGCGCGGGAGGCTCGGGTTAAGGAAAGTCAACGTTTCGAGGCGCTTCAGTCGATGATCATCCTTCGCAAGCGACGGTTCGTTTCGTTTTCTCGTCTATTTTTTCCCTTTCATAATACTCATCCCTTACTTTTTTTCTCTTCCTTTTCATCTAAAGCTTTAATCATTTCGCACAGGCAGGACAATCTTTTTTTTTTTTATTAATCAAGGATATCTTCTTAGTTTTTCTACGATATTTTCTTTCTCGAACGACCATAACAAACACCTTATTCATATCCTTTCAAGTTTTTATTTCGATTTATCTCGCATTTATATGTGACATCGTTTCATTTAAAATAAGAAAAATCTACGATAACAACAACAACGCAACGACAACGACGAGAGTATCAGTGCCCAAACGTTTGCAGTGTTTTAATCGCAGTTTCGATTACGATGCGCGATCGACGGTTTTAATTTTTCTTTAATTTTTTCTCGTTTAGTTATTTCTTTTTTTTTTTTTTTTAAATAATTATAATACCCATCACCACGAGTCAAACGTTCCTGGGAATTTTTGTTGCGGCTGGATTATGAACGTGAGTACTTCGAATTATCTTATTTTGTTTCCTCTTTCGTATTTAAGATATGACGTATACGATTAAGTCGTGTGATTTAAAAAAAAAAAAGGAAATAATTATTGTCACATGGTTTTTTTTTTTTTGCATTTTAATTATCCTCATAAGTAATTTCTAATAATGTTTTATGTTAGTCAGAATCCTAGAAAAAAAATGATATTCTTTCATAATTTTTCATTGGAAATATTAATTTCGTTCAAACTTTAACAATTTTCTATAGAATACAAATTTGACTAAAATATATTATTCAAAGTAGAGATTTATTTATTAATAAAACAATACACGTGTATTATTTTTTTATTAATACGTATAAATAATAGAAATAAATTTGTAAGAAAAGAGACACAGTCGCAAAACGTAAGACACGCGTTTCAAAAGCAACCGGACGAGATCATTTCCATGGTATAATTCATCATGGTTTTTAATAAAAGAATAAAAAAAAAAAAAAGGAGTAAAACGTCTGGAGATAAAAGACCAGACTCTCGTTATTTCATTCGTTCATTTTGAGGAATCTAGCTTGCGTGTATGTCTCTCACGGCACACTTATACAAATCACATGCCATTTCCTCGATGGAAAAATATTGCGTGAAATCGTAACAAGAAGACCTTCTATCATGTAAAATGTAACTAGTTCGTTAAAAAAAGAAAAAAAAGAACAAGTCTTACGCTTTCTTTCTTATGTTACTTTCAAATTAATAATAAAATCAACTAAAGAAAAAGAATAACAGATAAAATTTAATAAAAACTACTTTAAAATAGAAATAGATTAGATTTTTATTGAGATAATTATTTGATTTAAATTAATTATTTTTTTGGTTCACAAATTATTTCAAATATTTCATAAAATTGAGATAAACGTTAAAAGAATCATAATTTAAGATACATATAAGATATTTATTTAAAATCTTGTGTAAAACTTTAAGAAGAGTTTGTTATCGTCTATGAATTCGAGTATTATTTTGAGTTAGTTTCTTCGTCGAAGATATTGCAAAGGGTATTGATAATGCAAACTAACAATAAGTGAAGTCCACAATACCAGACATGAGCAAAGGACAAGCATTTGAAACGACCAAGAAGAAAATCGAAGATAAAGTTATTTAGAGAGAGAGAGTTTCTTTTGAAAGGAAGTTTGAGATGGTCTTCGT
Organism: Mischocyttarus mexicanus; assembly: GCA_023678845.1. Lineage (NCBI taxonomy): Eukaryota > Metazoa > Arthropoda > Insecta > Hymenoptera > Vespidae > Mischocyttarus > Mischocyttarus mexicanus. The sequence continues at coordinate 1,948,084 of JACGTP010000013.1, read as the reverse complement.
GTTCCCATTATATAATTTATATAAAGGAAACCTTTCATCCAGTATCAATTGCACGAAATACTTTGCAAGCACATTTGCAAGTTAAAGAAACTTTTTACTTCGAATTAGTCTTCCCGGTTTAGTCAGATCGAGTTATAGAAGAAACCTTCGATATTCTCGTTCCCTGAAAATCGAAGATTTCTGCTTCATCGAGCTTATGATAAACGACACGAGAATTTCCATATTCGTTTACCTCTCAACTAATGAGAATTACAAAGAGTTCATTTTGCTGGTAAAATAACGTCACTCGTGTGCGTTGATATGTAAACACTCGCACGTGTCGTATTAACAACAAACAAATATAAAGGGAATCATTAAAAAAGAAATGTAAAGAGAAGGAGCTTTTAAAACCTTTTATTCTGTCATTTTCTTCAAATTCCCTTAGACCGTAATAATCACCTCGAGTTAACAGAGAGAAAGAGAGAGAGAGAGTGCACTTTTAATGATAATTCGTAATATTTACATACAAAAGAATTTTTTCTTAAGATACTCTTTCCTTCTTTTTCTTATCTTTTATAATATATACTTTTATCTATTTCTATCTAATTTTTGTTTCTTTTTTTGGTTTTTCTATTTTGTCTTTTTTCTTTTTTTTGGTTCTATTCCCACATGGGAGAAAACGGATATCCTGGATAACCCGTGCGAACGATTCGAAGAAAGTTTTCCGTGGAAAGTACACTTCCTTGTGTTGTACTAATCGTCAAAAACATTGCTTATTCTCAAAACTTCTCTCACGTTACGATACTTATCCTTGAGCTTCTTAATATCATCCGTAATCCAAAAGAATTCAAATTTTTGAGAATCATTGCAACGCGAATAGTCGCGAATAACAAAAGAAGAAAAAAGAAAAAGTCAAGCAACTAAATTTCTTTCGTAATATTTATCTACAAGTAATCTTGTATCTTTACCCCATGGGTTTTTGCTGTTACGTGGGTATTTCTTTTCTTTTCTGGTTTATCGCAATAAAACACCGTAATCGTTCTCCAACGTTAAATCGTTTCCACGAGAATTTCGTAACCAAACGCGATCGACGTATGTATTTGTTGTTTTCTTTCTTTTTTTATTTTTTTTCGTCTCTTTTATCATCTGACCAAGAAGTGGAGGAAAAAAAAGGGAGTAATAGTTCCGACGGGTATCGCATTAAAACGCAAGAGTCGTTAAACAATCTGGAACATGATCTGTGTCTCATGGTGCGTCGGATTATTACCAAAGCAATTCGTCTACTCGTAATTACGAGTGTTTGTTTGTTGAAAAAGTGACGAGGTCAGGCCGATCGAAAGAAAGAAAGAAAGAAATAAAAGTAAGAGGAAAGAGAGTAAGTGAGAGGGAGAGGTAACCTAACCGCGGGATACAAAAGAAACATTTCTTCTTTTCTATTACACCGACTCCCCGATTTCACGATTGTAACACGTTCCTATCGTAGAATTAAATTGCTTGCTCGATTACTTGAAACACGCAAGTTAGTACGAGCTCATGGCATTCCTCAAATGATAATTAATTCTCTTGGTTGATTCTCACGAGAGTCGATCTAACCGAATATGGGAACACTTATGGGTTTTTTAAGTTAGCGAATTTGTATACAATAAAGACAGGTACCAAAGGTCTTACAAATTTTCTTGCTCGACATCAATGTATTTTTTTTATACAATTTTCGATAAAAATTCTTTTCTTACATATTTTTTTAATGAAATAATTTATCAGAAATGATCATTTATCGTCAATGTTTTTAATCGTCAATGTATACAATTGTTTATTATTATTGAATCAATGTTTATCGAAAAATAAGATTTATCGTATAGATCGTATGAAGAAACGTTCGATAATTCAAACGAATGATATCTAATCGATGGATCTTCATATCCAAAGAACATTCGCACGAATTATTGTACAATATGTACTGTCAAAGTTAAACGGTAAGAGTGATGGTTAGAAAGAGGGGAGGAGACGGTAGGAGAGAAAATACGAGGGAAAGAATTTATAAAGAATAAAAGGAATAGAAAGAAACGAGGAAACCACGATGCTGATAAGGTGTATATAAGCACGACACACATGGAAATTGGATTAGTGTGTCACGTATATGCACCACCATGCAACCATGTACCGGAACAAAATTGGTTTGTTCGCAAATTTTCTTCCGTTCTTATATTTTCCTTTTTCCTTGCTTTCTTCGATAAATAATTTTGTTTTTTTTTTTCTTTTTAAATTATAAATATGAGTTTTCATTTTATTTAGAATTAAATGTAAATTGTTTTATTAGATGTTTAAAAAACTTAGAATATAGTGAAAGCTACAGAATTGTCAATTTGAGAGGAAACTTTAAATTAGGAAGTAGGTATGTAAAAAAAAAAAAGGACAAATTTGAAAGAATGGAAAAATCCATGGATAGAAAATAAGAAATACGATGAGAAAAAAAAAGATAAATCTCGAAAGATGTTATCGCATTAGACATGAATTCTCTTTTAGATGATGTATATTATCATCATCTTGGATCATAACGCACGTTTCTGATTTCCATATTCGTTTATATATTAGAGAGTATAACCGTGTAACAAAGGCCATTTCAGACAGGAACTGCGCAGATTAACGTTGCAGTTGGGATTTGTCGCGATTTACTAGGAAATGATTTAGCGAGAAAAACAATTTTTTATTTTAACGAACTACGTAGATAATGATGGTAATTATTGTCTATTCGTTTGGAAGCTAACAATAAGGAAAAGAAAAAAAGATAAATAACGTGATCAAATCCACGCTTCGTTGAAGTTTATTTCTTGAATTAATTGTAAGAAAAAGGAATATCGAATTTCTTTGAGATTTCGTTTACTCTGATCGATGAAAGATAAAATTCATTGGAAAATTAACAAATACAATACTGTACGTTATAGACGAATTACTATGTAATACAATGTAATGTAATTTATTTATTGATCATGGAACAAAGTCTTTTAATGACCAAAATCAATACAATAAATTTCTATAATTAATAGACACTTAATAGACACTTTCTAGACATTTTCATTAGTTGTATAGTTAGGATAGTTGTGTTATGTTGATAAAAGATAGAACGTAGAGGATGAAAATGGACGCTTTACAAACATAGGTGCGACGATCATTCATCTCGACGTTAAGACACAGTGATATCATCTTGCTTATACATCGAGCAAACAAGCTTCACGGAATATACGTCATAGAGTAATACTAATATTGACAAAGCTTATAATATAACTTCTTTCTCTCTTTAATATTTCCAGATATTTATTAATTGATAAGATTGGATGACAAATTTTGAACATAAATTGGCTGGTATATAATTTCCTTTTTGTTTTCTTCTTTGGGATAATCGATTCGACTAAAATTGATATTTGTTATAATAATAATAATTATTATTACAATTTGATATATAATAGATTGGGGAAAAAGAAATTTATTACTTTTACGTTTATTTCAAACTTAAAATAATGAATTTCTTCTTCACCAATTTAATTTTAACGATTAAAATACTAAATATATATAATTTGACAAATTTTATTCGATATTTGAGTATGCCATATCAAATCAAATCTTTGTATAATCAGATATGATTTTGATAGCGTCTATAATTAACAAAGATTAATGATATTTGATAGAAGATAAGAAAAAAATAAATAGAATTCGTAGATTTGAATTGTTTTAAGCCGAACATCGAAGAAATGAGATATCGAAAGACTTACAATAATAAGATATTTTAAGTATGTATATATAAATACACAGTACCATCATACAATTGGATATTAAGCAAAACAAAAATATGAATTATAAATTGTACTTCCATCGAATAGATGTTAAAATATTATTTCATTAATAACTGATTAGAATGATGCTTAATTAATGATCTTTTAACGTTCTACGATTTCTAATTCACGCCTACGACTTTCTAACAAATCTCACGTACACGGAAGAATCATGCATAGTGGTATCATTAGTATTTAATAGCCATAACGAGATCGTTATTTTACGTTGGTTCGATCGATTAGTTCGTATTTTATTTTATTTTATTTTATTTTATTTTTTCATTTTTTTCTATATGAAATGTTTTTCATCTAACAGAAGTAGCACAGAAGTAGTACTTTACTATGTAAAGAAAAAAAAAAACATGAAAAATCTCATCGTGGCATACATTCAGGATAATTCATACATAAGGAATAAACATATGTATACTGTATATATATTTATGTATATAATACAGCTTGTGTATCTCTCGAAAGAGAAAGTATGCGGGTCGATGGTAAACCACAAATTAGATCAAATCGGTGATAAACGTTAAGCCGAAAATAAGGGAACATTGCTTTGGCAATTGGTGTCAAGGTATGCGGAAATAATATCTGGGATATTTCGAAAGTTAGTTGAATATATAAATATATATAGGTCAGTAATTATAACAGTTTATTAACAATAAGATACAAAATTGAACAAAGTGTAGAAATGTTTATTTTGAGGATTTATTTGATAATATAAAGTTTAATTTTTCAAATTTTCTCTCTGATTCACTAATTGTCCATTGCTTCTAGTCACTGGTAATACACTTAATAAATATAAATATTTATTTAAATTAACGTAAAATTAATAATATATATTTTATCGTTAAATTAAATAATTATTTTTTCACATAATGTAGAATATAAATTTGAATAATATAATTAATATATCGTTAAAATAGAAATAAGATTAATAAGGTGCAATGTGTATATAATCAAATCTAAATTTGTAAAGTCACCGAATAGATAAATGAAGTTCAATTATTTATAATGAATTATGATATTTTAATAGTAAAATCAAACAAGACACGTGTATCAGTAAAATATGAATTCGTCTATGAAAAACATTTCAAATCTTTCAAATGATGATTATTATTTTTTAAATTCATATTATCACAATAATAAATGATACGATATTGTCATTGTAATCTAAATTATACTAAAACACCGATACCGATATCATTTTTATTATAACTTATGAACCATCATGTTTATCTTATCTGTTTTTTCTTTCTTTCTTTTTTTTGTGTTGTTCTGAGAATGGTTTGAGGGATCTGAGAAGACGAGGTGGGTACAGCGTGAGAAAGAACAGTCCTGTCGAATTCAGGTGCCACCATGCAAAAATTTGCCCCTAAGAGATACCTGTAAGAAAGAGAGGTGAAGAAAAAAAGGAAAAGAAGAAGTAAATGGGAGAGAGAAAAAGAGAAGGAAGGAAGGAAGGGGAGGAAAAAAAAAAGAAAGAACGACTGTAAGGGCCACGCGAGGCCCTGGGGGCCTCAAGTTCGTTGACCGATACTTTTTCTTCTTCTTCTTCTTCTCCTTCTTCTTCTCTCTCTCTCTGTTTCTCTTTCTCTCTTAGCGACTGCTTCTTCCTCCTCATTCTCGTCTGATTTCTCTTCACCCTTCTTGCCCTTTTTTCCCCCCACCCATTTCTTACTGCTTCAGATACGCCTCTGTCTGAGACGGAAAGAAAAATATTGATCTTTTTGAGATGGCATAAGATGAAAAAAGAAAATATTAATTAAAAGAAAATAGAGAAAGGTGTATATATGATATTGATGACTATCGTTGACCAAGATTCAATAACAAAGAAAGAGAACGTATCAACGTAAATCCATGATCGCAGATAAAAATCATTTAATAGACAATATAAAATAGAATCTAGGATAGATATTTAATATTAAAATAATAGTTACTCTCGTAATTGTAAATATATACCTATATATCTAAATCATAAAAAATCCAATTAAGAAGATAATTAAAATATATATATGTAAAATGAAAGATTAAAACATAAAGTTTAACAGGTTATCTGTGTCGCTAGAACAATGAGATGACGAGTATACTCATTAAACATCACAGAGAACGTGCAGCTGCTGTAACATTGTGAATCGAATTACACCGAAATAACATTTGATTATTCTCTTTGCAAATTGTTATCACTTTATTTCGTTCTTATATTTAAAAATAATAGAAGGTAAAACAAAAGGATTAAAAAATTAATAAAAATGAATATGCGTGTTTGGAAATAAAACTGTCTAGTTGAACAAATAGAAATAAATAAGTAGAATACTTGTAACATTTAGATAAACAATCATAGACTTTTAAGATTTGATTGGTCAACTGATAAAACTCTTTCTACCTTTCTCTCTTTTGATCGGAGACAAAGGAAGATTTATATCTCGTCGATTCGATATTGGTGGGTTTCCATTTTCATCGGTGCAAGAAGATTCACGCGGAAATTACTTAGACCACGAGAATATTGCTGTTGGAAGATCGATGTCGCTCCATCTTCCTTTCTTCTCGAAAGGTCTGAACCTTTCATACATCGAGGGAGATCAATTGAGTTTGAAGGCTTTTCGATAAAAGGGAACGAGCTACGTTCACGGGTTAATGCGCTCATTATAGTTGAAAATGGTCGCTCGGCAAATATTTAAACCCTACGTTTCAAAGCGATATTCATCGACTTTCATCTAATACACCCAAATATTTCATCTAAATTCTAATAACGATAGATTATATCATGTATGATGTTTAATAATACGAGTTTTTCTTGCATTTAAAAATATTTGTTAAGGATTTAGTATCGTTTAAAATAATATATACATATTTTATAATTCTTATTGTAAAGAATTATCTTATATATTAGATTGAGTTATGAATAAGTATAATTTTATATACTAATAAATTATTTATTTATATATATATTCATCGAGTTATTGCATATCTACATTGTCGTATAATTTATTATTGAACGACAATAGAAACTGTTATCATTTACTAATATCAAACCTAATTGTTTGAAAATTCTAAAAAAAAAAGAAAGCCTATTATTAATCGTTTGAACCTTTCTAAATGGTTCACTTTTATAAATCAATTCTGTAATAATACGAGTATACTTGGTTCGTTAATCATCAGAAATACATTTGATTAAATGTTACTGTCTTATCGTAGTTGAATTTTTATAAAATAATAATCGACCAAAAGATTAAAAAAAAGATTATAAAACGACGATCAGGATAAGTCAGATATTATACAAAATTTAATGAAAAATAAATGATATAGTATCTCGAATCAACACCGCTAATTATTAATTAGGTTTCCTTCGACGTATACGAAAGAATACGTTTCCGTTTTCCCTACCTCTCTCGAGAAATCGATGAACGAATCGACGGGGTGCGAACCCAGTCCCGGGCACGACGAGCTGGTGGCCGCGACTTCGATCGTAATTAACTGGGGCTCGATTAAAGCTAGCCATCGATTAAGTCGCACCTCAAATTACACCTCATTCTACTGCTATTAAAAATCTTGCTAAAACTCTATCATTCAAATTTTTTTCAATTTTATTTCCTCGATGTACACTCTTTCAATGAATTTCTTGTTTTTTTCTTTCTATCTTTTCACATATATTACCTCTGATGTGAGAGAATTGTTACGTATTTATGAGTTGATGGATTTTTGGAAAACGTCATTAACTAAATTACTAATTTATTATTTACAAATGTTAACTTTATTTTATATTATTCATTAATCGTATAAATCTCATTAATAATAACATTTATCGATATAAATATTTCATGAAGTTTTTAATCTTGCATAACTTTAACAGTTGAAAATCTCAAATTTCAATATTATTTTATATACGCAGATCGAATTTCGTTTCATTTGTTTGTCAAAGTAACGAGGTATGATGTAAAAGTAATAATTAAATTGATTATATTTTTGTTCGAATAAAAATAGAATATTATTTAATTATTTACGAGATCGTATAATACGTATCTTATAATATCTTATTACTCTCCCTTTTACCAGTTCGATTCACTTCTCTACTAACACTTTCTCACAGTATTTCAATACTACCGAAGTAGAACTCGCGTGTCTTTTTACTGCCTTTACTGAAGTCAACAGGACACGGTTTTTGTATTTTATTTTTCCGGACATGTTAACCATCCCCATTCATGTTACTAACTGTACCCACGTTGCTTGACTTTAGTGATCGGTTTGAAACTAAATAGTAATTCAATGTAAAAATAGAAACGTGTGTATTTTAGACACTTAATAATATCTGACAATAGTAATCCAACGTGACTAAACCATTATTTAACTTATATAAATTCTTTAACGAATCGATTGATGTTAAACAACATATGAAAGAAGGTTTTATGAAAGAATATCAAACGAAAGCAAAGCAGAACCTTTTACATTACCTTAACCATAGACTGGCCCATTATTCTGGTCATGCGTAATATGAAAGAAAACCTCCAGGCTGGTTTTCCAATAAAACCCCATTAGTTTCTTTGACTATTTATCGTACCTCAAGGTATCTCACTCTTTTTGCTTTCATCGAAATCAAAAGGCATTGACGCTCTTTACCTTTTAACGCATCTCATCCCGTATTTCACTTCACCTGTTTGACTTTACGTTAGCACTGACTCCCAGCTGCGTATAAACGATGTTCAACATTATTGGAATACGTGTCTCGATACCAGTAACCAGCAGCAACAACAAACAGCAGCAGTTGCAGGACGATAGTAATTATTGGAGATTTCTCTTTATATGCAGTTCAATCCACCTAGCTTTCCTCTTTTTGACAGACAACAAAAATCTAATCTCCATAGAATATTGGAAAATATAATATAAAATACTTAAGAATATATTCTTTTTCTTATTTTAATCAAATCTTCCATCACTTACAATTATTTAAGATCTATTTTCTAATGAAATTATTTCATATTTTTCGATGAGTGGAGATTACTCTCGAGTTGAAGAACTTTTTAGAATGTGCGAAGTTTGTCGGTTAGATAATCCTTCTTTTTTTCTTTTTTTTTCTCGCTTACCGTTGTCGTCTGTACTTTTTTTTTGCGACCATCTCTCACATCCGTCTTTCTTATTCGTCTCGTTCGTTTTCGAGGTACACTCGTAACTCACAGCGAAAAAGAAAGATAAGAAGCGAGGGAACGCAAAGAAAAAGAAGAAGAAGAAGAAGAAGAAGAAAAAGAGACGAGATGCAGGCGCACCGGACGAGTACCAATTGGGAAAGTATTGTCCATAGAAATTCTCCTTATCCTTTGCAAGTATACTGAAATTAATTGGCACGAAATTAAACCGGTTCTCTCTACGGTGGATCTTTCTTTTTTTCTGCGGTCGGGTTTAAAAGAGATGAATAAGAAAAAAAAAAGAAACACACTACGATTCGGAATGCTACGAATCGGAGAATTAATCTGCCAATGTAGACCGCAAAGGGAAAAGCGATCGAGATATCGGTGAATAATATCGATTGCTCTCTGGCTTCCCTTCAAACAGAATTGGGAACGTCGAAAGCTGTCATGACATTGATTCTTTAACCATTCGGACGGATATCACAAAATTTCTTTAATTATTAATCCGATGATTGCAAATATTCAAAAATTATAATAATTAATATCAAAAATATATATTTAAAGATACAACTTAACAAATTATTACACGCGTGATTTGTAAATTTGATCGATCGATTATTATTAGCATACTCGATTATAAAACATTAGTTGTTTTATCGATCAACGAAGAAAATATTTATTTGTTACAAAATGTGCATACATTCGTCTGTTAACAGAGAACGAATTATTTTTCCAAATATTAATCAATCATTAATAAATCAAACTTGCACGTATTACGCATATTAACTCGTTTTAAAAATCTAAAAAAAAAAATATAGAAAAGAAGAAAAAGGATAAAGTAAATACGGTACTTTTGATCCTTTCGGTTACAGGTTTCTTTGCTATTTTTTATTTTCTTCCTTTCTCAGCAGATAATAGAAAATAACGACGCGATACTTTACGAAAGGAGGTCCAACTCTTATCGCGATGACCTACATTTTGTTTCCTTTGCTTTTTGTATATAATTTATTTTCTTTTTTTATTCTTGCAAAGTGAAATTCAAGATTCGAAATTCCCTTTAGAATTTTCTTTTTCTTTTTTTCTTTCTTTCTTCATCTATCTAATATCTCTTTCTATTCTGGATCGTGACCGTGCATCGTTATTGGCTCATTGTACTTGACCTAACCAAAATATATTCTCTTGGTTGGTTATTTTTTATTTTTTTTTCTTCAATAAAATGCTAAATTCCTTGTAATAAATTTGTCTAGAACGACAACGAAGAAGACACTTTCTATATTCAGAAAATAATTTCGTCCAATTTTTGTCCTCCTTCGGTTACATTCTTCGTAAGTTTAAACATATTCATTTCCAGAATACAATGGTTGAACGCATTGTTCGTATCAAACAGACCCCAAAGCTCTTCGACTATTCTTTTTTTTTTCCTTTCCGTTTAAAAAACGTATCCGCCACGCTCGACTTCCTGCGAATCTTCGAAAATACTCTTTTTCTTTTTTTAACATCAAGAAAGTAGCCCGTAATCGGAAATATCCTATTGTTAAGCTTCAGACGAGTACCCTTTTGTTAGAAAGTTTAATCAAGTCTGTTCTATTATTTGATTCACACTTCTCATCCTTTCTTTTATCTTTTTTTTCTTTTCTTATTCTCGAGAATTCAAATATTCTAATTCATTGAGAAGAAAATTCATTTTGTAAAAAGACAAAATTATAACTCTTGTCTAAATTTTTTGTTTCTAAATTATCGGTAAAAATTTAATATTGAAAAAAACCGTTTTGAAACAATCGAGAATCCTGATATCCATATGCGCATATAAAAAATTTCATTATTTCAAAGCATAATGGAAAAAAAGAGTCACCATTTAATTTCTTTTCATTCCTAAATGAAATTTTCCGAATACTAAAGTCTGATAATAGGATTTTATGAGAAAAATTTTCTGATTCTGCATTCTACGTTCTCCCAGCGGGTTTACATTTTTTTCTCTCTTTTTCATAAACTATATCAGTCGCTTACGAAGCCAGTATGTTTTACTGCAAAATTTTAAGCGATTATTTCGTGCTCTAAACTAGACATTCCACAACTCGTGCGTGTAACGAAATAAACGTTTAAAGGATATGAAAGGTCGTTTTATCTAAATTATAACAGTTGGTACAATTTGTCTTACAGCTCGGTATAAACGTAAAAATACGATATTAAATGTAACAATATTAAATGTTACATTAGATTTTTTCTTTCAATAAAAGTTTTTACCACAGGTATTATAATAATTTAATAAATATTTAAATACTCCACACGAGTATCGGTTTTTTGTTTGGATTATTGTTAAAACTACAAACAAATAAATTCATGCAAGTGTATTAAAAAACGTATCGTCAGAGAAGGATGGGATATAACGTTAGTTATTAATGATAAATAAAAACAAACGTTTTTCAACAGAACGATGAATATTCCTTATCGAATATGTTAATGCACGTAAGGCCCACGTTCCATTTAGGTAAAGTGTCATGTGTCAAGACCCTGAAACCTCCTTCGAAACAGGAAGAACCGCCGCAAAGACGAGTTCGAGCAAACTCGAACCTTACGATTTCTGGGACGAAAGGCTACATCAGCCAGTAAATGAAAAGAATAAAAAATGAAAAAATGCATTCCTGTGCAAGCACAATCCACCCAGAGTAAAAGTAAGCTTTAAAATTGCAAATATAAATATAAATCAATAAGGAAATTGTATCTCGAGATTAGATAAGCCTTAAAACGAAAAAACACATAGTTTCTGTTTCTGGATTTAGATCAAATATTAAAACGAAATAGAAGAATATATTTATTATATCATATACTTAGGATAAAATTTCAATATTTATACTTAAACTGGTTAATTTAATTATTTCATATGATAATTATTTATTTCACAAATTAACATCAATCACACGTATGTATCATAAATAAAAGTGTTACAATTTTGTGAATATCGTCTTAGATCCATACGAAATTTCTGAACTCAATATTTCTGTATAAGCACGTATAAAAATTAATTGAAAACATTGTAAAATAATGATCAATCTCAAGGTGTATCTCTTCTATAAGCAATAGTAAAGAAACAAATATCTGCAATTGACATTAGCCAGTTACCGTCAACGCGCAAGAGAGATGGATCGTTAGTTGGCTTGAAGCTCGTATGAACTAATGAATCATTAGCGTCCCTATTAGCCCATTAACGTCTTTTAACCCTTGGGGGTCTGTTCCATATCCGGTTGGCCAAAGCAGACGAGAGCAGATGATATGGACTGGCTGCACTTGCGTCATTTATATGCGTGAAACGTTCGTAACGTTAACCAGACTAACGTATTGCAGCTTCATACTATCTACCAAGATGATTAATTTTTATTCTACGATGCTGTTTGTTGGTTCTATTAATCAGCAATGTATACTTTTGTCATCGTTAAGAATATATTTTCTTTCCTTACTTCAAGTAGGATAAAAATATCTTTCGTTAATTGAATCAAATTTCACTTCTTCTTTATAGATCATCTTTCACGATCAAAAAACATTTTTTTGTTGATTAAAGAAAAAAAACAAACTAGAGATCCAACATTTTTTGAAATAACACGAAAAGAGACATTTTTGATTCTTGTAATCCCATTCACTTTGTGATTGTCATAATTCTAAAAGGTATGCATTAAATTATTATCTTTTTCTTCCAAAAAAGTTTCTCTACTTTCATAGAATTGTAATATTCCTTTTTATTCAACGTAACTTTATATTATTCTATCTGTTACTTTAAAATTATCATTAATATAACAAACCTTCTTAACTTTGCGTCTATCATATCGATTTCGTGCTACGTGTGCACATTTAAGAATGCCTGTTATTGTTCTGAAAAAGTGATAAGCCGCGTACGTGAAACGTGATCGGCATGCTCCATAAATTGCATTTGCAGTAACCTTGTGCAACGATTACGCATGAAATATTCTAAGTGTCAACAAATTTTACACGTACGGTTTATGGACAATGAACCATTAAATATAAAATTTTACAACTTTAAACATATTAAATAAATAATAATATTCATAAGTGTTTTTCCTTATTATTTTTAGTATCTACACATTTGACATTGTAGACTGTCTGTATAATAATAATAATAAATAATTATTTCAAAATTATTCTCGTAAACATTTTGTATGCATTTAACGTGCTATACATGATTATTATTTTCCACGATCTTCTGAAATCTATAATAGTCGATAGTTAGTCATCGAAAGAACTTGAATGAGATCGTAAACGTTGACCTTCTTGAATACGACGAGACGAAGATGAGCTGACGTCATCGAATAAATTCAATTCATAGTGTCACGATTTACTACTACTACTACAACGATGACAACGGACAACGGGTTAAAAAGACGTTGACACAGGACGTAATTAAATTTTCTTTTATACTTTCGTCATTTTTTTTCTGTTACTAATTATTATTATCTCAAGCTGTTGCTTCGTTTTTTCTATGAAAAGTTTTGACAATGAAAAAAAAAAAAGAAAGAAAGGAGAATTTGTGTATAAGATCATCGTTTTAAAATTATTCTTCTTTTAAAATTGGTATTGTCAAATGTTTGAAACTTTTATTTTAACAAGATTCGCTAGATCGAGGATTTCACTCGAAAAGTTTAACTTTGGTCTCTCGAAGGATAAAAATTTGAATCCATGACAAAAGTAAAACATGCGACAAAACGATAAAACGAGTCATCCAACTGGAACCTCCAGTTTCAAGGTTTCAAGAACTAACCTTGTTTGTTCTTTCTGTCAACCGATCGTTATCTTTATATTACTCTTCATCTTCGTACACTTATCCTTATTCTTCGTATCTAAGATTATTTTTCTGTATTTTTTTTTTCCTCAACGAGTTTATTGTTCCACGTGTAAGCTTAATTCGTATCTGACGTTTACGATGAAATCACTGAAAGAAAAAAATCTTCGGTCACAAAGATCGTAACAACAATCAATCTTAATATGAAACAATTTTCTATTAAACCCTGACACATCTTAAGATGTGAAATAAATTTTCTCTCATCGATTTACAAGATGGAACTAATAAACTTAAAGAGAAATGAATGAACATCTGTAATAATGCAATAATGCAATTTTCCTGAGAAATAATGGAAATTCAATGAGATAATAATTCGCTGCAAGGTAATAGAATAATTAATATTACAATAATTTTTGTTTTATTTTTCTCCATGTAAAATGAATTCCAATAGAATTTGAAATATAATTTCTATTATTCAATCCTGATTTTAAAATCATCGATCGACGAAGTAGAAATAATATCCAATATTCTTTAATATGCATTCTCACGCGTTAGCTTATTCATTGACAAAAACCACTCTCGATCGAGTCATTGCATACAATTCTCGTTTACATTTAACATTTTGATTTTTAATTGAAAAAGTAGACTTTTGCCAGTCGGAGCATGAACACCAGTTATTGTTGATCACATTTCCTACCTCTTTAATTACGTATAAGAAACACGTGTCGTTATGTCGTCTAACATCTAATGCATATATCTGTAGGTACATGTAAATGTTATGTAAATACGTGTACATTCATTCGATGGATGGATTAGATTAATCGACTTCAGTGTTCGTCTCTCGGAAGGTAAGACGTGACATCAGAATTTCTCAGAATTAAACTCTTCGTTTGAGTTTGCATTTTGCATTTACGACGCACTTGGAATATTTATACGCGAAGAGATAAGAGATGTGTATAAGTTAGATGTACACTACACGTATATAGTTGTTGGTCATCGACAAAAGATTTTCCCGCGCTTCGAAGGCTAACAGGATAAAAATAATGACGGTCAAAAGTTATGGAGGACAGCAAAATACCACGCTGAAGATTATAAAATTGCGAATATTATCATCACGGTGAGAAATTGTTCTTATGACGAGGACAACGAGCTAACAGGATGCATGTTGAGCTATGCTTTGAAACCTGCTTGGCCAACTATTCGATTTCTACAATGACTCTGTCAACTCCCTTTGTCGTTTGACTATAACAAGACTCGATGACTAAGAGGCCACGAAGACGGAAGCAAATCATCAGCTCTGAATTGATATCATGCACATCCTTAGAGATCTACTCTCTTATCACTTCCAGTCGATTTCTACTATCTCACGTTGCGTCACATTTATTTGGAACGCTGATTCCTTTATTTATTTCCACGACATTCAGATAATGCTGATATCATTTTTCTTTTATCACATTATATGAATATATAAACCATTTCTTTCTTTTCTTTGTAAAGAAACTTTCCCAATCGCACGTACGAGTTCGTTTAACTTCCCTTCTATTTTATTTCTCGAGTAACTTTTTTTCGACAATAGACATAGACTTTGTAATTATTAAACTTATGGTTTTTATTTTTCTTCCTATAGTCGAAAGATCTATTTTTTACTCCGATTTTTCATTCGATCTAAATAATTGAAGAAAATTTTTCAATGAGATAACACGAACAAGGAGAGAATGGTATTATTAGATGAAAGAAATTATTTATTAAAACGTAATTCGCATGGCTTTTCCTTTGTACTTTTGAAAGTTAATATTTTTTACAATTCTTTGTAGGTTCTTTGTAGGATAAACCACGTGCTAATTTATTTAAAAATACGAATACACACACACACACACACACATACACAAAGAATCATAATATCCTCTGAACCATAGAAAGTACACCCTCGTAAAATAGTTCCATTTGCGAGATTGAGCTCGTCGAGTGAGTACCGGTGAGAAAATAGTTACACTATAAGAGATCCTTCTTTAAAAGTAATAAATATTTGGATACATTGCTTCAAAAGTTTATGAAATTCACATATACGTGTACGCACTAACTAGACTCGTAGATAATTTTATACCTTCAAAGTAACTAGGACGAAATATACCGCGTGAAATATTCTCTAATGTTGATAATAAGAATGAACAAATTACGTTGTTGAAATGAGAATTCACGAAGAGGAAATTAAAATCTACCTCGAATTTCTAGCGAGTTTTGTGGGCCTACTATATGATCCTTCAAACGCATCCATCCAGCTACGTTAGTTTTCCCGCGTGGATTTAATGCTTCCTGAATTTTATTCCGGATGTAATATACCCAAGATTAATCTTGGACGATGCAACTGCACATTTTCATAGTCCGGAATTAGAGAGGCTAAAACCGAGACTGTGTGTATATGTATATTATATGTTATTTATATATGTGTAATATTCATAAACACATAGGTACAATATATTGTATTTTATTATCATGTATTTTCGTATATCTCATATTAACGAGTATATATGTATATGTATATGTATATAGTTCCATATTATTTGATTACTTACAACCGATACACATAATCAGTCACCATAATTTCAGTTGAAAATTTAGTCAAATAGTGCAACCCTAATTAGTAATGAATCGTCAAAGCAGAGATTCTCCCATGATTACGCAGTTGATGTTTAATCGATCGATTAATACGCCACTGGCAGTTCGCTTAGGTTTTCGTACTATTGCATCGTTCTAATTTTCCTGGAACCGTAATCCCACGCAATTAGTGGTAATTAGTGATAGTTTAATTGGAATTTAAATCTTACTCGTATTTAGTTGTATTATTATCACCTTGATTTTTTATATTTTATTATTATCTTTTTTTTCTTTTAACAAATATAAAACGATAATATCGGTAGCAAAAGTTACATGAAATAGTAAGAATAATGAGCTCGCATAACGAATATATTAAACAAAAGGATAATACGCGACCGTATGCTCTTTGATGCATTATAATGACCTACCTTATACATTTCGTTCAGTCAAACGTTAATAAAAAAAAAGAAAAACCATAAGTATTACTCTCTGTATTATTTAAATAACGAACCCCTGCAAAAAAAAATGTGAAAGAAATTTAAATCCTTACGATCCATGCTACTGTCGTTGCGTTATGCATAAATTATCAATTATATTTTATTCAATCTTAATTATATACACGATGTATACGTCTATATAGATAATTGAATAATTTTCAAACCTCGTTATACTTACTAATGAACAATTTCGAATGTAATTTAATTACGGTTAATATAAAGATATAAATAAAATGAAAAATACTCGATATATATATATTTCACATACTGAAACGTGAATTAGCTCATTATATTTCAATAGTCATTAGTTTAATATGTGTAAAATAAATCAAGGACCCTGTTGACACTTGTAAAGAAACTTTTTCATTTTCAAGGACTGGTACTTCGTTTAAGAGACCACTCACAGAATCAACTCAGTCAGTGCTTTTAGTTGTAGTTTAATAAAGTCGACTTTTTCTTTTTAGATCGATCTGACTAACAAATAAAAAGTTACGAGTATAAATTTAACCCATATTTTTATTTCTCTTTTTTGTTTTTTTTTTTTTTTTTATAGATTCACAGCCATTCTCCAAGGAGTCAAATTTGTTATTTTCCTACATTGAACATTCGTTATATGAATGACTCATGGCCTTGCCGCCATTTCACGCGTATAACTCTACGTCTAATAACACCGTCGTAACTTCTGACTCATGTTCAAATTATACGGGGCTATTGCGTCCTATTACTCGCAATAAATACCTGTAGATATATATGTATACATATACGTTGTATGCTAACGATGTCTCAAACATAACATATACATGCATACATATATGATGCATGAATTATTGGAAATTAGATAACTTTGATAATCTAACGACGATATGAAAACGATCGTCAAACCTATTATGCTAATGTAAATTAATCTAACGTTGTCATAGATATTTTCACATTTTCGGTTAACTCAATATGTATATTTAACATAGCAATTTCATCTTGAAACTTTTAATATTCCTGTCAATAATTTATACAGGTATAATATCATGTAAACTATGAAAGATAAAAGATGAACAGATTGATTTGAATAAGTTTCTAATAAAACTATGTATGTGTCAATAATATTGTGTTTTATGTTTGATTTTTATTCTTCTTTAAAATAATCATATATAAATGTATCGTAAATTGTTCGAGTTGACGAGTAACTTTCATAATTGACAATCGAAATTAATCTTTAATGATATTACGATATGATATTATTTATAATAATAAATAATTCTTTTTTTTTTTTAATTTAAATTTTCGTAATGACAAAAAATCTATCGAAAAGTCATGGCATGGCATCAAGAGCTATCTTCAATATCCAGAACAGCTTTTGTTTCGATATCGAACGAATATATAGGAATTACTTCGGTTATTTCGACAGCTGTCGCGATGACACGTATTCCATCGTAACTTTGCCACCATTGAATTTCCTACACGAAGTATGGTGCCACTCTCAGAGAGAAAGAGAGAGAGAGAGAAGCTTCACTGGTCGTGTTCATGCCCAAGAACAATTACGTTAATACCTCTCACGCTTCTATGTAGTAGCACGTGATACTATGTCTGTTGTTGCTGCTTGTAGATCGATGCTCCAATAAAGTTTGTAAACATTGCTTTCACGGTGTATGCACTTCGCGTGATACTTTGAAAATAATATATTTCAAGTTTGAATTTCTATACAATTATCAGATACATCTCATACAAACTTTGAACTCTAATATATTAATTATCAATAATAAGATTCTATAGAATTATTAATAATTAAAACGAGCATCTCTCTCGATAGATTTGATATATGAAATCTCATTGCATAGATTTTTAAACCTTAACAATTATTAAGAATGTATCTATAAATTAATTAAATGAACTAAATAAAACTTCTATAATTGACGTATATGAAATTTATGTTTGGTAATGATATAATAAAGAATTATGTTAAAATAACTGTAATCAAGAAAATATATTTCGAATTGGTCATAATATTATACGTTTCTATCCAATAAATCGTTCAGTTATAATAAATTAAAGTGAGATTTTTAAATTACAAATCACGAGGTAATAAAACGTTTATTTGATTTCTCTGATTATTTATATATCTAATAACAAACGAAAAAATCAAGAATTATTTTGAATACCATAATCGTATTATCGTTTAATTATTCATCTTTATTCGATAAATTATTTAATATACTTCAACGTTAATTGAAATAATGATTTTGCCAAAACTAATAAAATTGTATTTTTGACATTTTCAAAAATAATGTTTTGTTATAAAATAAAAATGATGAATTATATCAAATATGCAAATATCCATATACAGTGGGTTTCCCTTAATACCGTATACACCGTCACGTTTAATAGATTTTTTTTTGAAAATTATTAATATGGTATGTTCAGAATAAAAAAAATGTAATAAATACATTACAGTATACTTTAATTATATATTTAATGAATTTATTTGAAAAGGCTACATATGTGTATGTATGTGTGTAACGAAAATATCGTGGTAAATAGAATTTATTCCTTTGAAAGTGTCATATAAACAACAATCAATAAAAGAACTTTCGTAGAGGACAACGTGTCAGTCTAACGGTGGATTTCGAGGAAGACGGTTCATCGTACGTATATTCCGTACTTTTATAATACAATATACATTTTTCTTTTGTTAATTAATAATTATTTAACGTTTGTCGAACATTTTAATGTGCTTTGCTAATATTTTTAATTGTTTAAACTATAGTAAATTTATTTTAAAGTTCCTGATCAACAATTGACTTTGAGTTGAAAATCTTCATTTAATAAAATATCAAAATTGTTTAATACTTTATTTTTACTTTAATAGGATATTCAACTAATTATTAAATATTTATTTAACAGTACAAATTAAAGGATTATCAATTATTAGACATTCTCTCTGTTTTAACATTTTTCAATACATTGTTTTCATATTTGTTTAACTCACTTGATATAAAATATAATGTTTTCTAGTTAAATTCGTTAACGTATATTACAATTAATACTTTTCAAGCAATAATTTAAGAACCACAACGGTGTACAATTTTAAATAACACTCACTGTATTACCATAAATAATCCTCGAGAATTAAGCAATAATGAGCAATCATGAATTTCAACTATTTGTGCAGATTCAAGAATTCTCTCAGCGAAGAAAGTCGAAGTCGATTGAATTCGTGACATTTCACGATTGGTAGTTGACCGCGCATTCTAAACGAATCGCAGCAGCATCTTTTAAATTTATGCATCCAGCAAAAAGGAACGCATGCCTATTTAAAAGGTACGCTCGTAACGAGTTTCATATTTTACAACGCGTCCAAGCTTAATTTACAATTACAAGCTTGCTAGTACGGATTACTGCGTTACATATCAAAGCAACATGTAGAAATGTTGCATTTCGCTTTGTTCGTTTTCAATTGCACGCAAATTTCACTTGACGATTAATAATACTCGTTTTATTTTCACGTTGATAAGGAAAGTCGGTTATTTATTTTATTAGCTTTTCTTTTTTAATTACATTTGAGAAAAATAATTGATCGTTGGTTAAAAGGAAAACTGGAACTAAAGAGAGACAATATTAATACGAGTTCGTATTAACGCGTTAGCTGAAGCACGTTATTCCCTTTTGTTTCTGTGATTAATGCTCGCCTGCTACTTCACCCGTCAAATCAGAAAGAAGATCTTTAACAGGGGAAGCGACAGCCATTGTCTGCTATTTTACAGAGGGCAAATAAATTTCGCACGCCGTTCGTTACGATGCTAAATCGACCAATCAATATAAGAGAGAAAGAGAAAGAGAGAGATAGGAAGGGAGGATTTAAACAATTTGCCGGTATCGCTAATCAAATTCCAATAATTTCCATTTCACGTTTAAATCACATCATTTGTCTATTCGCTTTATATTATCAAATTAAAATGTTCCCATTTTCTTTCTTTTTTTCTTCTTTCATAATTTTATATTAAATGTCTCTAAGATGTCTTTCGTATACGTTGTGGTTTTTTTGCAACATTTATAAAACCATATGTATACTTCATAAAAATAATAATAAAGTTTTATTTTAAAATAATGGTATAATGAATACTTTAATATCTTCTACGTATAAAAAGACATTGAGAGAAAAGATATAATAATTAGGGTCAAAATAATAATAGAATAACAATATCTTTTCAAATATCTTACATTAGATATTTTTCACTCTACGTTTAACAATTCTCATTGGAATTCTTATTGCAATTCTCTACGATCACACGGGAGTTAATGATTAATACAAATAATAAAATCAGGACAAAATAATAATAATAATTCGCTCGAATTAAAGAATAGTAACATAAAATGATTTTTTCTTTAATCATTATCTTTAGATACGAATAAAACATATCTCTATCTAAGACGATTATTCTATATAAAACAATGAAAATGGATCTCAAGCGTTAATAAGATCTTCCGGCTGTAAGAACTGGATTACACGTGACTTCTCAGGCTTTTCTATCTTTCGAAATGATTTCTAACGCACGAGGGAACAAGTTGTTTTATTTAAAAGCGATTCATAGTTATACATACGTGTGTATGTATGCATGTATGCATTTATCTATGGATGTATGCATTTATGCATTTATATATGTATATATGTATGTATAGATGTATATATGTATGTGTACTCTATGTAGGTACATAGAAACGACCTGGATCGCGAGGAAGTACAGACGAGTTGGTTAGCGGGTAGATCCGATAGACGTACGACTTGCATATAACTCTGGTCTAGCGTTATAACCGCTTTCTGTGCATTCTGTTTCCTATTCACGAGGTATACCACGTTAGTTTCCCTTGTGGTTTTCATCTACGTACACATATGTACATATTTACATAGTCTTACAACCGTAGATATTTAGAACGAGATAAAAGAAAAAAGAAAAATTGATTTTCTTCACATCGGAAAGATCATTTATACGATCATCGTGTTAAATTGTTAATAATTAATATCTATCTATGGATCAACCTAATATTAAATTTCAACAGGCTGCAATTTTCGAAGAATCGTTGTTTTAATTTCGTTCTTCTTCTTCTTCTTCTTCTTCTTATTTTTCTTGACGTAAAGTTCTCATAGCTTCTTCTTTTTTTAAACTAAAAAAAAACTGAACAAATAAAACGCAATGATACTTAAACGTGAAAAATGGCACGCTCTCTCAGACAGTGAGAAAACGTTGCATAAAACTCGACACTCATGACGGACAATGTTCGCATTGAGAATGTTTACATTTCGCTCGGCACATTTTGCTATTCCGTGATGAAACATCAGAAGAATTGCTAAAAGTTGGATGATATATTTGAGGAAAAATACGAGACAAGATTTAACTGATAAAATATTCTTTACAAATCGGTTTGAATTTCTATGCGATCTGTGCTAATTAAAACGTTACATATTTAATCTGTTACATCGTTGAGATTTGTGTAACTTTTGTATTAACAAGTGAATATGTGTGTATGTGTTTTTTTTTTTCTTTGAAAAGTTACAATCTTATCCGTGACTTTTATGAATTCTGTAAACTGATATTTTACGGGGTAACGATTCGAGACGAAAATTGCAGTAAAAGACTGACGAGCGAGATAACGAAAGCTTTCCGCATCGCGTCACGTTTCTACGATCTTTTTTGATTGCCCTTAAAGGAATAGAAAGAGAAGGAAAGAAAGAGAGAGCAAAAGAGAGAGAGAGAGAGACAATGATTTCCCTTCAACGTCGATCCCTTAAGGAAAGACTCGTTAAAATTCTATCTCGGTGATCATCTTGGTCGATTAAGAGAACCAAACTACTAAGGGATAATTTAATCTACCACAAAATCGTGCTTAGCAACTCGATACTCGTTCTATGAACATTTTGCGGTCAAATAAAAGGGTATTGAGATCGATAACGATGATGATGATCCATGAAGGATTCACGTTTTACCTTTCCAAATTAATCGATACAATATTATTTGGTATTCAAAAAAATAGGGCAAGAAATCAATAAAAATTTGATCTACTTTACATTCGATCTATTCGAAATCTTTTTATCGTAAAAATTGTTCTATTGGTTGTAATCCATTTGCATTCGTGAACGTAATAATTCGTAGACGAAAATTTCCACTTGTTACCGAGACGTGGAATAATTTTCACGCGTTTAGCTAGCAGTGCATATAATTACACGGAAATGGTAATACACTACCAGGAAATTTGAACTCTTCAACTCATTCAATGCCAACTACGAGATGTACAAGGTTCATTGGATGTTACAAGAATAAAATGTATATCGCATCATTAAACATTTTTAAAACTCATATTCACATGTTCCAATTATATATTATTATACATTAACAAATATGTTCGTGTAATTATTTTAAAATAATACATTTTTTACTAGCGTCGTGTATGTCTCGTCTATCACGTTTGAAACTAAATTCGTGTTCAAAAGAGAAACGAGAATTTTCGAATAAACTATACCTATGTCTGTTTCGACATGATTCATGAATGATCGAGAATCTACGAGAGAGAAAGAGAGAGAGAGAGACAAAAAGAGAAGCACGCGAGTTGTCGACAACGATGACGACGACATCGAGAAAGTGAATTCTCTTTGGACTCTCTCGGTTCACATTTCCGAGAGTATCGTCCTCTCGATTTCTCCAGCGAACAACCGTTCACGAGGATGACGTCATTTCTCTCATTACAACCATTCACGAGCCTGTAATAATTATACTTACTACTAGTATTCTACTCCTCTTCCCTTCGAAAAAGAAGACTCATCGAGTTGGAACTTTTGTCATGCATAGAAACACGTTGTCCCTCCTATTCATCGTCATTAATATTGTCAACAATAAACTAGCTTGAATGAATCAACGTAGTTTTTTAATAATGACGGGTTCGTTGTCTCTTCTCGCGCCCGTTATTTTCTACGACATTTAATTGGTCGAACAATTATCTTCAATCTCCTCAACTCTTCTTTTTCTTTCTCACTCACTCTCTCACTCTCTCTCTCTTCCTCTCTCGTTTTGTGTTATTTTTTGATTGAGAATAATTAGTTACTCCAATGTACGAGCTACAAAAGTAGCTAAACAGCTGCTTTTTTTTATTTTATCGAATATTCCTTGACACGGTTAGCTAAAACGGTTTATCGAGACTACGTTACGATTAGCTAGTATGTTCTTGAACTTTGAGAATAAGCAACAAGATAAACAGGTTAACACGGTATTTACTCGTTTTACCAAGACTTATAAGTATTCGACCGGTCATGAGAAATATTAAAAATTACTTCAATAGTTTTGACATTGACCTAAAATGTAATAATATCTTTTAATTCGCTAATAATAAGATTACCTACTTAAGACGAATTGCCAAAATCGTTAACGTTGATATTATTCTTTATATAAGTTAATATTTAAAATATTAATATGATAGTCAGGACATTTATTATAATATTACATCTTTAGCTTTTTTCCCTCAAATTAAATTCAACTGTTGTAAATCTTTTTATAATATCGTTTATCACATATAAATGAAAATATTAGCAAATATCCACAATTCAGCTTAAAATTCTTACAAGACGTATAAAAATGAAAGTATCAAATAGAAATTTTAAAATAGAAATAAAACGTATCATTTTATAGAATAAAGCATTTAAGAAAAATATTGATGAATAATAATTTATAAAAGCAATATTTGGCAATTCCTCTTCCAAACGTGTCTTACCAATCGATTTCACTTCTGCGTGAGAGAAAACTTTCTTCAAGCGGAAGACGGTCATGGAACGTCTACTTCGAAATCATTATCGTCCCACGACGAAAAAGCTTGTGTACCTTTTCCGTATACGGGTTTTTCAAGGTCATAGGCCGCTTAACAACCTGGAACCTCGGAGTTTCCTGCATCGTCACGCGTACTATTCTTCTCTCGGCGGTCGTTGCACCGGAGAACGGTAATCCTTGGGATAAGTGCAACGACGATGGGGTACCACGTGCGTGCTTCGACAAACGTTTGACTTTTGAATGTGTATATTCGTATGTACATATTTGTGTGTATGTGTGTTTATATATTTTGTGTATGCACTACCAGCTGCGTAACATTCCCAAGATATAATTTATACGCAGTGTAATAACGTAAACACGGTACTAACGTGGAATAGACAATGCAACGTTGGAAAAGGGTTTTTGATACAAAGAGAAAAAGATAGAGAAAGAAAAATATAAAATAAAGAGAAAGAGTGAGAGAAAATGGATAGCAAGAATCGTGTTTTGTCGATAGATTGCGTCTCTACTCGTTCGTATTCGTGTTTATTGTCCTATCATGAAATACGATGTGCCTTGAGAATGGTGAACAACTTTGAGAGGAAGGAAGAGGTGAAAGAGGAACTTCAGTATACATATAAAGTAGAAATAGAAGGTAAAGAAAAAGAGAATAAGAGAATAAAAGAGTAAGAGAGATGGATAGATAGAGAAGGATTCCGTCGGAAGGGTGTCGAGATCAAAGGGAGTATGTGCCTTTGCCTTTAGGCGACAACGAACTTACTGGTAATACACCCTACACTTAGTGCGTGTTATTCTTCCCAAGTAATACTTTTTAAGGATCAAATATTTGATTATTTTCTTTTAAAGAAATTATAATAACTGGATTATTAATAAACAATAATAAAAAAAGAACTCATCTAAAAATGTTTAATAAACAACTTTTGTAATGACACGATTGTTTTGGTCCAACGATTACTACGATGGTAATTCTAGTTGATTAATCACAGTCAAAAGAACAAATATTCAAAGACGTCGTAACGAGGTACCTTGTTTCCTGTCCAAAGAAAATGAAACATTAGTGAAAATGAAATACAAGAAAATACGTTTAGGATTCTTGTTCGTTCTCATACTCAACATACATTTACACAGTAAAATTACCGCAGTGCCAGGCAGGGTTATATCAGTGACGTGTTTGCTGCATTCCAACGAGGGATGGCTTTTCGAGCCATTAATTTAGCGAGTATGTTCTACTCGACAGACAACGTTTCCTAATCGCACTAAAATGCATCCTGTTAGTACGATAGGACTATCTTCAAATGCAGTTGCACATGTGATTCCTAGCGTTGTCCCTATTTCTACGTTTATTATTAGTAATAATAACAATTACTAGGTTTCTTATTCTAAGAAAATATGCAATTTAATAACGTACTTTGTTTTTAAGGTATATTAAAGAATTTCATTGAATTTCATACAAATAATATTAGTAGTTACGTGTTCGTGTATTATTACCAGAAGAATGTATATTTGAAAACATCGAAATATATGCAGTTATTAGCTCGTAAATTATTATTGGACAACCTGTCGTTAAACGAAAAAAAAAGGAATTAAAATAGAAATGAAGAAAAAGAAAATCATCATAGAAATCTGTGTGTTTCGTTATTTTTCATTTTACATACCATAACATCTTAGTTGTCTCGTATAGAAATTTCTTGCTAACAATAAATAGAACTACAAAATTGTCTTTGAATTATTTAAAAGCTACATATTTTAATAATTCGATAATGAGTATCCACAAATCTGTAATTTGTCTATCTATTCGAGTATGACGAGATGTCGCTGGTTCATTTATCGTGTATCACAAAACGTTATCGATTACGGTTTTCCGCTATATACATTAGATGTGATTATACGTACCATTTGCCATACATAGAAACGTATATACATGTATTAGCTAGGAAACACGTTATCTATCAAACAATAAGTAGAGCGTATCTGATTCTATCGATTCTATCGACAAACATTATAATACGAAAATCTAAACATATTGTTAATAAGCATACAATTATATATGTATGTAGGTATGTAAAATATCTTTAGATATCTATATAAGTAAACATAAAAAATTGTAACTCTACTTTGTCATGCTCGATTAGGATCGTTACGATTATAAACGTGTTGGTATTAATGATATTAATAAATTACTATATATAATATAATAATTATATAAGTTATTCTTATTGTTAGATTAAAAATTCTATTCTAAACAATACTTTGCATATTCATTCCGTATAATGTAAAATTTTATAATAATTGTTGCAATTACTTCTCAATCATTAATAATTATTATACCACAAAAAACTAATGTCTATAATACAATTGTAACTCTGATGCAATCTTACAAACACTTTGATAAAACCTTGACTTAAATCTTACTATTTATGTTAACTTACATAAATATTTTTTATAAATAAGTACATGTTTCACGTATTCGTAGTAGGATATCAAAAACAGATCGATTTATAATACATCATCTCTCTGTAACATCTCTGATTTTTGTTCCCCGATTAGAATTTATCACGTTTTGAAAAATTCTATTGTAAACGAGACAAAATACGAACAATATACTTCCGGTATAGGTTTCGTATCGTAACTCTCGTGTTTCAATTCCTATCGTTATATCTAAAAGCGTTATATATAATAGTAAATTTTTTGATGGGGGAAGATCTATACTAAAAGATCATTTCTAACACATGCGGGTTTATTGTGACACCAAGTGGGTATCTACCCTCATCGATTTCATTTTTCAAAAGACGATACATCCTGTTGGGAAAGATATTCGGAACACACACACACACACACACACACATCCATATATTGAAACTTTCTTATAGGTTTGTACTCTTCCAATTAGAAAAGTTTGACACGTTTTAAAATAATATAAATGAAATAAGATGATTTAAAATCGTTGTTAGGGAAATCGTAAATCAAATCGTATTCGTGATTATCCAACTGAATAAAAAAGACATTATTATTATTATCGTATTTGTATTTTCGTAATATAAATATTTACAGTAAATATTACATTGTTTGTATATTTATTCTTAACAAGTATACACAGGAATATTTAGAAAATCTTTTATTAAAAAAAAAGAACACACATTTCGAATGAATTTGAAAGCATATCCATCTAACATTTGTCTTTTTTTTTTGTTTATATAAATAAATCATTATAACCGATCGGGTTGAAAAGTAACTTCCTAGAAAGATCATAGGATAAAAGTGAAATCAGCGTATTACAGGTGACGCGTGCTCGTAGATGCAAAGAGGAAAGTTCAGAGTACAGGCAGGAGAGATTTATGCATCAGGTATCATCATTGTCATCGATAAACAAGGAAAGGATTAGAGATCGTTTGCTTCTATCTAACTCTCTTCGTATTGAATATCGTTAAAATTGATTATTACAAAGAGCTTATAATAAATGTAGAATGATTATTAGTTCTAATAATATCCAATTAATATCATATACCCAATGTTAATTAAACTTGTAAGTTAGATCGATTAACTCGACGAAAAGAAAAATATGATCGAAGAATTGGAGCGTGAATATTCGAAGATTCCCAACGAGATGGGGGTGTGTGTGTGTGTTGTTTATCACACTTTGATTAATTATATCGAAACTCCGATTCATTTCGTCCCCCTTTTTTCTTTTTTTATTAAAACACTTTGGCGTTAGATTGCAAGCGGACATCTATTAATTGATCATGTTGGTATTTACGTAGGTGATTATAACCAGTGAGATGAAATTAAGGCCATCGGAAGGTAGGCTTTTCTCGATCAGGTTAAGTGGGTCGTTGTCGGTACGCCATTGACTGATTAGCTCTTTTACGAACTTGCTACTATCTCTTGCGTCACAGCATCGAAGTCGACGACCTAGTTTTTTCCACCACTGAGGTCAATTAACAGGAGATAGGAAAAAAGAAAGAAAGAAAGAGAGAGAAGAAAAGAAAAGAAAAAGTAGAGAAAAATCGATAGGATTAAAACAGTTTCTCTTTCTTTCCTTCTTCCTACATTTATCTTCTCCTATACTTTGTTAAATAGTAATATAATTTTAATACATTAAATAGTAGTAAAATAGTAATACATTTGTTTTCTTCTTCTTTTATATAAAAATAATTACAATGACAAATTTTTGTATAAAGATTTTTATAATAAGAAGGGATACTCTTATATCTGTTATTAACGATGTACTTGACATTGCACCAAGTAATTTTGTTTTATAATTTATCTATTTGAAAATAATTTCTTTCCTCTTAGTATTTATATTGATTAAAATATTTCTTCTACCTTGTATATTATATCAAATTAATCGTACTTATAGATATGATGAGAGATATTTTCTTTAATACCCTTTTCTTATTCTAACCGTAAAGTTCAAACTCGTATAACATTTGAGAATAAAATCGAAAGGAAATGAGTCGATACAAATACTATGTGTCTGTCAGTCTGTGTGTGTGTGTATTTGTGTGTGTGTTTGTATGTTCGAGATATTTATAGAAGAATTTAAACTTCAGACAGCGAGAGACTTTCATGAAATCGATAAGCAGCCTTTCATGTATAACATACACGCAAAATAGAAGAAGCAATTCTTTTCACTATCAGACAAAAGTTTCCTCGTTCTTTTTTTTTAGCCTAAATCGAGCGTAGATATTTTCGAAGAATTTAAACCTATCTATTCGATTTCGATGTCATATTGAAGGAAATAGAGAAGATAAGAGGATGATAAATTGAGTTTGAAAGAATCGATTTGGTCCCATTGAAACGCATTTAAACGTAAAGAAAAAGGGCTAACCCGCTCGTATATCCAACTCCAACTATTCGATTCGATTTAAAATAGGATTTAACGTTAGTAACCGATAACGTATGTTCGAACTCCGTTCATTGTTTGATTTACGATATTTCATCGAATGTAAATTAATTGGATATATTTGATTATATAACACAAAAATATTTCTACTTTTCTATATATCAGAAATAATATTATATTCGTGGGGAAAAAAAATAACTACATACAATATAAGAAGTATTATTAGGTGGACTGAAAAGTAATGTCGTTTATTGGTATATCAATATTTGTTTATCATTTATCAGCTAATCGGAGTCTACTGTTACGTTACACTTCATTCTGATATACATAATTTAATAAATAATTGATAAGATGTTTAATAAAAATAAAAAGGTGGTAATAGAAACTAATATTGTTATGTTATTTCTATTTTTTTTAGGGCAAAATGAACGGACCGGTGTATGCGTCGTCCTGTCCTGCACTACAATCGAATCTCTCTTTACATAGTTCATCATACTATAGCGAATACAGTGGCACAACCAGAAGACGACTGTCTTCGACTGGCGAGGCCGATACTTCCGCTACTTCGAGCTACGAAGGAAGTGATAGTTCCGAAAATAGCGACGAATCACGATTAGATCCGGTCAGCCAAATGGAACGCGAACAATTAGAAACTTTCTTTCGTGGACTTAAGTCACAGGTATATCATAAAATACAATGCATATGTTTTGTTCTAAATATATAAACATAATTTAAAGAGATTATTTCAGTACGCTGAAATAAAAAATAAAACCAAATTCATATAAGTATTTACGAGATATTATCTCAGTACGAGAAATTATAACAGTGTGTTTTTGTATTTTATTGAAATATTATCGATGTAAATTATCAGAGAAACGTATTAGCAAATTTTCCATACGTACTCGTATCTACAACAGAATGTAATGAACTGATTAAAAATAACATTTATACAGCAGACAAGAAGGTCGTATATGAAATAATATTTACTTGTAAATAAGTTGAAGCAAACGTCAAGTTAAAGATAACTGTAAGACAAATACACACGGTTAAAATTTATTAACGAGATATTTATTGAGAAATAGTTATGGTAATACGAATTAGATATTTATGCAGTTTGAGAAAAAATGATTGGTAGTATCATTTAAATGGTTTTACAATTTTTGTTACAACTTTTGAATAAAGATTTAAATGATCTGTGTGCTTAAGTAACATTTTTCATTTTTTATTTTTAAACATAAAGTTTGCATGAAAAAATACTCAGACATCTGATATATTGATATGTAAAAATATAGCCTTTGAATATTTTTCTCAAAAATCGACATTAGTAGTTTATTTCGAAAAAGACATTCTTACGATTACCACAAATCTTTTCTAAGTGGACGTGTTTTCGAAATTTCAAGGCAATTTATTATCTTGTTTTAGAATTTATTTATTTCTTCTAGAAGAACTATATATAGAGGTTCTTATTTACATTAAACAGACTATCTAACAGTAAATAAAAAATATATAATTCCTTTGAATAAAAGAAACAAGACAACAAAATTATGAGTCACCACATATTCTTAAAAGCACTTTCATTTAATCAATAATACTTTTTTTACAATCTTGATCAAATTTGTTTCGAAATATAACGAATATTCTGTTAATAAATGGCGTTTAACGCTTTACATGAGATACGATTAGCATATAATGTATATAAAATATTTTAAATTTATGAAAATTTTCTTATCTTTGTCCTTGAATTTGCAGGTATTCGTATGCGAATCACTAGCAAACTTGTATCTTGGTAGCGCCTCGCAAACAGAAAGGTGGGAATTACGATTCACTGGAATACCGGTCGTCGTCCTCGATCTTGGAGAGACACGATCAAGATCCAAAAGACGCATCCAGATTTTGCTAGCCGAACGAGGCACTTGTTTCACATTGTGGCGAGAAACTATCGATAATCTTTCGTCCTATAAGGTATATTTACTCTTATTTTTCATTTCTAATTCTTATTAAAATCTTTAACGATATATTTACAAAATACTACATATAATGTATTAGATAAAATGATATTTATATTATTACGAAATCTAATTTAACGAATCATTTATTCATTAATTAATTTTAATATTAAGTTGTCCTATAAGTTTCTTCCTTTTTCTTAATAAGTTTTTTCTACTTAATACTTTCTATTATTTTAATAATATTAAATATTATAGTATTATGAAAAAAGAATAGAAATCGTAGATTGTTAAGTAAAATAAGGGAAGTAACTTATGGGACAACGTAATGCATCAAAAATAAAATAAGACAAGAAAGAAACGATATTTTAATATATATATTTATATATATTAAAATATGATTTAGGTATCCGGACCAGCATTTCACACGATGTGTCTTTCATCGGACCACACGCGTTTGGCCGGACTGAGTTTTGACAATCCGAAAGCAGCAAACGATTTGTGGCAACACATAGAACGACTGGTCTCGTGTCCAGAAAACATAAGTCTTTCTGTGCCAGGTAAAAAGAAAAAGAAGGTGCCGCAAAAGAAGGTCGTCCTACCGGCTAAGAGCAATATAAGCCAACCGTGCCAATTCCAGCACGTGACGAGCGTAGATGCTGCAGATCGATCACGATATTTTTCCCTTCAAACGTTGGTGCCAGCCTTGAGCGAGCTAGAGAACTCCCTCGAGGCAAGTTTCTGAGTCACGGACAGCCTCGCTAAATCATCGTAGTTTCTTCTCTTCTTCATCTTCATCATCTTCTTCCTTTTTTTATTTCTCCTTTCTCTGTCTCCTTTTTTTAATTTTTTTTAATTTTTTCTTAGGACCATTGAAAGAGAGTTCCATTTTTTTAACCACGAGTCATACCGTAAAAAACAAACTAAATAATAATTTATTAATTAAAGAAAAATAATACAATCTCATTAATCATTTACAGTAGAAATTACATTTTTCTCTTCCAACCTTTCGATTATTTTATTCCAACGCTTCTCGATATTTCATCTCTTTCCTTTTTTTTTTCTTCTTCTTTTTTGTTACCGTAGAGATGTACGATAATTGAATAAAAGGAAGATTAAAATTCATTTAAGAGAATTATCGGAGAAATTTTCATTACCCGATATCGTTTTATGGATAGAAATGTCGGATTATTTTTGAATTCTTTGAAAAACTTTTAACGCTGCTGTCTGTCCTTTCCATCAATTTACAATATGATGATAATTGGAGCTTTTATTTTTTACGAGAATAATATCGTTTCATTTTAAAGTTAATATTCGTTAAATATGAGAAACTACGATGACGTTCCTTAGAACTTAAAAGTAACGCTCGAAATTTACATTTAATTATTTTTTACATTAAATAATGAAGAAAAAAAAAACGAGCGTTTCCAAAAGAAATATACGCGAAGCGTGACAGAAAATAATAGAACATAATGAGGAGGATGGACAAAAAAATTTGCAAAAGAGGTATTAGCGTTAAAAAAAAAAAATTTTCGTTCTTTAGGTTTCTTTGCATTCGTTATTTTATACATTTTTGTATATTACGTCATAACGATGAATGGTTAAATTGAATTGAAAAATAAGAATTGAATTCATAAAGTTTCGATGTTTTCTTTCATATTAATCGAATTTATATAATAAAGAAAAACACCATGAAGGTTGTTATCCGACGATACAATCACTATGTAAACGTGATCGTTGAATTATCTGATCTTAGATATGTCTCTATAGTAATAATAAATTTGTCAATCTAATAGACAAACGTATTCTATTATAAAAGATTCGTTTAATTATAAATCATCATTAAAATGTTATTATTACACTTATACGCGATATATATCTGTGCGTAAATTGAAAAACTCATGTAATGTGTATTATGTAGATATAACTTCTCATAAACTTTATCTATCATCTTTTAAAACATATTATTATATAACTGTTTATAAAAATTGTCCAATTTCTTTTCCGCGTTTGTTGTTAACGCGATCTGCGTTTTACGATTAATAATAGCCAATACATTAAAAGAAAAGACAAGATATTCAAGTAAAAATATTTCTAATTCGTTGTACGTAATTTTTGTTTATTTTCAAACAGTCAATGAAGTTCAGTGCTATGGTTCTGTATTCGTAAAGCTTTCAATTAATAATATTTCAAACTTATAAATAATTAGATATTTGAAGAAGAAGGAAAAAAAAAAGAGAATACAGTGTTTCGATATAAATTTGAAAATTATATGAATATATATATATATATATATCGTGATAGGTTTGAATATATATTATAATATGTCTATATGTCTACTTATATGTAGAGAAGAAAACATCTTAAATAAAATAATACAGTTTCCGATATTACCGGTGCATGTAACGAGTGACAATCTTTATGATCCGAAGTAGCGAGCTTTTTTCTTCTATCTCTCTCGGTGTTACAATTTTATCTGCTTTTAACAAAAAAACAAAATAATAATAATAATAATAATAATGTTTTACTCCAAAATATAAATGAAAAGAATTTGTCTTATAAAAATTATTCATCAAGAAAATATTTATTCGATATAAAACTACATATATATATTATCTTACCAATATATAACAAAAGATTATGGCTAACATCACGAAATATTACGTATGCAGATTGTTAATAAACAGCAATTGCAATAAGACTGGTCTTACACACACACACTCATACACACAATCCACAATCCACATTAAAAAATATTTTACAATTAGTAAACATGGATCAGAAACAAAAAGTGGACTCATTTATATGTCGAATTATTATTATAAAATAATAGAATTATCATTTATTCTAATCTCATAGATAATTTTGGTAATATGTTTATTTTAAGGATCATGCAAAGTTTCTTTTATTTTTATTTTTATGTTAATAATAATAATAATAATAATATATGTATAAGTATCTCGGTTTTATCGATTATCTCGCCAATCAAATCAATTATATTTAAGATTAATTACATTTTACTTCTATGCGTCTTAATCACGATGGAATTTACAATCCTATTAATAACAAATTCAGTATGATGATCTTTTATTTATTTTTTTTTTTTATATACACAAGCATATAATTGTAATTTCTATTTGATTAAAGAATTTATATATTGTTTCGTGTAAATTCCAGAAAGATTTAAACGCTTTTATATGTTAGCTATCTTCGATATATTAATTAGTATTAATTTCGTTTATCCACGACTGTGATATAAATATATTTGTATCGTTACGTTTCATAATATGTATCAGCATTAATCATTGCAAATTAAACAAGATCATAAATATCGTTATCTATGTAACAATTGTGGTAATAAATAGTATCTTGAATCTTAAATGAATATTATTCATTAATTGTTCGTTATTATAGAAAATAAACACTAATTAATCGATCCTTCAATTTTCTTTCATATTAGCCTAACTCATTCTACATTATCGATAGAAATGAATGCAGTATACGTATCAAAGGATGGCGTTATTTATTTAATTTGTTATTACAAAACAATTTTTAATTTAATAAATAATTCAAAAATATAATTTTTAACGTTCTCCAATACACAGAGCATGCTTAATTGAACATTAAATAAGTTTCATATTATATATGACAATTAATATTAATATTATTTTATGATTAATTTCAAATTTTAGTATGTGTGTTTTATATGAAAATCTATATTATAATAGAAATTAAATTAATATATATTTTATTATAAATTAAATAATGTTTTATTAGTAATTAAAATTTAGATCATATTGTAACCTCGAACAATGAAGTGGAAAATTATGACGATTATGAATAATTGTTTGGATGTCTAGTTTTTATCTAATATAGACGTATTCATAATGATTGCATTATCATTATTATTACTTTTTCATTGATTAATGAGAGTTCATAAATTTATAAATCTACGGTCTCGTTAGTTCGAACTTTGAGAAAACTTTGTTTATTTCTAATTACATGTGGAATATTTATTTACATTTGATACATTTTATCAGGATGAGAATATTCCATTGACTGATTCATTCAATTCGAATCATTTCCAAGTATGTTAAACACCATCAATAGATTCAATGTTTGTATTGTAATCTGAGATAAACTGTTGCCATTTCTCATATTTACAATAAAATTCATGACCGCGTATCATGGGTCATCGTGAACAAAACGAAGATAGGAGGAGATTGTTCCTTAAATATTCCAAAGTCTCAAAAAGTCCATAGTTTTCATTTGAACAATAAAATTAATTCAATCATGCAAATATCGTATAAAATCTTTTCGTCTACTGTAGCCTGGTTTCCAATTATCGCGATAGTTGGAGTCAGTTTAACTAACACAAAGTAAATAATATTAATATCTTTAAATAACAGTTTTCTTTTTTTTTGCACAGAATTGATATGACCGCATTATTTCATTACTTCATTAATCATATTTAGAAACAGGACAAAGAACATCGTGGTAATTAACAACGTTTATAGCCAATTATAAAATAACGGACGTTAGAATCTCAAGAATTTTTCTAATCAATGAAGAAACAAATTAAGTGTCTTTCTTTTTTTACAAACTATAATATAAATTTTTATTTTAATATTAATTTTACAATATATTATTTAGTTTGTAATATAAACAATAATAGATTTAATATTACGTCTATGTATTTTATGCAAATCATGTATGTTTATTATATCTGTTTACTTTAGAAAGTGTTTACTATAACTATTAACATAAAACAGTCAATAAATTAATTAGATTCAAGCCAATTGATCCCACGCATCTATGGAAATTATTATATTACGTGTACCGTTCTCCAAAGTAGTTGCCCAATCATTTTTTTAAGAGGATGTGGCTTAATTAAAGTCAATGAAATCATTTTCCTAATTCTTTTCTACGATCTTACAAGTAATTCTTATGAAATAACTACTCGTTTACGAGAATAAAAAATATAATAAAAATATAATAAATATTTTGTTCGTTTTAATAATTATAAGTTTCAAATAAATACACAAAGTTACTTCTTGAAATAATCTTAAAAACAATAAAAAATAATTACAAAGTTTAAATGATCATCAACGATCTGTCAAGAAATCCTATAAAAGTATTTTAAATAAACAACAATTCGCACGCTAGTATTATTAATAAATATCTATAAATAAAATTCACATATAAAAGGTTGTATAGGAAAACGATGTAATTTCTAGAATTTATTCTAGATCGTTAAACTATTGTATATATTAATACATATACGAGTATACAATACATAGATGAGTGTTTGAAGATACATGCGTAAATACGCGTACAAATATTTATTCACACGCGCTTCTTGCAAACATGTGTACACATCTACACGCTTATATACACGCAATAAATAACTATTAATAATAAATGAAGTATAATTAACATGTATAAATAAAATACACATATAAAAGATGATATATGAAAACGATTTAATTAATAGAATTTATTCTAGATCGTTAAACTATTAACGAGTACAATACATAGATGAATGTTTGAAGATACACGCGTCAAAATACGCGTACAAATATTCATTCACGCATACATGTTTCTTGCACACATGTGCATACACACACACACACACATACACATGTATATATACATACGCATAAATAACTCTCATAAAGAAATCCCGTTTTCTTGGATGTCGCGACGCCAAGATGGACTCCCATCGGTTGTAAAACGCCTCGTCGTGTTCTCCGTCGAGGCGCTTTGGTGCAGCAGCTTCAATGTTATTTCCCTCCGTCCTCTTCGCCCATTTCATAAGCATCCAACAACACAACCTCTACCAACATCAGAACAACCACCACCACCACCACCACCACCTTCTCTATCTCCACCTCTTTGATACTCTCTGGCGCCCGCGGATGGTGAACGCGCGTTAGTATAAGCAAAAGCAGCGTAAAACGTACAGAAGAGTCGTAGTTAAAAAGCCTTCTCGTTTGTCAGTTTCGAACAAGTTACCAACGCGAGTTAACGCATCAACTCGTTCAATCGCCCTAATAGCATTATACTTCTAAAAATACTAACATAAATACATAACACGGGTCTTCGTTTCTTTTTACCCCTTTTCTTTTCTTCTTCTTCTTCTTCATCTTCTTCTTCTATCTTCTATCTTCTATTCTTATTTCTCTTTTTTTCCTTTTTTTTACGGTAACTGGTTAATAATATACACTTTCGTGAAATTCAACACTTTCTCTCATTACTTTTTTCCCTGAGTAAGGTGACTTTCGTACGCATTTAGACGAGTTTATATCTTCTACGTTCCCAATCACCAAATATTTGAACAAACGATGAATTTAAGAATCTTAACTGACAGCATGTAAACCTTTTCTTTTTTTTTTCTCGTGAAATAAGATCGATCGAAAAGGGTAACAATATTACGATTAAAAGATTCGGGTTAAAATAGGATCACTTTGTTTGTATACAATAATCGATCGAGTGTATTTTATTGAAATTTATTAATGTAAGTGATCTTTAGTTTGAAGAATATACCATAAAGATAAAAAAAAAGAAAAGAAATAAAGTATTTCTAAAATACAATATACCTGTGACCACGAATTAATCTTCAACAGCAATCAATCAGGTAACGTTATATCGAATTATAATACTTCTTTATCATGATTTTAATTCTTATCAAAATTTCAATGAAATGTCATAATGGTAATTAAAATCTTGTTTTATCGACGTCAACTTTTTTATTCGATCATGTATATATAATAAATTGGAATATTTTTAATTGATAGCACACAGGCGCTTTTAATTACCATTTTCATTATAAAGTAAATTTAATAATGTATAAACTTTGATAATAAGAACAAAGTTTACATTTTCGTGACGATCGACGATGTATCATCGATTTATCGAAAGTACTTCGATATCTTTTCACTTCTATCGTACACGCGTATACAAATACATACATACATACACACATATGTAGGATACTTAAAAGTGGAGTAACAGAATTGGCAAATGTAAGTATTACTGGAACAAACAGTCTTAACTACTTTTTTCGTTGGCTGTACAAGTGGTTACACGGTCGAAGTAATATACGTTCAAAGAATAAATAATTGTAGAATGAGTCAGCACATTCCAAAATATGTAATTAGTCCAATCGTTTTCTCCTAACTTATTTTTCTAGATTTTCGTAATCATTAATTATGTATTCGATTCGTGCTTTCACCGATATTACATTATCTAAATAAAACCTTCGTGTTTTTTTATTAAGCAACATGTCTGTCAACGAAAGTCAAAACAAAACAAGACAACAGATTATTATATATCCATTGAATTGTTTATTTCATTAATTAAATGATACTATTATTTAATACAAATACGAAGGAACAATTATCATTTTCGAGAAAGTAAAAGCCTTTTTTATCTGTCACGTGTACTAGCCTTGGTTTTCAGAAATTCAACACGTGGCAATTTGCGTGAATGAGTTTACAAAGGATGCCAAATTTATTTTCATGTCTTTATTTTCCTGTTATATATCGTGAAATTTTAAATCAACATATTTTATAATATATATATTAATACGTATGATTTTTTTATGACAGATTTTTATTGCTCCAAGTTTTCTTGAAATAAAAATCTCTCTCTCTTTCTCTTTCCTTCTTTCTTCGTTTCTTTGATCTTCTTGTTTACCAATATATTTATACAATAAAAATTTTCCATTTCTCGAATGATTTAGTAATATAAAGAGGTCAGGGTAAAGTTGACAAACGGCGTTAGCACCCTCTACTACGATTGTCAGAATATTTCAAACATTTAACGTAACTCTACTCACTGCAGCCAAATGCAGTTATGGACGAAGTTCAATGCTGGGGTGTGCGGATACTTTCGTGAAACTTATTCTCTTTCTCTTTTTCTCTCTTCCATTCTTTCTCTCTCAAAATTTCGTTTAGCACGTATTGCCAATGTCGAGTAGCTCGTCTCGACAATACTACGATTATGTTTATTTAAAGATCTCTCGGTTATAATCTTTCAACCGGTAAAAACAAATTACCACGACACAGAGATTTAGCTTATCTTGTGATAAAAGAATAAATCAATCTTATTTTTTAGTCTTACTTGCATTGTATATTAATTCTATACTCGTAATACTTTACAATATTGTAATTCTATTGTTGAAAATAATATTTTTATTCACGCATAACGAGTTATCTATGGTCAATCAATTATATGTGTCCTTAAAAATAATCATTTATTTAAAAAGAAAATTCAAAGGAGCTATATAAGTAAAATACATCTTCATAACATAATATTATTATAGATTAAAAAAGAATATCCTTAGTTGTAGAATAAAATATATATCGATAAAAAAGAAAAGACACGAATTAAGAGTTTCCATATGTGCGTTATCGTAAGTTTCTTAAAAGATTTCAAATAGGGCAAAGATTATCTTCAAATAATTTATCTTCAAATATATGTAGGATATCAGCTACATTCCTAACATTTTTTGTTTTTTACGATGAACTTCGAACTTGATGAAATTTCTTCTGAAAAAATTTCTGAAGAAGCTTAAATCTTTAGAACGAGTTGTCAAAGATCATTATGGGAGATAATTAGAATATTATAAACATCTATTATAAATATGTTGGTATTACATAGAAAAATGAACATTAAATTATTCTAATATACTAATTATTTACAATTAGATTTTGTTTCTATTATATTTTATTAAAATTTGTAGTTATTATAGTGACACTCGGTATAGCTTAGAAACTGTACTCGTATGGATTAAGACTCTGAACTTTGTTCTTTACCATACCATAATATAATAATGTATGTATAGTACAATATAATGAGATGAGTAGATTTCATTTACTAAATGATAAAAATGTTTTTTTTTTAAATATTTTACTTTTCGATTAAAAATTGCTTAAAAAAACACATACACACACACATATTACACGTATTTA
The DNA here is from genome assembly GCA_023678845.1 of Mischocyttarus mexicanus. Lineage (NCBI taxonomy): Eukaryota > Metazoa > Arthropoda > Insecta > Hymenoptera > Vespidae > Mischocyttarus > Mischocyttarus mexicanus. Next base: position 1,907,708 of record JACGTP010000013.1, on the reverse strand, counting down.
ATTGTTGATTTATTCAAAGCTTCATATCTCGTTTTTTTATCGAAAAATATTTTCATACGTTCGTATGAGTTGATAAAAAAAATCTTTCCAATTAAAAAGTTAATTTTTATAACTTAATTATTAATCTAGTCATCGAATGAAATGGTATAAAATTCATTAATTAGTGTTAAAATCTTATATAATTTCTAAAGACTTATTAGATGAAAAAACATTTGATTATTTAATAATAGAAATTTGAAAATTGTTATTGAAACGAATAGCATATTTAATCATTCGACATATGTTTTCTTAGCTGACTGTGATTACATTAATTGCATACATGTGTTTTATCGTGTTTCTTTTTTCACGCTACACCAAACCCACAATCTGCGACAAATCCATATTATACTTTAGTAAATAAACTTTATTTGTTCATTTGTTCATTTTAGGGGAATACTTATTGAAATTTATCTGTTACATAAATTTATATGTTATATTTTATATAATCAATTTTTTCTAAAGAGAAATCAAACGAACACATTATATCCTAAACTTAATCTTATCATTTCGTATTCGTAATTAAGTGTCGTTCCGTTGCAATTAACTCTATTTTATTACGCTTTTTAATTATCAGTATATAAATCCTATATAATTATTAGAAAAAAATGATTATTTCATTTACTATGATAATCTGAAAATGTTTTTATTTTTCGTTAAGATTTATATATTTTAATGTACATTATTTATTAAATATTTTGTTATTTCCAACAACTTTGGACTAACCTTCATCGGAAATAAGGTGGGTAGATTTGAACCTTGTAATGAACACGCGCTTTTGAGATCACTTTACGTATCGCACTAACATAATAAAGCGTTGTAGTCAGAGTGCGAAGATATTCTTTCGCATAGATAAATGTATTAACGAGGAGTATATTTGATCCACTCTTTTATATACAACATATGTGTGCGTAGACGTTATTATTCATGGTACATACACGTTAGATCAAGCACGAGGCAGGTCGATGCAAAACTTCGCTTTAATACGAGTCGGTCAAGATGCAAGGACGTAACTTTATAATAGTTATCGTTCTCATGTACGAGATTCTAATCAAATATTACGTTATTATTTAATATCTCTGTTTCTATTTAGAGTTATTCTCTTTCTATTTCTGTTCATTTGATTGTCATCCTAACAATGCATTTAATTGACCAAGCGTATATTTTCACGAACTTAATTGCGTCTTTATCAATTACGAGTTATTCGTAATTTCCTCAATTGATCCCACTTTGAACGACAAAATAGATAACTTTACATAATTAAAATGTTGTTGCAATTTCTATTAAGATCTTAATAATTCTTTTGAAATATTTTCTCCTTCTCATTTTTATTCCCTTTCTCTAATTATTTCTAAATTATACAAATGAATAATATAATATTGAAATATTTTTCAATAGATTTTATTAACGAGTCATAGACTTACATTTACAATTCTATCTTAATAGAATCGTTAATAGAACATTAGGTTCTCTCGTTAAATGTGATATATGGTTTTTAACCTTGAATCAATATTTTAATTTTTATTTAAAATTATAAATAATATAAAATATATTATTACATTAGTATTCTAGTAACCCTAAGGAATTCTAATAAATTTTGGCAGATTTTTTTATAACCCACATCCACGACGGAGTTAGTGAAATCCACCATGTGCCAACGAAGGGTTTTAATATCATTTTATTTATTATATATACTTAAATTTATATCAAGAAGTGCTAAAAATATCCTACATTTTCTCGAATAAACGGTAAAGTAAGATAGAGGCGCCTACCTCGGAAAAGGTAGGATATTAAAGTTGTCTGCAAAAATTTACCAGGGTATTAGGAGAAAAAGAGAAGGGGTGAGAGAGGTGGATGGAGGGAGGCCTTGATTGTAGCTTGACGCCAATCTTGCGCAGATTCCATGCCAGTTGTTAGTCATAATTAGCCCTCAGCAGGAGTGATAACTATAATCAAGAGGTAATAACTGATGGAACACCTTCCTTCTTTGAGGATTGTTAAGCGTTGCCATTCGTTGTTACCTGCAGATAACTGCAATTGCAAAATTGTTTCTATCTCTTTTTCTCACGTTTTCTCCTTGTCCTTTTTTTTTTTGTTCTCTCTATTTCTATCTCTCTTTATCTATCTCTTTTTCACTGCTAACCAACGCTTTCGAATAGGTCGTTAACTTCGAGCACGAATGAATGAAGCGTTCGTTGTCAGTTCCAAAGTCCTTCATGACACGTTTTACATGTAACTCTCTTGTAAGTCGTGTAAAACAAGAAAATCTTTAACTTGTTAAATAAACTGAGAAAGTATCATTATATTTTTCAATAAACACAAGATATATATATTTTATCGTATAAAACGTCGCATACGCGTAAACGGATACACGAAAATAATATTAAACATCGCAATGTCAGTATCTCGACGTCAGCATCGATGTTTTTCCCCCGTAAAGAAGTAAATAAGGAAAAAAAAATATCACAAATATGCAATTTGTAAAATAATAAAAGTTGATTCAAAGGTCAATGCGACGTTCCAGAGAAAAATATTTTTGTATTTCGCAACACTCCATCGATGTTTCTTGAGCAAAGTACCGTTAGATTGGTCGGTATCGTAGTATTGTTTTCGAAAAACTCGTTCATATGTAGTATATATATATATATATATACTTGTTTATACGACAAAAGTATGTGTTCTCCTAGTTTCGTATAGGATAAAATTGAGATGAATATTTAATACGAATGGGTGGGGTTTCTAATAGAGGAGAAAATACAATATTCAAATAGAATGAATAAATAAGATTTAATGAAGTAATAAAGTTACATATATGTATAATCTATGAATCTTGACTATATAAACAATCGATTATTATGATTTCATATACTTCAAACGTATATTATATTTTTTCATCGATATCAGAATCTCGACTATAATTAAACATCAATGTAGATCAACGATCATTCAAATTGTTCGTTCTTCCTTATGTTACAGATAACAATTTATCGTGAAATATTGGAAGTAATCTTTACGCGCTAACCAGTGAAAATATCAACAAAACCAAACAGTGATATGAAGAATACGCAAACTAACGGATATGGTATGAATTATTATTCAGTTTTTTTTATTTTTTATTTTTTTTCATTGTTCTTTCTTTTCTTATCTCTAACACATTTGGACGGGGATCGGTGTAAAAATAAAATAAGAAACTAATAAAAAATAAATAAGTGTACGTATAAAAGAAAATTGCGATTGTGTTTGGTATAGAATCGATGGAAAGAAAATTAACGACGTTGTGTTATCATCCAAAGTTTGATTAATCGAGACAAGTTACAATGAGTGACCGCAAAATCTACATCGATTCCAAGAAAATCGATCTCCAATCGAGGAGGAGACACGCGTAACAAGAAAGGCTCGTGTCACGAACAACATAATGCTTACATGCATATGTATGTACACAAGTACGCATGACATGTGTGTGTCTGTGTGTTTGTGTGTGTGTGTGTGTGTGTGTGTGTGTGTGTGTGGTCGACCTTTTACGTCTCCTAAGAAAGGAAAACGAAATATATACTACGCTTGAGATGCGAAGGCTAAATATCTCGAGGTTAACGTGCATGTTATAGTTCGTATACTCCTCATTCACCTTTTTATTATTTTTCTTTTTATTCTTTTTTTCTCCCCTCATCTCTCGAACTCGTATTTTTTTTTTCGACCTAGTCTCCACGAATCGTATTAAATCGCTAATATTATTTTTCCTCTTCAATAACGACCATCAAGAATACCCGGTTTAGAACTTGAACAATATTTTCAAATACGTCATATGTCGAAGAAAATTTGTCATCGTCGAAGGAAATCGGGTTTTCCTCGATTGTTTTTCAACAATTTTTCTCAATTTCTGATGCAATTTCATTAGGACTTGTTGTCATACAGGATTATAATTTATCCTTATAGTCACTGTACTTTGTTGTTGTTGTTGTTATTATTATTATTATTATAATTAATGTTACATTGCATAAACAGTACGAGCTTAATACGTAGAAACTTCTGGAATTGGTTACTTTATTTATGAATTAATTTCATCTATAGCATACTCAACGTTTATTAAACTCGTGATAGATATACACTGCAAGGTAATAAAAAATAAAAAAAAACAGAAACTTATAATGTAAGTATTGAGTAACGACTATGGATAGCCTACTTTTTCCTCAAACACATGTTGATAAGTTTATTCAAACGATCTACGTGTTTCAAGTCTTTTCTTCCAAATAAAACAATACAATTTTTAACGATATAACGAATAAGAGAAAAATGAGTAGTTACAATGCGGAATATAATAAAAATAATTAAAAATATCTTTAATATTCAATAGCACGATGCATCGATGTGAGAATGTGTGCAAAATAAATTCATAAAATATAATATTTCGTAACACGTTTTGTCCAATTACGACGATTCTTTCTACTTTATATTCGTTTGCTTATAACAATGTGACTTATTATGTACCTTCGTTAAAACATAATTACGTGCATCGAAAAAGATCTCATCTCTCGTAATTTAAATAATGCGACCTTACGTTTAAAGTCACGTGGATATGCGTTTCGAATGCAAATTCGTTCTAAGAGAATAAACGAACACCTGTATGTTGTATTCTCGATGATGAGAAACACTGACATTGACGAATAAAATCGGAACGACCTTCCGGGAAAAATTTCTTTTCTCGATTTATATATTGTTTATTCTAGAACTTGAATTTCAAATGATTCGAATTAATTCCCTACGGGTTTTTCTCCAATGATTTCTTGTTCTAAATTCCAGTAAGAGAGTTGCATTCGTACTCAGCAAGAGAAAGAGATAGCATACGCGAGTTAAAAGGATTTATAAAAGAAGAGAAACAAAAGTGTGAATAAGTAAAATACTCGTCGACCTTACTATTTCTTCTTTTTCCAAAGTAAAACTTAACTCTTTATTGCTCGTCGTAAATTACTTTTATTTTCGTAATTTTTTTGTTATTCGTTTACTTTTTTTGTTTTTGAAGAAAAGAAGCTCCCGATAATGCAGTATTTCCCCTTTAGATTGCATTATAACAACAATAATTGTCATGAGGAATGTTTCACGTTCATAAAAGTTTTATCATCAACTACTAATTACTACTTCCGGCAAGTTTACGCATCGAACTAGCGACGAATCAGACGTCGTCGGCAAGTTCTTTAACGAATGATAAATCGTTCACACGTGCTGAAGAGTAGTCTTGTAGATGATAAGCACTTGGTAGATATAAACTCGACCAATCCTGAGACTTTCTCATACGCACACCCACTTGTTGCACAAGAAAACGACGTTTTCTGACGTCAACGACACTCCTACTCTTAGCAATACATTATTCTTTATATGTACATTGCCATATTATACAGATGTATAACATGCATGGACAGAATGAGTACGTACAATGCGATTATGAACAACGAATATTCAATAATAAGCAAATTAATTCTGATCACTTTAGAAATATATATGAAATATCATTATTTTATCTTACGAAGTACGAATATTTTTCATTGGAGATTGACCATACCCAGTACAATGATCCCCCATAATGTGTTCCTATCTATACTTGCTCGATATTTCACACCGTTAATATCTGAAGAAACATTTGTTTTTTTTTTTTACTTTAACAACAGCGCAACAAATGTATTTTCCATTGATCTCTAAAGCTTTCAGATAAATCGATCAGTTTACACATGTGTGTGGAAAATTCCTATTTTAAATGTGACTATTTGAAAAGAATGTTTTATGATAAGAAATATGATAATTTAATCATGATAGGCTTACGATAAAGTAATATTGTACTTTTTATCTATCTAAAGTTTTCAATTGATCTAGGTCAGGAGAAAACAATAAAAATGTGAAATTTTATCATCGTAGAGTAATAATTTGTTGATATTTCTTATATAAATAATATATATATGATAACAATAATTTGTTGAATTTTTTTCATGTAAAAAAAATCTAAAGAAACTTGCAGATATATTACTTCCAGTCATTGAGAAGCTTTAGATAAATTAATCGTATCATCTTATCATTGATATATTAAAAAATATATATACGTTTACCCTTAATCGTAACATATTACAAGGATTACATTTAATCATTAAGATAATATTTTTAATCCAAGTTAAAGTCCTTCGCTTTTCTCGAGTCTCGAATGACTTTCCTTTAGACGAGATAACGAAAGTAAGATTATTTAGATACTACTGAAAAATGATTCGACATCTATATAATACGTATTTATTCAACATATTTTATATTAGCTTCTTACATTTACATTTACAATATATGATGACGATGTGTCTACAAAGGCTTTCTTTTAAACTAGATTTTAAATCCTCTTCGAGATTTTACTTATAGTACTTGTCTTAATAACTCTATCACATGATTTCTATAGACTCAGGATTAAAATACGTCTGATCAGCATATTTACACTTACATATGGATTAAAAGTACGATTAAAATGATCAAATGTTACACCCCCTACAGGGAAACAGTAATCGAAAAATCCTATTGACTATGCGAAAATAATGACCTTACTGAAGAAGCTGTTTATCTGTTGAGCATCTGATATTTAACTCGCAATATAGATTTTTAATTACTACTGTCAGAATAACACTTACACAGGTAAAAAGACGTGTTTCCTTATCCAGCGATATCAGCCTAAATCGTAGATAATATTTTATGTAACAAACCACTTACAATTACTCGTGTTTAACTTTTCTCGAATATATCGAATCAATAATTTCAAAAGATCTGAACTAGGAATTATCTTTTTATCTTTCAATCTGTCCTATATTCTTTTATTAATATCTCTTTGATAGAAAATTATAAATATATTAAAAATATGATTGGAAAAAACCCATTATCTGCAAAACAAAATTTCTTGTTAAGTGTCATAGATCATAAATCACGTTATTAAAGAAATATTTATCTACAAATATTATATATATATAGATAAACAGAAAAACACTTATCATGTATATTTAAATGGTTGGATATCGTAAATCGCGTCTTGCATGCCCACTTGTGTACACATGTTCTTCGATCGGTAACCATAAAAAAAAGTAGTGGAATTTTCTCATCAAATTCGAAGATCAATCACCAGCTTTCACTGTGTTTGTTTAAAATTCCGCTTTCATTTCTTTGAGAAATATTTGAAGAATTCTTGATTAGATACAATTAAAGAAAATTCTCGTCAGTTACAATCAAAATTCAATTAACAACACGTAACACTTCGATGTAATTGTCCTAAATTGTTAAATAACTCAAAAATAGTATTATTTGTCAAATACATTAAAAACTATTCAACTAATATCGTTCGAGATACGTACGATATTTGTTTACCAAATGAAAAGAAATAAACTAAAAGTGATTAAAAGAATATCGAATACAGAAAAGTAAAGAAAAGTCCTTTTTTTTCTTTTCAGTGGATGTGAACGTTAAACAAGTTCCAAACGGAAAGGACACAAAAACTGACGATGATTACAGCGAAGAAATTGACGCCGTGCAACAAGCAATCGGTGATCTCGGAAGATGGCAAATTCTCGTTTGCCTGGCAATTTCACTCGTTAAATTTCCAGTTGCCTGGCATCAACTGGCAATCGTTTTTATGGCACCACATCAAAAATATAATTGCACGGTACCAGCACAAACGGAATCATTGGATCAATGTATGATCAATGTTAATGAAACTAATATTGAATGTACAGAATGGGAATACGATAGAAGTATTTTTCCAGAGACTGTTATATCCCAGGTATTTAAATTAATTATCTTGTTTAAATATATCTTTTTGTAAGATCATTTTTATATGATATCATTTTTATTATCGTTTTAGTGGAATTTAGTTTGCAGCAGAACGCATTATGCTAATATTCAACAATCTATCTTAATGTTCGGTATATTACTTGGCAATGTTATTTTTGGAAGCCTGGCCGATAAGTACGCACAATAAAATCTATACAAATGAAATGAATTTTGTCTAGTAATCAAAATAAATAATTAAACAGATAATTTCATCTTTTACACAGGTATGGTAGAAAATTACCATTAATGGCATCAGTCATTTTACAATTGGCTTCGGGTATTGGTTGTGCTGTTGTTCCATGGTTTCCAGCGTTGTTAGCATTAAAATTACTCAGTGCCATGGCTACAGGTGGGACCATGGTCACCAGTTACGTCATTTGTAAGAAACTTTTTTTTAAACCTTTATTTTATATTTTAATATTACAACTCGTATTTGCTTGTAAAGAATGATATTTAAAAATCAATCATTTTTTTTTTTGTAGGTATGGAGATAGTCGGTACACAATGGAGAGCAGCTATTACCGTACTTTATCAAATTCCTTTCAGTTTAGGTCAAATGTCATTAGCTGGAATCGCTTATATGTTTCGCCATTGGCAACACCTTCAAATTGCCATTACAGTACCTTCTATTATTCTTTTAAGTTATTGGTGGATCGTACCTGAATCACCAAGATGGTTACTTGCCATGGGTAGACAAAAGGCTGCTTGTCAAATTTTAGAAAAAGTAGCTATTATCAATAAGAAAGATAATAAAGACATTCCAGATACTGTTAGAAGACATTGTCTTCATCAGGTATGTTTAATCCAATGAAATTAACAAATTATTGATTAATATATTATTATTATTATATCCTTTGAATGATTTATAACAATGAATTAATTTGTTCATGGTATTAGAATTCCAGAAGAACAGCCCAAGATCATAATGCATCTTTATTAGATTTGTTTCGTACACCTAACATGAGAATTAAATCATTGTCGATCTTCGTTAATTGGATGGTTTGCGGTATGGGTCTTTTTGGAATGTCACAATACATCGGTCAAGTAGGCGGTGATATTTTCATCAATTTTGCTATCTCTGGAGCGATACAAGTACCAGGAAATTTCGTAGCTTGGTGGGCAATGAATAAATTAGGAAGAAAAGTAACATTAATAAGCAGTCATGTAATAGCTGGTGTTGCTTCTCTCGCTCTCATCATTGTACCACATGGTAAAATCTAATAAAACTTTTATAGGATGTTACATTGAAATCTATTAATAGAACAATTAAATTTGTTTATTATAATAATAAAAAAAAACAGAAATGTAATATGTTTATAAATTTGTGGACTTTAGATAATGGTCTTCGTGTGTTTATGATTTTAATCGATTATTAATTACAAACCAAATTAACATTTAAATATATTTTGTAATAACTAAGATAATACCAATGAATAGATTCTAATTAAATATCTTAATCTATTAACGAAAGTCAAAACTTAATCTTTGTCACTAATTACTAATTAATTTTTGTTTTGTCCTTTCAGATCTCGCATGGCTCAGGCTAATTCTCGTTTGTTTCGGAATCGTCGGTATGTCGGTAGCTTTCACTTCTGTTTATCTTTTTTCGAGTGAATTATTTCCGACAGTCGTTAGAAATATGGGTGTTGGTACAAGTAGTATGTGTGCGAGAATTGGTTCCATTGTCGCACCATTTGTCGTATCTTTGGTATGTTGAAATATTTCAAAGTATAAACACAAAAATCTAAATTTAACATTAACGCTTAGAATAAATAATAATATTATTTATATTTATAAAGAACCACGTGGCAGAATGGTTTCCGCCAATTATCTTTGGAAGTTTGCCGATTATAGGAGCTATGCTTTGTCTGTTGTTACCTGAAACAGCAGGATGTACACTTCCTGAAACTCTTCAAGATGGAGAAGATTTTGGAAAGTAAGTTTAATCTATTCGTAGGATGTGATAATAATATTAATAATGAATTAATAGAGAATATAATTAACTTTTATAAACTTTGTTTGATATATTTTTTATAGAAAATCCAAGAAAATGAAGAAAACTAATTTAAAAGACGTTATGGAGCATCACGAAGAGGCAAAATCTATCGTGTAAGGACGATCAAAAATACTTCAATTGACATATCCGTTATCGTACAATGAAATAATATATATTATTATTATATTAATACTACGGTCATTCCACGTCCTTATTTATTACATCGTGTGTATGTACAAATTGGAGATCGATTACGAAGAAACTCGTTCGTTTTGTTTTGAAAAAAGCAAACTAAAAATCGTTACAAATCTATATGAACATTCTCAACATTTACATCGATATACAATCATACAAATGATAGTTTGTAATTCGTATAAAACATTACTGCCAAATAAGAATTTGAAAGAACAATGTTTTGTACGATTTGTACGAGGAACATGTAAATAGAAATTTCTTTTTTTTATATAATAACTATCGCTTTTCTTTTTGTTTCCCTTTTGATTATTATTTCCTCATTTTATTTCTTTCCTTATATCCTATTTAGATTAATTGAAACGAACATTTACATTTTTACAACGTAATATTATAATTACAAAATTTGATTATAATCTTTTACTTAAAAAAATTCAAACGAATGTATCACGATTTTTAATCTACTTATCATTGTTTTATGTACGTAAACTCATCATTCTTTACGTGATATATTCAAGGTGTGACCATTAAAGGACACGTATAAAATACAATACTTCCCTATATAGTATATAAATATTATATATTTTCGACCAACACAGGATAATATGAAATTTAAAATTAATAATCTTCCTCTTTATTAATTTTAATTAACATTTTTTAAATATTTTCAAATCTTATAAAGATTTATTTATATTTTTTTTTTCTATTTTTCTTTTCACCTTGTTTATAGAAAAATGAAAGAAATATTTCGAAAAGAAAAAAAATTAATTAACAAAGATATATTTACAAATTGTACGAAAATTGTATACCCAAAACTTGTAGTGAATAATTTCATCATTTTATATCCTCAGTTTATTGATTCTCGATGCAACGCATTGATCGATTCGTTCGTATACATGGGTTCATGGTAAACACATACAACAACATACACTACACTATGTTTCCTGCTTATATAGGACTGTTCATCGTACTATACAGCCATTCTACCTTGAACCGTTCTCTGGAAGACCAGTTCTTCGCTGCCAAACAGTGAGTACAGCCCATCCTATTAGATTATCATAATTATCGATTCACAAAATGTATATACCAATCTCGACATTTTTCAACAAACTTTCTCCTTATTCACATTGCTATTTTATATCATTAACGAAAAATCTTTTGTACTTAACGAATTATTATTAAATCATTTTCGTTTGGTAATTCTATAAAAAAAAAGTACACGTTCAATAATGTTTTAATAAATTTCTTCGAACATTAATTTTATTCGTTTAATGCTAGATTTATCTTTTAAATTACTTCATAAAAAATAGCTAGAGAAATATTCGATCTTTTATATATATTTTTTTTTATTCTAATACTACCTTCTTTTATTAAAAAAATGATAAGATTTCAAGGTATACATATAACTAAAAAGCCACAAACCAGTTTGATATTGTCTGTACATGTCTCAGGATTTAATAATAATCCTCTTCATTATATAAGATAATTTTTATTAAATGTTTAATATATTAACGAAAAGAATTTTCTAATATCTATGATACAATAATATTACATTCGACAAATTTATATAATTAAACATACATATACTTAATGATAAGTTTAATATAAAATGAACAGAAGTACGATTTCGATATTACGAAATAAATCTTATGAAAGCATAAATTACAATTTTATTCGTAAGTCATTTTATTGTTTCCTTTTTAAACATTACATATTACGAATCAATGAAACATGACGTTACCAAAAAAACATTAATCTTGTTTACATTTTTAAAAGAGAGAAAGTATAGTATGAGATTTCAAATGAGATTTATAACGAGGAAGTTAAATACTTTCACATTTGATACACTGTACGGTTTGATGTACACTATATTTTTTTTTTACCTTCATATTTTATAATAGAATTACATAGTTTACTGTAACGAGATTATCTTTCAAGATCATTTATAATTTATGCGTCAATTACAAATCCAAATGAAATATTTTCGTAATAATATTTTAAAGATCGACCATTATACGAATAGAATTTTAATAAATCATTATGTTTTCTTTAAATTCCTAGGTAGAATGTATATTTTATTTTTATCATTACTGGCTATTGCCAGTGGCAATACATTCGATAAGCTTTATTCCTGGAAACAAGTTGATTTTCAATTTCCGAATAAAAACATCCGGAAAGCTTTCATCAAATCAGGAGATTACATAGAAGAAAATAATTTGCCTCTGGGTTTGGCTGTTTCGCAAGATAGAATGATAATTACTGTTCCTAGATGGAAGAACGGTGTAGCTGCTAATTTAAATTATGTATGGTTAAATGACACTCAGGGTGAGTTAGAAAATACATTTTTTAAATTATATTATAAAAAAGAGATATATAAAAATAATAATAATAATAATAAATATAAACAAAACATTCATTATTTATAGAATCACCAATATTAATTCCGTATCCTGATTTTGAAACGAACAATATAAATTTGCCAGATAGTATAGTAAACATCTTTCGTGTTAGAATAGATGAATGTAATCGTCTTTGGGGTGTCGATACAGGAATAACTGATATTTATGGTAACAATACGGTCTTAAAACCTACCAGGATCATAGTAATCGATTTAAAAACGGATAAGGTTACTAAGAGTCATTTATTTATTCGTACTAGTTTAATATATATATAATAATGTAATACAAAGATAAGAAATAATATCTATTATACAATAACATAATATTAATTTCTAATTAGATCATTCGGAAATACACCTTAAATGATTCCGATCAAAAACACAACTCGTTTATAGCTGATCTCATTGTGGATGTAAATCCTGATGCTTGTGAAGATGCTTACGCGTATCTTTCAGATTTTTCAGGCTACGGTTTGGTTGTTTATAGTTGGGCCAAAAATAATTCCTGGAGAATCGAACACAATTACTTTTCTTTCGATCCATTACACGGTGAGAAATGTTATTATTTAAACGCTTTAATATTTTTTAACGTCGTTACTTTTTAATTTTTATGGTATTAGGTTGTCAAGTATGAATAAGAATCTATTTTATATTTTATCGCAGGTGATTACAATATCAGTGGTTATAATTTTCAATGGACCGATGGTCTCTTTGGCCTTGCTTTGACTCCGTTCCAAAATGACGGATACAGGACACTTTACTTTCACGCTATGTCTTCTATAACAGAATTCTACGTATCAACTGAGGTATTACAAGACGACACGTTGAACCTATCAAATAATTATTATGCGTATCACATTGCTGGAAACAAAGGACCACAGAGTCAAGGACCTTCGTCTGTTATTGATCAGAAAACTCAAATCGCTTATTTCACTCAAGTAAATAAGAATGGAATAAGTTGTTGGGACACAAATGTTAAATTGACTCCAGAGACGTTTAGTAAGTATGCTTTAATTTTATCCAACAATTATAATCAAATCTAAAATTTTTATTGATTCGTTATTTCGTAAGAAAATTCTCAGAATTCAGACAAGAAAATTTTCTAAATCGTCATAAAATGATCAAATCATCAATAATGTTAGTAGAAATACGAATAAATTTATTTTAGAGACATTGGTGCTACGTAAGAACTATTTTTTATATCAAGAAAATTACAATATCCTGCTGTCTATAGAAAATTAAAATCCTTACGTACATTGTATAAATTTATATATGCACTTTTCATTCTTAGTTACGTAAGATCTTTCTCAGAAATCTTGGAAATACCAATCAACAATGACATTAAATTAAATAATGCTTATATCCTCAAACATATGCTATTTATCATAGAACACGTAATAGTAATAATTATTTTCTTTCAGTTCTGATAGGCCAAGATAACGAAACAATGGTTTATCCAAATGATCTAGCCATCGATAGCGATTCAAGAAAATTGTATGTGCTGTCCGATAACTTACCTAAATTTGAACACTCTGATTTAAATAAAAGAAACAGTAATTATTTCATTACCGTAGCTTCTTTGGATTCAATTTCCAAATATTGTAAGGCTTAAATTATCACGTCATTTCAATTATAATTGACATATTTTTTAATCTATTTAAAATATATTCTACGTTAATAATCAAATGCTCAATTATTAAATATTTTTATACACGCCATATTATATATTATAATTTCTAAAATAAAATAAACTTTAATATACGGGAGAAATTTACAACCAAGTTCAATAACGATCACAAAGATGTATTAATTAATTATTAATTTAAAAATGAGATAAATAATTACATGAATTCTAATATTCGTATATTTAACATTATTAAATATGATTTATTCTTTATAAATAATATATATTATTGTAGGACATTGACGTTTCATGATGTAATCTGATAAATGTATTATGAACAAAATATTGTATTGGAGAAATTTTTTTTTTATAATTATTCCTATAGCCATATTGTAAATACATACTTTTGATTGTATAACAAAATTTGTTCTCTCTCGTAGTATGTATTACATTTATACATTAATTCAACTATATAATCTACTGACGCTATCATCGTGTTTTCATAGCTCATAAATTCTTTTACAATTTACATTTTTAATGTAACTCCCCCCTCATTCCTTCCACCACTTTCTTTTTATTAGATTTTTATTCTCTACATTTACAACCAATCGATCGATCCGACAACGACCGAAAGAACGAAATATTTTTTTCCCGTTACATTGGAGATTTCATTATGATTATTACCCAGTTAACACAAAACGTTAATATGACGTACGATTTACGTAAATTACGTACGTCATATTAACGTTTTGTGTTCACTGGGTATATATAATATATATAATATTAATTATATAATATATATAATATTAATTATATAATATATATAATACTAATTATATAATATATATAATACTAATTATATAATATATATAATATATATAATATTATATTATATGTATATTATATATATATTACTACTCATATTTATATATGTACCGACTGTACGAATTACTAGCCCCATCGTGTGAGGATTTTCTGTACTAATCATTCTTTCACCTGTTGTTCTTATATATTATTTTTAATTCTTAAGCATTCCTCGTATTTTATGATTTTATCTATTATTGATAGTTTTATGTGTTTGGTTATTTAAAGTAATATAAAAGTTTTTCTTATAATGATGAAAAATATTGAATGTATAAATAAATCTCTATAGTTAACCTCTCTAAAGCAAATAATTGTATTTCTAAATAGAATAACTACTATTTTGTAGTATAAATTATAAAAAACTACTGATAAATATGAATCTATTATATTTATCTATTGCTTTGTTAATATCTTGTATTACATTAGTATCATGTGAATTACTTACAGTGTCATTGATTGGTACTGGTGCAGTTGCTGCAGGATCTTATTTATATAGTTCTCTATATTGCAGATATACTGAATGTTGTACAGATGATTATGTCTCTCTTAACGTTGGATGTAAGTATGGATTGTATATTATTTATCCTTACAAATTATAAAAGAAACATTAAAAAATGTTTTTGATTGTAATCATTTTATATTTATCTTTTTACAATTATCTTTTCCTTAGTGCTTAATGAGCATATCAAAAATAAGTTGTACGGTCAGCATATTGCTCATAAAACTATAATAAATGCATTACGTGGTTATTTAAATCATCACGAAAAGGAAAAAGCATTAACTTTAAGTTTTCATGGTCCACCAGGAACCGGTAAAAATTATATGGTCAAGTTAATTGTAGATACTTTATATAAAAAAGGGTCTGACAGTCAATTCTTTCATTTTTATAATGGTAGAAGTGACTTTCCATTGAAAAGTGAAGTTGAAAATTATCAGGTAAATAAAATAATTAATATTGGATATTATATTATGACTAAAGAAATAAAAGATATTATATTTTAATAATAATTAAAAAAATTATAGAAACAATTGCTGCAATCAATCAAGAACGCATTAAAAGCATGTCCAACATCATTATTTGTTTTCGATGAAGTAGATAAAATGCCAGAAGGTTTGCTAAACGCTATTGTACCTTTCCTAGATTATAATTCATGGACAAGAGATACAAAAAATAAAGGAATTTTCATATTCTTATCAAACACTGGTAGTAGACAAATTGTACAAACGTTATTAAAACTTTGGGACGAAGGTGTTAAGAGAGACGATACTAAGCTTCAAGATTTTGAATATTTAATATCCATTGGAGCATTCAATGAAAAAGGAGGATTTCATCTTAGTGATACTATAGAAACTAATGTTATTGATCATTATATTCCATTTCTTCCATTGGAAGTAGAACACGTTGAAAAGTGTGTAAAGACAGCATTTAAGAGTAGAGGAATTCAACCAACTACAGAAATGATAAAGGAAACTTTATCGCATATAATATTTGATCCACCACCTTATTATTTATATTCAAAAGCTGGTTGTAAAAGAATACAACAAAAAGTAGCTACTATAATTTACTCTCTTAAACAATAATTGTTTTTTTTTTATTATTTATGTTTGTCCTAAAAAGTATTAAAAAAAGTCTTAACAATTTAAGAGAAAAATATTATAAAATTAACTTATTTATTTTAATTTTTAATAATAAAAGCAAAAGTAATACAAAAGAGAATTTATGCTGCCTGAAGTTATGTAATTTTATGTCTTAAGAAATATAAAATTAAAATAACCATTATTAACCAAAAAATAACCATTTTAAAATGCAATTTAAAATTGTACATTGCTGTTCTTTTCGTTCATTTCATTTTATTTAAATTCTTAGATAATACAAATAATTAACTTCTCTATTTTTATTTTGTTTTTTTTTTCTTCTTCTTTTCCAGAGGAAAATTTATTGCCTGGTTTGCTTGCAGAGATTGGTTATTTGTCAAGTCAATAAATTTACATCTTTTTTTTAAGCTTCTCTGTCTAAATCTTTTAATATTTAGTATAATTGTTTTGTAATTTTTGTCTATTCTTAAATATGTTCTTAACTTATGCGAAAAAATTACAGAAATACGTACAAAATATAAGTGAAGAGTGTTTAAACGTGCGAAATTCTGAATTTGAAAATGAACACATTGAAAGTGAGAATGATTTGTGATGGAAACTAAGGAAATTGAATGATTTCATTTGTTTGGCACACGAAGAAGAAACTTCTTGAAATAAGATAAGTTCAAATGACTGGTATGGTAAGAATAGATAAATGTGAAGTGCTAATACCAGTTAGTGATAAAGATTAAATTGATACAAATAAATTCTAAGTATTTTTTACAAAAATAAAAAATTTGAACCCTTTTATAATAAATGAGAAAATAATTGTATTTCATTTTTTCTTTTATATGTTTTAATATTAAATTTTATCAATTATTTTTTTCATAAATCACTCTTCTCAGGATCACAAACTTCTTTACCATTGGTACAACGAATCTGACAATACATTTAGAGAATATAAAATATATCATTCGTCGATAAAATAACGTAATTGTAAAATAATCAAATCTATTTTATTTTTATTTTTTTTTAAACAAAATTGAATTATTTTATCTCGATAATACATATTACAAAATTATTAAACAAATTGTAATATTTTAAAATTAACCAGACAAATATATATCTCTTCTTTATTAATTAATACGAATTATAGAATTTCATTTGTTTATTTAAAAAAATCATTAATGTTTAAAGTTTTATTTACAAGAATATTCCAAAAAAATGTTTATTAATTAATAACAAAATTCTTAAACAACTATTTACATAGAGTCGTGCAGTGGCTCCGCACAGTGAATAAACATCATATAAAATATACTATTTATCTTAAAATATTTTAAACTTACAAACAAATCTTTGAAACTAAATAATATATCGTGAACGTTCATGTGTGTTAAAGAAAAGTTTTCCTTGTTTTACATACATTATATATTAGGTAAAAGAAAACTCAAAATATTTCGATGAAACCAATGACATTTTCAAAAAAATATACACAAGTTAAAGATTCGAAAAGTCTAACAATAAGAGTATGTTTCTTCAAAAAACGTATAAATTAGTATAATAAAGCTGTTTATAAGCATAAACTATCATAATAATACGTAGAAACAAGCGCAAACGAGCGTTTGAGCGGTATAGAATAGTCAGAATTGTCATTAAGCCCCATGGATGGTATTCCATTGGGACCCGTGGGATCACCCGGCTGCGTAACATGCTCCCACATATACAAACGTATATAAACATACACAAGAAAGAATTTTACATTTACTCGTACATCTATACATGTATATGATCTCTGAATTCAGCCGATTTTCCTCCCTACGATTCTTACTTCGACCCCGACAGATCCGATATCATCCGGCGTCATCCCAAGGGCTCTCACTCATCTGCCGACAAAAGAGCATCTGTGCAATCCGATCCGTAATGTTTGGTGCAACCTGTTCACAAATAGCTCGCCCAGTAGCATAGCGAGGACCATGAATTCATTATCAGTCTAGTATAAACATATTGCTACTAGCCTGTCAGTCAATGTAAAAGATGCTTTTTGGATACGAGTCATGCTCATCCCTATTATCACCCTGGACCACCACCCTCTATCTCTTTCATCGTGATGGTTCTGGACCGAGTCAGAATGTTTCTCGATAAAATCGATTCTCGATAGGCGTGAATTGAACAACAACTACTCAATGGCATACGTTGTAACATACCAATCATATTATTTTTATAATAGATATTTTTTTATTATAATCTTTATTTAATCCTCATAAGGGATCTTACAGTACGTTCAAAATGCAACTGTTTATAATGTTTACTCGATAGGATTTTTTGTACAGTTGAACATCGATTGGACCACTTTTTTATTGAACGGTTGCAAGCGGTTTCTACTGGTAGAACAAAGTATCAAAAATTGCTGAATTTATGATTTTATCATATACGACTAGACGGCAACGTCGTGTGAATCTGTTAACATATATATATAATATATTTCAAAAGACGATAAAATAACTGAATTCAAAAACTGATTTGGTGTCGCGTGAACGAGCTGTTACACGTTTCTCTCGTAATACCGCGGTTTCTGAGTAAGACGATATCGTTACTCCGATAGTTATCGATAATAAATGACTTTCTTCGAGTATTGGTTTAAGAAATGTTTCATCGTAGAACTATAAATAGAACGAAGTTAGGAAAACATTGAAATGACTTTACTATTCCTTCTTCTTCTTTTTTTTCTCTTTCTTTCTCTCTGTCGTGATTTTCTTAAATATAGGCTTAGAAATACATGTTCCTTTATCTTACCGATGTCACAGATAAGGGACACAGAGAAAATAGAGACAGAGAGCACAGGAATACGTATGCGGTCAATGCTAGCACAACGGCTGTGTCTATGCAGGACTGCGGTGGCAGGTGACGGCGTGTTGTGAGCTGCATAATGAATAATGCCAAAGCCGAACCACAAGCCGTTCCTGTCCTTCCACTTGGCTGACTGAATGACAGGCAGTCTAGGAAAAACCGCTGATTGGCCGTACATGTTCCTAGCTCTCGTGCCTGTCACATCCTCCGTGTCTACTTTTGTGTGTGCCTCGATCGAAATCACCCTTTCCATATGACCAGAAACAATTTTCAAATCCTTCAAAACTATGCCAAACTAAATGATATATAACGATAATTATAACAAGATTCGAATATATATAATATTTTATAATTTCAGATTTTAATGGTTGACATTTTCTATCAACGTTCTTTACCTTATTTCTCCCCTTGATTTCTTTTTTTTCATACTTTCTTTCATTTTTCTCGATTCTATTTAGAATCATTTTCAAAGTTTATCCACAACGTTCGAATACCACTTGCCATCTTCTCTGATGTTCCGGCACGGTCGATGTGATGTTGTTACTGCCACGATATAAATTATAATTAGTGGAGCCCGTAATACCCTTTGAATAAATAATCAACGAGCACCGGCAACTACCCGTACGCTCGCCTCCATTTAAGTCAAGGTCTCGCTACTCATTTCTTGTCACACCTTTATGCCCCCGTTAAACATGAATTTATACGATGCTCTTTCTCTCTTTTTCTCCTACCATCTCTCGCTCCATCGCTCTTTTTCTTTACGCGAGAGAAACATTATTCTGGAAAAAAGAAAAGGAAAAATCACGTTGTCGAGACGTTCAATTAAAGTACTCTGATATATATGAGTATTTATTTATAATTTTTCTTCTTTGGTTTACGATTTAATGCTTAAAAGAAGATTTCATTCAGAGTGTTGTCGAAATGCGCAACATTGTTCGAATAGAATTCAAGGATTCGATTTAAAAGATTTTTCAAATGTCGCGTTGGATTCCCCTTCGATAAGCCTGGCGTTCTACTCGGGGAATCGAAAACTACTTTAAAGTAATTAGAGGATTGTCAACCCATCCCGAGCCAGTGCCTGTTCCCATTAGGGATGTCCTTCGAGTGGCGGCTCGAGTGGGATGAGATCGGAGAAATCTGCCTGTGGATTCTTTCCTATCAGAAATCGGTTTTAACCAATCCGATAGATTTTCGTTAACGAAATTCAATTGAATTTAATTAAAAATATTTTCAAATAATTATTAATATTCGTGTTAATTTATTCGTTATCGGGGATTGTAAAATCATTTAAACGCAGGTTAAGAAAAGGGTATAATAGAATAAAATGAAACGATAAAAGCAAAAATTATCTGTCAAGTCTTATTTAATCTTCTTTAATCAAAGACACGAGACGTATGATAACATTAAAAATATTATCGATATTTATCGAGCAAAGAAAGAAAAAAATATTATTTGATAAAATTTTGAGAAAAATCCACCGTTTGAAAATTGTCTCGAAAGCGCCGATTCACTTTCCTAGAACGCTCCTTGCACGCAAATTGGGTTCAACGTGAATACTTAATGCGAAACTGTGGTCGAGCAAGAGTCAAGGTGCAGCGATGGGAGACAGAGAGGAAAAGGTCGTTTGCCGTCCGTCCAAGGTGTCAACTAAGTTAGGGCAGTCTAACCGAACGACTTCTCACGCTATATATCCGCCATACCAAAAGCTCTCAAAACGTTTTCCTTTCGGACACCAAAATTTCGACATTTTCCATCTTCCAAGTTAAGTTCTAAACGATGTAACATCAGAAATTTCCATTCAAATTACTCTTAGTAACTAAAGTTTTAAACGTTGAGAACAATTCTTTTTTTGGGAGAGGACGGTGGAGGTAGAAGGAATTTCAATTATTTCATTTAACGAGAACGTTTTCTTATTTTTTTGTTTAAATCGAAGACAATTTTCTTTTCTGCGATATCCTTTTTCTTCCAGTAAACTTCCTCAGCAAGGCTCTCAGCGTATCGTGGTCACTGCAGTCGCATTAGTTAGGACTAACAACGCTGGCGGACAATCAAAAGCTGATGGGCCATGATTCGCTATGATAATGAACCATGAATATAGCATGAGCCGAGCTAGCTGGGGACGGCGAGTCCTCGCTTCGTTCGCTGCCTCTCATGCCGTTGAAGCTCGCTATACTCGAAGGGATGGGTTAAAGGGAGCCACAACATGGCGGGAAGGGAGAAATCAAAAGAGAGAGAGAGAAAGAGAAAGAGAAAGAGAGATGAGGCTAGCAATGCGCGGTAATACTTCTGTTGACATTTGAGTTTAAAGTATTTTCCAATGTAACAGACTAACTATAAATCGATCATTTTCTCGCATATGTGTACACGACAGAGAATAAGGATACTCTTTTAGGTAAAACAGTCAGGTAAAAGTCAGGTAAAACATTCTTTGAAACCTCATAAGTTTTGTCCGTGGACACCGGTTAAGATCTTCGTAAACTCTTCCATACACACGTTTCTTTTACCAAGTTCCTTTAATTTCAAATTACATTGAATGTTACAAAAAGATATCAACCGATACATATATATATGCGTCCGATTATATATTTAATATAGAACTCGTTAAATAATTATTCCAAAAGGAAAAGGGAGAGAAAGAAAAAGAGACATGTGGAAGAAAATATGCAGTTATGGTAGAGATAGAAGGGAAAGCGATTAATCCCTCCAAGTCTAGAAGAAGAGGAAGCCCAGGGACTAGAAAGTAAAAAACGTAGAAGAAGGAAAGGGGTGAAAGCTTTAAGGGCGCGTGCGTGAGAATTACCAAGGTATACCTCTGGTATATACGAAGTTGCAGAGAGAGAGAGAGAGAGAGAGATGGATAGATGGAAGAACAAATGAGTTGAAGAGAGACAGAGATAGTCGATGGTAACGGAGAAGGGAGTAAAAAAGTTGGAAGGGAGGAAACGAACCGTTGGCTGGTAGGGAGATGGAACGATGGTGGAAAAGGAAGGGAATATGCGTGCATGCGTGCGTGAGTGGGTGGGTGGATGCGTGGTGGTTGCGTGAGTGCGTGGGTGAGTGGGTGGGTGGGTGCGTGCGTGCGTTGCGTTGCGTTACGTTGCGTTCGTGCAATGCGTACGCGCGGAGGCTCCACCGTTCGAGCGTTTCAAAACCGAGCGGAGCCGAATGACTGAGCGAGGGTGCGGGCCCGCGTGGCCCGCATTGGCTGCTGAATTATAAATGAATAGAGCGTAAGGGCTGTTGCCTAGCAACCGCATACACCGCGTTAAGACAAAATGGAGAAGCGCGCAGGCAGCATCCGCGCGGCCTTCCTCCAACTTTCTTTCCTCCGTCGGAACGAGTTCTCTCTTTCTCTTTCTCTCTCTCTCTCTTTTTTTCTTCTTCTTCTTCTCTTTCTTCTTCTACTTTTTTCAGAGAATCTCGGTTCGACATTTTCCCTCTTTCTCGAACCTTTACCGTTTTTCGATCATCTTTCCTCGTCTTCGTCATCGATCGTTTTCCTAAAGGGTTTTAACTCCTTTCCAACCTTTTTCTGGGTCATTAATCGTACATCTTAAACGAATGTATAAATCTTTTCTTATAATATGTATTTTAATATTTGTGTAACTCCGCCTGCAGTTCTCTGGGTGAATCGAGAGTAACCCAGAGACACTGTTGCCGGTCCCAAGCCCGGATAAAGGAGGAGGGTTGGGGAGCAAGGTTAGCCACCTACTCCCTGTAAAAAGGATTCTTCCTGGCTCAGAGAACAGGGACATCAGACACTACCATGAAGATCCCCAAAAATATGCCGGGATAGGTGGACATTAACTTCTCGAAATGACCCAGTCCTATGAAATACAGGCCTCAGGCCTAACGTAAGAACAAGAAGAATATTTTTATAATTGCAAATTTTCGAATGAAGATGATATTTAGCAAAGTTAGAGAATAGAGAGGCAAATAAAAAAAAAAATTAGGTAAAAGTCTAACGAAGATAAAGATAAAAGATATAGATACTTAGAATAAATGTAGATAGCTTTTACATTGCAAAATAATTTTTTTCTTTAAATAATATTCTCGAAAGTTTGTTTCAAGAAAAACTTTTAGTAGTTTTATAAACTCTTTGATGAACTTTTCTCTTTTTTTCTTTTTTCGATGTCATTTTAATGCATTGTCATATCAGCTCTCTCTCTCTCTCTCTCTCTCTCTCTCTGATTTTTCATGCGCGGTTATTAAGCTGATAAGTAGACGTATCTTTGACGTGAAATGGACGTCCATTAGCAACCACTGCGTCGATCTGTGCAGCTCTCATCCCCTTTCTCTCTCTTCTTCCCCCTCTCTCTATTCGCGAACATTATGTCCCCAACTCCCTACATCGTGGTGAGCCACGTACTCTGTTCTTCTTCTTCCCCAGAGCACCATTCCTCGTTCCTCTTTCTTCCGAATATACTTGAATTGCTTCTTAGGTTGGCCCGTTTTATGTACACGATCGCATCGCAGATCACTTGGAGCTTCTATTTCTTTCTCTCTTTTTTCCATCTCTTCTTTTCTTTTCTTTTTATCTTTTTTTTCTTTCTTCTTTCTTCTCGTTCGATCTCTACCTTGACGTAATACGCGTGAACCTGCTGGAAACAAAAATCTTCGCAATACCTACTCTTGAATTATTCCATTAGAAATACCATCGGTAGTTTTTGTAATATGTAAGTCGTTGGTAGAAAATAAGAAATGTAATTATATTACTCGAATACGAATTAAGGGATGATGTTACTTTCAAACGAATTAAATATTGTTTATTTAAACGAATAGATATCTAATATGATAGAAAATATTTTGGAAATATTTATATACATTAAAAGTAAATCTAATTTTATCTAATTTATTTGAAAAATAGAAAAAATAATCATATATTTAACAAATAGAATTATTCCAGTATATATATTTAGTTTGATTAAATTTATAATTAATATTAAGATATAATGAAACGAAAAATATGATTGTGTATGTATTTCTTACAAAATACACCGACGATTTACCAACTCAAGTGACACCTGAATATATTATTTAAACACAAAAAGGCTTAATAAGAATCAAGCTTTGTCTTTTCTTCACTTAAACAAATAAAACAGAAGTTGATAATTGAAATATTAAAATTCCTATAATAAATATCGTTTATATAGGATTACGTACATTTATTAGATTATTATTTATCATATTACTTTTTTTCAATTACACAAATGTATCAGAAACGTACTACGTATTTATTAATTTACAATCTTTGATTGTAAGTTTATCCTCACTGCGATTATTTCTTTTTATTTCGAATTAATGATAAGATTTTTCAACTTTCGACATGTAGCCCGATCGAAATCCATTAATAGATTTCACTGTGGATTAGATTCACGATTACACATACGGTTATATTTTACGTCTGTACATCAGCTCCGGCACGTATTTTTCTTTCTCCCAAGGGCATCGCCCTTCCTCCTTCACCTTTGAAACTCGCTTTAAGTCGTATCCGTTTTTCTTTTTGTTCCCTTTTTTTTTCCCCCTTTTTCCATTCGCAAGACTACTCTCCGGTAATAATCTCATATCTGTTATTTTGTAATTTTTACTTTTTGCAGATCTTTTTAAGATAAAACAAAAATATATATATATTTGTTACGAATCGCACATAAAACAATTCGTAAAATATTAAAATATATCAAATAATTTTAAATGATTTAGATAAACAATTAGAAAAATATCAAGTTTGTTCTAATAGAAGTAATAATGATCACCTGTTATTAATTATAATAAAAATTATAATAATATCTAATATATTTGTTAATAATAATAATAAAAAAAAAAGACAACTAATATATAATACATTACACAGTTAGATATTTTTGAATCCAGTCCTGCAATGTGTTTAAGTTACATAAGAATCTACTTTAGTCATTGTTGTTTTGTAGTTTCAAAGTTATGTCAAGTTTTTCTCCAAAGATCGAAACCTACCACGTATAGTAGATATTTCCTTTTTCTTTTTTTTTTCTTTTCTTCCCCTCCCAGGAGCATCGTCCCTTCGTTTGTTTTCTTCCTTCAGAATCTACTTGAACTGTCCTTCCCGTAGAACTTTTTCACCCACTGAAATACATCGCAGATCACCGCTACTTCTGGTGACACGTGTGACAGAAACCCAGAGTCCCGCTACGCACGAACCAAGCCGATCATCTCAAATTACAAAGGGTATCGGAAACGGATTTATTTCGACACCCTCTTACGTCCCATTATACTTAATGGTCTATATAAAGCAAAAGAAGATTGTCCTTGGTATATTTTTGACATTTCTTTACTTTGTATGGTCAGAAAGTAAAACAATTGTAAATATTTACTAGTTTTATTATTAAATTTAGTAAGTATCCACTAACCTAAGAAGGAAATGATTTTTCCCTTTTCATCGAATATTCCTTTTTCTATCAAGAGGATCTAGTTTTTGGCCAAGTTATCTTACCTTACCCATAGTTACTACTTTTTCTTACAATATTAAATCATAAATCTATGATGAAAATTGAAAAGAGAAAAAGAGAATTATTATCGCAAGAAAAGTTTTCTATTTGAGGACAAAGGCAAAATGTTCTTATTTAACTATTATACATACGCTCTTTCATAGCAAGTATTTGAAATTTTTACGAATAAAACTTGTCATGATTTTGAGAAAGAAAGAAATTTAAATTCGATGGATTGTTTCGTACATAGAAATTCTCTTTCCTACAAATCACATTCAGAGTTATTATCAAATAAAATGACACGGTTATTCGTATCATCGAAAATGTCTATTAACGTGTATTTCAATCTACCTAATCATTGAGATATTCATTATTTTTCCAATAATTGATAGCACAAGGATAATAACGTGTAAGATTTTATGGGAATGATTACTTACCTATTTTGGCCTCTTTTTCTTCTACGAAAGAACTTTATAAAGTGAACGATTTTCATTTTGGAAAATGTCCGACCCGTAGTCAGATTAAAAGGGTAATAATCAAATATGGTACGCTTAATTCCCTTGTATCTCCCCATAATTTCATGGAAAATATATTCCATCCCCGATCTAAAGACCCCACCCAGGCTGTTAAATATAATCTGGTACCGCGTTTGTTACTTCTTACTCTTCCATCTCCTCCTCGCAGTATTCAACTTCCCAGTTTCCTGGTAGGCTTTTGTAGGCGCGGAACAAGGGGTTAACCTCCTACATTATTCACACGTTCATTATATATGAATAAATTTTCGAGTAATGCCGAGATAAAGCTGCCAAGTTTTAGGTGCCCGCTTCGCTTGAATATTTAGGAGACACTGTCACGCAGTACCGTTATGCTCCCGTCTTCTTCTTAACTTTCCGAGATTCGTATATAGTCTCTTCTCTTCGTCGATATGCATTATGGTACTTTTTGTATTATTTTCTTTAACCCCTTATAACTTTATCAAAATTTTCTTTTCTTTTAAAACACACATGACAAATATAAATATATACCAATATATCGTTATCATTAAAATTATCGTTATCCAACCAGTACGACGATGACACCGTAATTATTAATTATTTTCTCAATTGGTCCATAATTGTCACCGATGAACCATCTCCCTACAAAATGTATAAGTTAATTATAACATAAGTCGGATGGGTTATCAATATAAAAAAAAAGAAATATTAATTAATGCAAATAACTAATTAATAGTAAAAAGTATAAACGTTCGTTGTCCAACGATTAATAACTAATATTATTCATCATTTTTACTTCAGTTACAAATAGAATAATGGTACTTTGAATAAAGAATATTTAATATTAATGTATTTATTATGTACATATAAAATATTATTTCAAATATTTCCGATCAATTAAATTGTTTTCGTTAATTTAATATTTAATAAATATTATAATATATTTGATAAAAATTAGACTTTTCAATGAACTGTATTAAAACAGAAGTTTGTTTGATCGTAGCAAATCTTTACAATATTTTAATATATCAGATAAGAAAGGAGTTTTCGAGTGGAATTGAGTGCATTGAAAGGTTCAAATTCTTTCATGATACTTTAGTGTTATACGTAAAAAGATTTATTGGCATTAGATGACAAAATAATTATTCTCTGTTAAAAGTTCGAGTAAAACTTTACAAATGAATCACCCTAAGCGTTTGGAATTGGCGGTAAGATATGTAAATAAGCATGTATGATAAAAATAAATCCCTCTACCCTTAGATCAACGAATAGATGTATGAAGAATATCTACACACTAACGTAAAATTAACTAAAATGAAGATAATCGAATAATCGATGATAGTAAAACCAAATATGAGATGTTTCGATCGATTGCGTTGAAAAGCTGTGAACAATCCGTGAACCGTTACGTATTGTTTCGACAAACGTTAGCGCGAGGATTCATAGGGTAAATCCGTGGGAAATATTTATCGTACAGCAAATAAACACAACACACTGTATATATGTGTATCGTATAGAGACGAGTTGAAGCGCGTGGTAGTCGATACTCGTTACTCTCGACTAATTTAACGTGATAACGGGACAGCAGACGGGTCAATAGGAATTTACAGTGTTTGCCGACGGAAATCAAAGCGAGGCACTTAACTGTGTAGACAGACGACAGGCGAAGGTGGGGGTTGGGGTGGGTTTAGAAGAGATTGGTGGATGGGGGAAGAAAGGAAGGAAAAGAGATGGTACGAGAGTTAAATAGAAAGAGAGAAACTGAAAGAGGAAGTGTCCGTGTAGAGTTAGAAGGCGTTCGTCGAACTGGGAGAAGATAAGGATAGAAAGAAAATAGGAAACACGTGTAGAGACCACGTAGAAACCTTTATAAAGTATTATGTAGTAAATGAAAAACCAGTGGATATCTTTCAAGAAAGGCTGGACCAAAAAATCAGGACTTTGAAACATCCGAACTACTCTGTAGCTGTCTGAAAGTATAAAAGGAAACGATCCTCCAATCGTTAACCAAAAGATCAGAGGATGTCTGTTCAATAGCTGACCATACTACTAGCTGACCGAACTTACTAGAAAGTAGACAGATCCAAGTATTGAGTGAAAGGATACCGACGAAGACTTTAAGGTACCTTACTTTTCTTACTGACTACGTTGCTGATGTTTCTCCCTTTCAATCGAGTCAACGTTGTTTCTTCTTTTTAATGTCACGTCACTACCTAGAAAACGAGTTAATCTTTTAAAAGTATTCACCGACCGACCCGGGCCCTCTCTTAGCAATTCCCTGGGTGAACCGATGCCACCTCGATTGACCATTTTCCAACGAGCTTTATAGACACACGCTCGTTGGCTATACTCTATCCTCCTACTATTTCTTCATTCGTAGTATATACGTAACTCTGAAATCACAGGTTCTGACTATCTCCTAAAATATATGATCAACCTTTTTTCTCTCTCTATCGATTAGAATGCAAAGGTGTCGACGAGATAAACTGAATTGTAAAAAACCAGAAAATAATTTACGATAATAATATTTCTCTTCTCTCTCAGTCTCTTTCTACCGATTTATTATTACTTTTGAAAATAATTTCAAATCCTTTTTCATATTAAACGACTAAGAATAAAGACGTATTATCCTTAATCACCGTAATCTTGCAAAATCCGATTGAAATAATTTAATCGATGATGGAAGAGATTTCTTAAACGTAGATTAAAGAAATCGATTGTAAATGTTTGTTGATAAAACATTGCACTTGTCGATACGGTATATGTCAATTGAGTAAAGAAAAAATAGATGGAGATGAACAAGAGTAGAGAAGGGAAAGGGAAGGAAAGAGAAGGGAGGGAAAAAAAAGTGTTAATAAGATGACAGAGCGTGGAGGAAGGGTGGAAGGGGGAAGAGAAAGGAGGGGGGGTTAGTATAGGACCGGAACGATTCGAAGTGGTTAGAGAAGAATGGGTAGAGGGGTGGTGAGCGTATTTCACGATGGGGCGACCGTACGAGTTTTTGTATTATACGGAGATTATCAACCTGCTCGGCTCCCAATTCAAGCATATATACATAGAAAAGGGAAGTATGCTCGTAGACGAGAAAAAGAGTAGAGAATAGAAGAGAAAGAGAGATAGAGAGAGAGAGAGAGAGAGAGAGAGAAGAAGAAGAAGAAGGGGGTTTGTCCCAAGTTGGGGGTCGCGAATAGGGCATGCAAGCACGCACACGCTGCATCCCCTTGGGACGAGGCCGCTCTTTATGCTCGATATAATACCGCTCTCAAAACATACACACTTCGCTCGTTCTCTTAACGTGTGTAGCCGACACTCAGGGTGGGGGAGAAAGAGAGAGAAAGAGAGGGCTAGAAGAGGGATAAAGAAGAAAGAGGATAGCTCGATGAACGGAGAAGGGGATAAGGGTGGAAGGGGGTTATACGAGCAAGCATAGCTACGACAATACAGGTCTACATGTTCAGGGATAGAGGCGCGTGCACGACCAAGTGTACCTAACTTTGATCCATATGCACGGAGCACGCTCGCGAACGTTTTGCGCATGCGATGAGTTTCTCTCTCTTTTTCTCTCTCTTTCTACCTATCTACCTATCTATCTATCTTTCTTTCGAATATACATATTTGCTCTCTCTCTCTCTCTCTTTCTTTTTCTCGTTCGTTCTCATATTAATATTTGTTTTTTCTCTCTTTTTCTCTGTCCGTCTCTTCCTCTTTATCTCTGTTTTTATCATTCCTATTTTTATTTCTATCCTTCTCTTTCCTACTCATATTCATATTTGCTCTTTCTCTTCTTTGCCTGTCTTTATCACCCCTATCCCCTCTCTCTTTCTCTTTTTCTCTGTTGTCCCATCTGATTTTCAACATTTCTCTATCTCTGTCAATTGTTCCTTTACCTTCCTTTCTTCTATCCAACCTGCTTCATCGGGGTTCACTTTCTCTCTCATCTTCGACTCCCACGTGACATTTTTCCTTTCTCCCAGTTTCGTCTCTTCCCTAGATCCAAGCCCTCTCTCTCTCCTCCTACTTCCACTACCCTACTCTCCCACTATTCCCGCTCCCGCTTATCCTCCCACACATACTTTCTTCACTCTTTCAACCCTCACTACGATCAACCCCATGGCACTCGACTCGTTCCCGCGCACGTCATTGTCCCGCATTGCCACTAATTATAAGGCGATGCCTCCTCGGGTTTCGCGTGTCGTACTCCGTGCATTGTCACCCAACGCTTTTCCTCTTAGCTTTCCCACAAGCGTTCTACTCGAGTTTTCAACGTTTTATTTTCAGGGTGTATCCTCGATTTTACGATAAAAACTTCGTTCTTTGGAATATCTTATTAAATGGAAAATTTGTCAAATGCTTTACGTTTTATTATTAACCAATTGAACTTCTTATAGTAGATTTTCTAATTATCGAAATACAATGTTTAAATTGTATGAATGCAGAATTGTACAGTAAAGTAGTTACACGTGTTCAATGATATAGATTTTCTTATTACAAACATTAATTAATTAAATAAAATTATAATAAAATATTTCTTTATATTTTATCATTTTAATTTTACTTTAATATAGCTGGTATCATACATTAAAGGAAAAAAATATTGTTCAAATGATAGAATTTGGAAAATTCGTTCTATATACCTACTTTCTTGAAGTTTGCTTCTTTCTATTGTTTTAATATTTCTTAACATATTCTCATCAATCTCTTTTGATATCTTGAATTTCTAGCCATAATATACAATATACATATATATACGTAAAAAGAAAACTCCTTTTTGGTCTTATCCTATTACAAGGAAGCTCGGCACTTCCTAGCTAAGCCGAAGACAAGACCCTTCATCGCTCCCATTTACTAATCCTCGACATTGGCCAGGAGTTTACAAGGAATATTTAAGTCTCCGCTAAGCCCAGGATTAAGGCTAAGGCTAAAGCTAAGGCGAAGACGTAGGCGAAGACGAAAGCACTTTGATTAGCAGAGACAAGCTTTTGTTTTTACCTACCACGGACTATTATGAAACACCAGTCCAAAAGACCACCTCTTACCATTCTGGCAATTAAAATGCAATTTGATTTACCAATCCTTTGGTGTATATCAAATATTCAATATATTTTCAAGATAATCATTCATTTTTCTTCTGTTTAAAGTACCGTAACATTAGATCAATTTGCTTTTCATTAATAACGTCATACGGTTTCAACTAACCGATTTATCGATACAAAAAATCGACGTATATCGACTGATTAAATTTACCTGACTATAATATACTGTGGTATATAATCATAATACTTGATTCTAACGTACTTTATCTCTATTTTTATCTTTACCAACTCTCAATTATACCGACCGAGATTTATTTCCTTTAATCGAGAATACAAAACGAAAACTAGTACTAGGCAATTGGACTTCGATGAAATTCATGTTTGCGTTTAAGCAAGCTCGTAGTTACGATTCGACGGTTTAGAAGCAATCGTACCTAGAGATATCGATCAAAAGAAACTATCGATCATACCTGAACTAGTTCTTACCTAGTCGTCGTCGTCTTTGTCATTCGTTACACTACGTTATTACGCCATACCATTTCTAGAACGAAAATTGCGATACTTAGGGCCAACATTAAACCTGGTATATACCCTCTTATAACGCGATTAATTCCCAAAGAAAAAATTGTTTTGGTCTTTCCTCCCTCAAGAAACCAACGTCTACTTTCATTTTGTTTAATTACGCTCGACGCCTCAACTTTCCTTCTTCTTCATTTTCTTTTTCTTCCCATCCTTTTCGCGCTTAGTAAAACTGAAATATTTCGTAATAACTCGTTGCTGTGGTAGCGTGTGGTGTATACGTGTGTAAAATGAAGTACTCTCAAGTGACGACAAAAAGAAAGAGAAAAGATAAAGAAAAAAGCGGGAAAGAAGTTCGTATTTTTTCAATTAAGACGAGGGAAAGAAGCCAAGGATGGGTGGGTGGGTAGCATAGCTCAATGCGAGAACGAGTAAGAAGGAAAAGGAAGAAAAAAGAAAGAGAGTAGAGAGACCGGTCTTTCGACTCCATTAACACGCTCGTAAAAATACAGGATGAAATGAGTAAGAAATGGTGAGACAGAGTAGGAAATAGAGAGTGAGAGAGAGAAAGAGAGAAACAGGGTGAAAGAGACAGTCAACGTTGCCGCACTAAAATAAATCCTTACCGCTTAAATATGAGATCAAGGATTAACAGGGGCAAGAAGGCGGCAGTAGTCTTTCCCGTTTAACGTTAACTTAACTTAACTTAAGTTAAATACGCTGCAAACCAATAGGGTTAACTATTTAGAATTTATTATTTTTCCTTTGAATTTTACCCATGAAGATTTCTTCTTCATCATAATCATCATCATCATCATCATCATCATCATCATCATCATCATCATCATTATCCTCGTCTTCTTTTTCTTCTTCTTCTTCTTCTTCTAATCCCATAATTTTACCTGAACAACGCTTTCGCTATTATTAGATATACAATATATTTCATATTGATGGTAGACTATATTACGTTAACGTTTGAAAAGCTAAGTTATCGGCATCATACAGCGAATATAATACGTCGAAAGCTTTTAAGCGACCATGTATACTTATACCAATATATATATATATTTGATATGTATATAGTATAATTCAATACTGAATTCATTTTATAACTTGGAAGGAAAATGCGAAAACACAAAACTTTAACTTTGGAGGAATGTAGCAAAGACTACAACGTTGCATGGACAGCAAATTGTACATTTTTCACAAAGTACAAGTCTTCTGGACCTTTGGAAATCAAGTATAAAAAATTAGCAACGTTTATGTTAAAGATATCCCGAAGAAACCCAGACGACAACTCGGAAGGAAAATGCGAAAACACAAAACTTTAACTTTGGAGGAATGTAGCAAAGACTACGACATTGCATGGTCCGCAAAATATATATTTTCAAATTGAAATTCAGAGAGAGAGAAAGAGAGAGAGAGAAACCTTTAATCAAGAATCCCAACTAATTTCTATCAGTTAAATTATACCATTTATCGAATCGATAATTACCAACGTCTCTTGTACATATCTAAATACATAGAATATATATATATATAATATCTATAATAAATAAATGTTTTCGCATATAGCATAAACCTTTGAAAACGAAAGGTGGGAAAGCATGGATGAGAATCGACATAGACGGGCTTTATCCTCATAATATCCATCAACTGCGCAGCGATTTTCGGTCGACATCGAAATTCGCGATCGGGTTAGCGAGACAGATAGAAAGAGAGAGAGAGAGAGAGAGAGTGAGAATGAGGATGAGAGGAAGGGGGGAATGAGAAGGAGAGATAGAAAGAGACATGGAGAGGTTCGCGACAGGTCGAATGACAGCAGACGGGTGGAGCTCTAGCCCGAGTGTTGGTATCCGTACGGCCAGTTGGATGCTGCGGGGGCGGTTTTCGGGAGGGCTAGAAAGGACGACGCTGCCCGTAGGAGTTGGAGAGGGGAGCCGGGAGGGAGGGTGATTGTGTTCTGTTTCATGTATAATTCACCCCCATCGCTCGGGTCTCGCGTCAGCAACTCCAGTGTGTCGTGCCCGTTATATCTGCCGCTGCAGTGGCTCATAGAATGGAATATCCGACCCCTCACTGTCACGACATCTTCGAGACCCTCGGCCTTCTCGTTTCTTCCCTTCCCTATCTTTACTTTCTCTTTCTCTCCTTGTATTCCTTTCTCTTTCTCTCTTTCTTTCTCTGTGTATGTGTGTTTCTCTTTCCACTACTCACGTTCGTTTCTCTCCTTTCTTTGGTCAATTTCGCGTGTCAGGACGCCCTTTGTCCGCGATACACGTATCTCGCGACCGAACAATGTCGCAAAACTCTGGCAATTCCGCGAAAGATGCATTATTTATGGGACGGTCATTGTATCGCAATAACTTCTATGATGAGGGAGTCCATAGCGCTCGGGAGTTCTTGGAAAAGTTGCAACTCATGCTTCTTTCCTTTTCTTATTCTCTCCTTTTTATTCTTCTTATTCTTATTCTTATTCTTCCTTCTTGTTCTTCTTATTCTTTTTACCTAGTTGCGTCCTTGTGTCAGTTAGTTCTATCTATCCTTCTTCCTTTATTTTCTTCCATTTCGATGCCCCCTTTTTTGACCCGCAAAACTCCTTAGATCGAGCCTCGAGAAAACCACCTCAAGAGACGGTCGATCAAAAGTTTTTGAAAACATTTTTCAAGTTGGCGGGGGGAACTAAAAAGAAGAGAACAAAATCTTGAAATCGTTAACGTTAAAAAAAACGTATATCTAGGAATCCTCGTGATGTATTATTTTATCGTCTAGAATAACGGGTAACGAGATTCGATTCTTCTCTACCGGTTAAACGTTTTCATGAACGATCGATAATTCCTTCGACGAATAAGTTCTAGCCTACTTTCGATAGAACAACCTATCGCAGTTCTGTTACTACTACCAGTTGTACGTACGACGGTAGTAGTATTATTAACATCGGGGCTATCATTAAAACAATTACGTTTCTACTGTTTCCATCTCCATTCCCGTAATTACCTCCTGACAGTTACACTTTCAACGTTTGCCAGTATACTACGCTTTCTACTATCCCAAGCCGACTACGGTATCCTCTTCTATTCCCTGTAATCTACCAGCTGTCAGCCGTCTAATATTCACGTTGCTTCTTGCATAGATATATGTAGGTATGTCTCTCGCACTTCGAATTATTCTCCTCATTCTCCTTTCTAAAATGTTTTCACACACATCAATGACGTTTTTATATATGTACCTTGTATATTGTTACAACACCTATTTCTTCTTTTTCTAAGTGCCCTGTCAGATCCTTTCCTGACATTGATAATCACTACTGCCAAAATATTATGACTTTCTATGTTATAAAACGCACGTTTAGACTTCCTTTACTTTATTTATTATTGAAAGATTTTTAGAATTTTAGATTTTACACGCACATAACTAGATTGAACGTATACCTCTAATATTAAATGATTCATTGTATGAATTTCAGGTCTAGAATGTTGTTACTAGATAAAATACATAGATACGTATATAAAGGATCTTTTTCTTTTTGGAAAGATTCTTTTTTAGCTAGAAAATCGAAACGATCAAATACGAATCTTAAAATCAAACTAATCAACGTGGGTACGTAGTAGACGAACAAATTGGCTACCGATTCTCCTCGGGCTATTTTATCGGTAGGGAAACGAGTACACTCGGCTCGTAAGTGTAGCGCTAATGTAAACATGATTTGTAACACAAAAGCTACACGAGTTAGGCACGCCTGCCACATGTTCACCGAAAGAGAGAAAGAGAGACTAGAAGAGAGTGAGTGAGTGAGTTAGTGAATATACGTCGCATAAGAGTGTTCGTGTCGCGCACATTCATGTATTGAACGAGGCTCGTTGCGAGCATGAGTCCTTACCAAGAGCTGCTGCAGTGGTGCTAACCGGGCTAGCAGTAACGCAGTAGCAGCCAATATGTATACGTACACGAGCAAACAAGCCTTAGGTCTCGATAGTTGTTTACACGAGATGCCAATTAATCAGCAGATACCGTAAGCGCTCGTTTCGCTAGCGGCACTTTTCAGGCTCCTGAGTTTTCCCGATATCGTCCTACAATGTCTAATAGGGTTCTTTTTTCTTCTTTAACAGGTACTTCGATAATGGTCCCTTGTTCTTCAAGAACCCAAATATACCACGTGTACCAGCTGGACATGTCTCGATTTTCGAGACATTAACCGAGTATATATATATGTATCGTTGATAAGGAAACTATGCTACTTTCGTATACATAGGTGTATATGTTTTTAGCAGCTCTTAATAGGTCACGTGGAATCCTGAAGCGTGATGAGCCTTCATAAACGTGTGAGTGGCCAAACGATACTATCCAAGTTCGACAAATTTCAGATAGAAGACACGGTACCACTAACCTAATTAACTCTCCGCGGTAATATAGACTACATATAGCAGAAACGACTTTTGTGAAAGTTTAAAGAGACTTATCGCATCGGTAGTCATATATGTAGTAGATATACATACATATGTATACACGTATATATGTGGAAGTATGAAATGTCGGACGTTTTACATGAAAGTCAAGCACGATTTTCTGATTTGGATAAATAATCTTTTTAACAGTGTATTCGTGTCCTTCCTATAAATTTGTAATATCATGCACCGGTTGATAGCCGTGGGACACGCAACCTACTCGAACCTAGATTAGGTTCAATAAAAGAACATTGCATGATGATGATATTTCTGTTTAGGAACGTAAAAAAATATTTTTTTTCTTTCTTTTTTATAATATTCGAAAGTGCGTGCGAATGGTTGTAGGCATCGTGCATCACACTTACTCGAGTACTTCGATCTTTTTGAATTATCAGATTGCGTATATGAGAATATCGTATTTGTATTGTCACGATAGAGTTAATTTACTGTATATAAAAATAAAGAAAATAAAAAGAAATGGATTAAAAATTTCTGTAAACGTTTTAAGTCAAGTTTGATTCAATGTACTACGGGATAAAGAAATACGAAATTATCAATAACATCAAGGTTTACTTTATTATACTATAATATTTATAGTTAAGTAGGTACTTAGAACAAAGTTGGACACAAAGTATGGTAAATGAGTTATGGCACATGATATGTACAATTATGAAGGATTCTTTCCTTCCCCTTGTTTTACATTGCGCGCAATTTGGTGTAGTTAGAAAAAACGAATATTATAGTAGTTTATTATTTACTCTATAGAGAGTATTTTTCTTATATTTGTTCTTCTTTAATATCTTTTTATCGAGAAGAATATGAAACGTTTCTCTCCATTTATTTTTCTTCCTTCCTATCTTTCTTTATTTCTCTTTACACGTAGTTTAATATTTCGTTTATGATGTCTATCGAATGGTTATTATACGGTATGATTTGTTTGGTTATTCATTAATGAAATAAGACGAGAAAGCTCGAATATCAGATGACTGTAAGTTTAGAAAAATATGTCTCCTTGATATGGGACAACACGAACAAGATGTTAAGTTTTTCTTCTTCTTTTTTTTTTTCTTCTTCTTTTTTATTTTCTCTTTTTTGTTCTTTTCCGTGAAGATGAGTTTATATTAATATTTATGTGGATTACACATTAGACTAAAGCGAATAGAATTTTAACTAGTGAATTAATTATTATATAACAATTTACAAATAGATTTACAATTTTTCAATTATTATTTACAAATTATTGAAAGTGTGTGACCCTACGAATGTAAGGCAATGCAAGCTCAATCGAATAAAAACAAATATATAATAAATACAACGTTAAATAGGCAACTACCATTTCGACAATTGTTTCGCTAATAATTTTTTTAATCGTAACTCTTAAAAGATCTTATCCTCTCCAAGTGTATGTATATATGTGTATATGTATGTTTTTTTTATGTATGTGTGTGTGTGTTGCACGCAACATATTTACATATAAATCTCTACAATGTCAGGCAATTAAACTAATATTTTTATGATATGTCTTTATTATATTATTATATCGTTTCACAATTATAGTCTTACTCATAAATGGTGTTTCAATGTTCCTACGTTGTGTCAATAAGAGACGACTTTAACGATAATTTCAAAAAACAAAAATCAAAATTATATACCTATATATATTTATTTATTAATTTATTTATTTATATACAATACGTAATATAAATTTTGCGAGGAAAGTTTTATTTATTCGTCGATGTAATTTCTAAAGTTTTTAATTGCTTTTATTAATACTCACTGTGTCAGAATGTTTATACGCATTTTTATATCTTTCTATTATCATACTTCACACACTATATCGAATAACAACGAAAAAAAACGTACGTAATTGTTTCCTTTTTTTCATAAAAAGTTTGACGTAGAGATAGAGCACCTATGAGTAAGACTTTAAGACTTTAACAATTCATTTTGGCTTCATTTTATTTCGTTTAAATTTGTATAAACATTTAAACTAATTATCGATATAATTATTATTTATAATAATTAATAATTGTCTCGTAATCTTTTTTTCTTTTCTTGATTTTTTTTATACAAATTTCGTCTCGTACGCTTCAACGTAATACTTTTACGGTTTCTATCTTTTATTTGAGCTTTTTAAATAAGCCACCTAAACAATGAAAAAAAAAATGATCCTCTTATTCGTTCATTACGAGGAATCATTTCGCTAAATAAAAGAAAAGAATAATGCACTTTTAATGCACTTTTTTTAAATCATATTCTTTTGTTTTGTTTTTGTTTTCTCGAACGTATCGATAAAATATGCAATCACACATTCGTCGTATCTTTAAAAAAGAAATTAATGAATAAATCACCACGTAAGTTCGTTTTTTAAATAAACGAACCCTTTCTACTTACCAACAATTATTTTCTTATGTAACCTTTAAGAAAATTAATTTCAGTTAAATCATACACGAGGGTTACGAACGTTTAATAATTAAATACGATAGCAATACATATAATACGATAGAATGATTTATGCTCGTTCGATGTAACTGTTATTCATGGAATTCAGTGCAAAGTTATAATTCTATATAATATTAATTAATAATCCTTTTTCTTTTATATACCTTGAAATTTCTTTGAGTTTGCTTATTTATCCCTAATCTTGAACAAATTCTTAAGACTTTTTAAAATATATAGTTTGCTTTTCGTTAAGAAACGCCAGAGACGTAGACGCTGCTTTTTTTTTTTATTTTAAAACGGACTTGGCACACAGATTTCTGGGTTGGTTGGTTTTTTTGTTATCATCTTCTCGTTTCCAGTTTTGTTTATATACGCAGAAGGACCGAGACATAAAGTTTCTCTTAAAAAGTTCTCCGCTAAGAAACAGGAGAATATTTCAAGAATTTCACGAGCCGTTAATGAAAAATCTCTTTCTCCTTTTTTTTTTCTCTTTTTTAAGATATTAAATTTAAATCTTTTTACGAATAAAACCATAATTACACATGAGATTA
Organism: Mischocyttarus mexicanus; assembly: GCA_023678845.1. Classification (NCBI taxonomy): domain Eukaryota; kingdom Metazoa; phylum Arthropoda; class Insecta; order Hymenoptera; family Vespidae; genus Mischocyttarus; species Mischocyttarus mexicanus. Next base: position 1,868,395 of record JACGTP010000013.1, on the reverse strand, counting down.
AAACATCAACTCACGTAACATTATTATTCAATTTATCTCGTTTTCTTTTTTCCTCCTCATTTTATTTTTGTTCATCTTGCGAAATCATTTTCTCATCACGTTTTATACGAAGATATACAAAATACGCGAGTATTTATTGTAATATAAATTAATTGCGAGAATTATGAGTTCGTTTATGTGCGATATTTTATTATTTGTGTCTCTTTGCGATAGAAAATCGAAAGTTATTGAAAATTTGATGTTTATCGTGACACGTTGTCAAGATTTTTAGATGTACGTACTTCACAATGATGAGATAATGATGATAATGATAATGACGATGATAATAAATAATAATAATAATAATAATAATAATAATAACAATAAGCCCTGTGTGGAACCGGAGTAAGATTAGAATAGTCCCACAGTAATCTCTGCTGGTTATAAAAAGTAACAAAAAGGGAAAGCTTATGAAAGTGGTGAGAATAAAATATCTTCGACAAAGAGATTATATAATAATAATAATAATAATAATAATAATAATAATAATAATAATTATCATTAGAGAAACATATTGCAATATGACTTGATTACCCTGTTTTTATTATCTACAGAATACCTTTCTCATTTATTACAACGCATTCCCTTTAAACCAAACGAGTATGTTAGAATGTATTAACTATAGTTGATACAATAAATTACCCTCTCTTATCCTATTACAACGAACAGATTGTTATTGTACAATTCGGTGACAACCAAATCGGATTGTGTCGGTCCTACTTAATATTATTATTATTATTATTGTTATTATTATTATAATTGTTATTATTATTATCATCAAAGAACAGTTAAAGAAACGTGTATATTCCATCACTGCACGATGAAAGATCATTGATTTTTGGATCAAATAAAACGTGACTCTATTTTCGTATTACTTTTGAAATTTTATGCAAACGAATGAAAAACTCGCAAATAAGGAAAAATAAAGGAAAAAAATATAATCTCGCTTGTTTATATAAATCTACGATAATATTTTTCTTCAAAATATTAGAATACCGTCTTTTCTGAAATCGTTTAGTCATTAAAACGAGACCGACTCAACGATTTTCGCGGTACTTCGAAATTGGCGAGAAAACGATAGCTTCAATGCTCGAAATGGAAAGCAAATAAATTACCAAACTGGAATTCGGTCCGTTATGTCGAACAAATATTCGCGATACGAGTATAAAGGAAAAGTGGGTCGGACAAATTACGGAGTCCTTTAAGCGTGTATGCACGTTCATGAAAGGATTGGGCCAACAAATAATCTCGATTTCGGTTCGTACTATCGATTTGTCATATCGTCCCGAACGAACGAATGCATACGAAAATAAATACGTTTAGTCCCGTAGAGAAGTGTGTAAATCTATGTATATATATATATATATTATCTATATGATATCAATTAATTCAAGTCGAAGTATCCGTTCGTTAATAAACTAAGGAGAGTAAGATAAACGAAATAATAAGGGAAGGAATGAAGGAAAAAATGAGGATAAACAAATCTAATATATAAAATAATTATTATAATAATTATAAATAATGATAATAAATAATCGCGACTAGTTACTATATTGCACTAGAATTATTTTTATCGATTTACCTAATCGAAAGTTAATTGGACTATTATCCTTCTAGAAAATACTTATCATTTTACTTATTTACACGTTTTTTTTCTTTTTTCCTTTTTTTTTTTTTTTTTTAAATGATTACCACTTGTCATCCTTTTCTCTCTCACTCTTTCTCGCAATCTATCTCTCTTTTACATGCACCCATTTCACTCTTTCATTCTCTCTCTCTCTCTCTTTCTCTATTTTTCTACCTTGTGTCTTTGTTCAATTATTACACAACGAACTCGCATATTTAGTTCTCGATATGATACCTTTCCTCGTGGTTATTGCTCGATTTACCCGAGATAACTTTTAAGCAACAGTCAAGCTGTCCACTGATTGGTCTTATCTATTTCAAATCTTATTTTCTCTTTTCAAAGCTGTTGCAATGGTGTGTCAACGAGTATCGATCGTTTAAAAAACGTGCCCTTATGTGTCGATTTCATCGTTGATAGGATGGACAGCGTAATTCACCGAGAATAAAATACATATACATGTACACACATATATACATACATGTATATATGTACAATACGAATCAACCCAAATTCCTCGATTTTCATTTTATATTTTTTCGCCCGATCGTTTGAGCACGATTTCAAGAAAGATTTTCTACGAGACATCTTTTTGAGAACATTGTGTATATCCTACATACAAACGTATATATCCCATGTATATGTATAATATGTATGTGTAAGTATGTATGTATGAGTATGAGTATGTATGAGTAGTATATGCACATTCTTTTACAGAATAGGAGGTAAACGGTAAAAAAGAGAGAGATAGAGAGATAAAAAAAGAGAGAAAGAGAGAGACAGAGTGAGAAAGACAGAGAAAGAAAGACTATCGTTTTCCGATGTAAGTTATTTACGATTCCTGATTAGGGCAAAAAGAGGAAATAATAGAAATCGATCGAACTATAATATCGATCTCTTTTCGGTACTCGTCGATTTTGACCCTCGATCGAACGAAGTCTCCCACGACTCGATCACGGATAATACGAGGAATGGTTTAATATATGCGTTGTGCCAGCTCTTTCTTATTATCTCCTTCATTTTTCGTTATTTATCATTTCTTTTTGTTACCTTTTTATTCAACTTTTCATTTTAATTAATTCGACGACTAATGCTACTGTGTATTGCTTTAATATGATATGATACAGTCTTTTCACTGATTGTCCAACATCACTACGTAAAACATATTCTCCTATTTTTGTTTTATTCCATTTTTCATTTTTATTTTTTTTTTTTTATCATCAATTTGTTCCTTTCACACTTCGCAACAGATACTCTCGTACACTTTCATTCTTTCTTTCACTAGATTCATTTTCTCGACACACATACACACATACGCACACATACAAATTCTTTTAATCTTTCTCTCTCTCTCTCTTTCTTTCTTTCTAACTTTCTTTCCGTTCACTTCTTTACAACACTTCACTGAGCGTCATTATTAGGATTAATATCACTTTTTTGTTAACTTCGCCGCTACGTTAACGCGCGACGACGATACTTTTATTATTATTATTATTATTATTATTATTATTATTATTATTTTTCTTTTAATAACAATACATATGTACTTTATATAATTTTTTTTTTCTTTCTTTCTTTCTTTTTTTTTTTCTTTATGTTTCGAATTGTACTTTCCGAGACGCGGTTTTTATTTTATCTTACGTTTTCCGGTCTGTTTTTTTATTTTTGTATGTGTGTATGTGTGTTTGTGTCCTTTCTCGATTTATCTCGATCGATCAATTAACCAATTTTCATCGAATCGATTAATTAATTATATTCAAGAGAGGATTTTCTCTCCCGTGTGTGTCCGTTTTTCAACGTAATAAGAAAAAAAATGGAAAGAAAAAGAAAAACTGAAGCAGGTTGGTACGGAAAAAAGATTCGATTCGTTGATGGGGCGACACATTTTGCTCGAGAGAGAAGAAGTGTATATACGATGACGTCGAAAGGGGTAAAACGAGCTCGTAAAAACGTTTTTATCGTTTCGATCGCTTCGTAAAATCGAAGTTCGTTCGCTTTTCCAGCTGTTATGGAAAACGGAGATTTTCTTCTTTCATTTTTTTGCCCCCTTGCCACACAGAGAGTTTCTTTTTTTTAATGTTATTTACTTAGCCGATTATCAGAGATAGAAAAGGGGTAATATTGGGGGAAAAAGAAAATAAAAACGAAAGATAAGAGAAAATCCTTCTTGGTTGTTCGAACATAGCCAAACGAGAAATATATCGTCCTTTTGTATCTTTCTTAAATAGACACACCGGAAACACGTTTAAGTTCGTTAAAAATGTCACAACAAACGCGTCGAGAGAGACCGTCTAATGCGGGCTTTTGTCGTACCCACTTTTCGATATCAGCCTGCGACAGTGTCACTGATCGATAGCTGATCGTTGGTTTTACCAGATGGCCACAGTATCAAGCAAATATAAATTTCAGAGCCGTATTAATCGAGACACATCGATGGAAAAAAATAACGAAGAAGAAGAAGAAGAAGAAGAAGAAAAAGAGGTAGGAGGAAGGAGATAGGAATAAAAGGGATGATATCAGGATAAAGAAAAAGACAAAACTATACGACGAAAGATATTAGTGTCTGAATCTTCACGGCCAACCCTGAAATTCGGTCAGGGGTTCGGGTTTCGGCTCGAGACTGGGCAACTGGTAGGGTCAGTTCTGCTGTCACAAGCCACCCTCGGGTCAATGCTGAGCCGCAAACTTCATCCTCTTCTGCTTTTGTCGTTGATTACAAAACCAGACCCTTACTACGTTCTTCTTAAGATCTAGCTTTTCCGCAATAGCGGCTATTTTCTCACCAGATGGTCTAGGTTGTACGGCAAAGTATGCTTCCAATGAACGTTTCTCAGGTGCCGCGATGCTAGTCCTCTTACGTTTTTTTTCACCAGCCGGTAATACCGACGGTGCGTCAGGATCGCGTCTTTTATTTTTAGCTTGAGCCTCGGCTTCTTCTAGCCATGCTTGTAATATCGGTTTAAGTGCTATCATATTGTTATGGGATAGTGTTAATGACTCGAAACGACATATCGTAGATTGCGATAATGCACCAACACCTGGTAACTTCAAATTCGCTAATGCCTTTCCTACGTCAGCTTGTGTTACTCCCAATTTGATACGTCTCTGTTTGAAACGTTCTGCGAATGCTTCCAATTCACGTGGATCCGTATCAGCATCAGGATGAAGACCTGCTGCTGCTGCCGCCGCCGCTGCTGCTGCCATTGCTGGATGATGATGAGCTGGATGCGGTACGCTTCCACCACCACCACCAAGGTTACCGTGATGATGGTGATGTCCCATCATCCCATTCATTCCACCATACACCGAAGGTCCATGTATACCTGCGTGATGACCTGGACCACCACCACCACCCTCGGACATTGGTGTCAACGTTGTCATCGAGTTTGCTGGGTCCAACATATCCAAACTTTCCATACCAGGATGACTCATCTGCAACAGATAATTGACGTACTTTTCATTCGCGTTCATTCGTACTCAATAACTACCTAAACAGGTTACGGCTCGCGTCGTTGTTCTTAGCTCCCTTTCTCTCTTTTTTTTCAACAAAATTTTCTTTTGAGAAAGTTCACCAAGTTCTAAGACGGTTGCCGTTTTTATATTATTTTATATAGGTTTATTAAAACATTAAGGTTACGATATGGAATATAAGTATTGATGGTTGATTTACAAAACTATGTTATATTAATTTAACAAAAAAATGTTTTATCTAATGTGCTATTAAAATATATATTTGATCGATACGACTGCAACAATATAACTGAACATTTACTTGTAGATTACCTATTTATTCAAATTATCTATATTCATTATATTTTGAATACACATACTTCTACTAACTCTTAAACTCATGCTATCTAACGAATTTCTCGCACAGTACATTCATATCAAATCGTTAAATACAAGACATTTATTTCTAACAATAAAATACCATTCGCATTTTGTTCTATTCCATCAAAGATCTGAAAATAAACGTACAAGAGTGGAAAGTATCAAAAGAGATGATCGATCAATGTACCATGACGATTCACCCATGATGTTAACTAAAAATTTGTTCGAAACAAAAAGTAAAAAAAGATAGATACTCGATAGGATAAATAAGTTATGCATTACGAATCGGATCTATTCGTAGTATAAATGATTAATATCATCGGATTATTCAGACTATTTGCTACTATGTCGATGATTGCTTGTATCATGTGGTTATAGCTTTAAATTTTCAAAACTATTAATAAAATAATTAAAGGATCAGTGTGGTTTTGTATGAAACGGTACGATTTCTGACACCTCGAATTATCGTGAAAGTCACGTTAGTATATCTTAAAAGATATCTTTTTCGAATCTTCGTTTCGAGTGTTGTCTCAATTAATGAGATACAAATAAATATAACTTCGATCCAAGAGAAAAAAAAAATAACTGAGATCGTAAAAAATGGGAAGGTCAGAGTTAAAATACAAATTATCATGAACGATATCTCGTAATAATGAAGAAATATCGATATCCATCGTATTTTCATATGAAACTTCTGTCAAAATTAACTATCGTCTCTGGGAGGTCACGGTACAGGATGATAAAGAGGAAAAAGAAAATAAAAAAAATACTAAATCAACGTAAAATTCGAAAATAACGTTGTCCCGAGGAGGAGACGACAACGACAACGACGACGACGACGACGACGACGACGGCTTTTCGAGGAATCGATTGTTACGAGTCTGCGCGTGTCGATTTACGAGCGTATTATTAGTTGAATGATATCAAAAACATTTTCACCTTCTTTTTTATACCAAACTGATAAGAAATATTGTACCATTTGATCGTACAATAAAGATCCAATTCTTCTATTTTATTTTTCTTTTGCGAAGTATAAAAGACAGAGAAAAATCGTGAGAAAAATAGGGGAACACATTTTGTTATCCAATTTTTATTTTAAAGTCATTTTAACGAATTTTACCGCAGTAGACGTGTACTTAAATTATTTACATTTTTATTACTGTATTCATGGAACAAAAAAATAAGAAAAAAGAGAACAAATGTATTTATGCGTTTATATATAAAAGAAATAAAGAAATAAAAAGAGAGAGAGAGAGAGAAAAGGTGGAAGGGAAGAAGAAAGAAAGAAAAAAAAACAGGTACATGAATAACGAGAGAATGAGAAAGAGTGGGAAGTGTCTTCGGAGGGAGAAGAAGAGAAAATGTATACAAGGCAGCTCACACAATTATGCAGCACGTGCCACGAGCGACGTCACAGCGCAGCAAGCGCGACCCCTTACAAATTATTTATGAGCTCCCTTCATATTTTTCACCGCTCTGAGTGGCGCTACCCCCCTTGTGAGTAGCACCTCGCATAAGGCCTTCTTCCTCTTTTTCTTCCTCTTATTTTCCTTCTTCTCCTTTTCCACCTACTTCTTCTTCTTCTTCTTCTTCTTCGTTCTGTATCGCTAGGCTACTTAAAAATTTCCCGCCAATGATTTCTGCATTCTTATTCTTTTTCTCAAATGACAATCCTCGAACCCACCCACCTTGTCTTTGACTTTTCGAAATATTTCTTATTTGATTATTAGTATTTTAAAAATAATTAATCTGTAACCCAATATAATTACATGCTACGATGTAAATTTGATATACACACACACACATATATTTATTTGAATCGAATTGAATGTGTTTTTCATTTGTTAAAGTCGAGATAAATTGGGCAAGAATAAGGTCGGTTTTGCATCGGTGTGTAAACGTTAGGTAGCACTCTGCGGCCTACTTTTACCTCCCAGGGATACCGAGCGAAGAATAGAAAATTCAAATATCCTGTTCAGATATGAAAAGGATAAAGTACTTTTAATGGATATTCTCGTCCGGTAAGGTAAAACGATGAGTACGAGGTGGGGTAGAACGAGCGGGATAATTCTATAGCCGGCTTCCTCGTCATAAAAGTTAGCGCAAGTGTGCACTCGTGCTAACACAAGCGAACGACGAAATCGGCTTTGCGAAAAAGTGAACGTGAGACCAGATATAACTCTGTCTTTCTCTTTCTCTCTTTCTCTTTTTCTCGTTCCCTTTTTTCTATTATTTTACCCTGTACCAATGGGAAAATTATTTTCATTGAATAAATATTAACCAAACATTATTTTAATATTAATACTATTATTTATTATTATTATTTCGTTGAACGTTGAATAACGCTAATAATTGTAATTCAACCAGCAAACGCACCTGCTTCATTCTACCCCTTTTTCTTGTACAATTTAGAAAAGACAAATAAACTCTTTGTGCGTTGAAACTAAAAAAGAAGGTCTTACTCGTTGCTTAGTTCTAATAAAATCTAAATTAATATATTTATATTTACACAATCTAAGCGAGTTTTTAATTTATTAATAACATACACGTATGTATATCGAAGATCTATCTTTTCTTCTCAAAAGGCTTATCCTTACTTTAACCCTCGAAATACTATGACGAGAAGTATCGTGATGAGTGCTCGTTCGCAAACGTCAACTCTCGCGAGAATAGAATGGTTACGACACAGTGTGCGAGCCGATGGTACTGGATGTAAAGGACGAATTTTCGCAGGGTAGTTGTTAGCCAGGGTTACGAGAAGTAGTACGATAGGGCCGCCAGAGAGAGTTTGACGGCAAATATAGAGTGGGCAAGGGACCAGGGAGCAACATAGTGAGCGTAGGGCCCTAGAGACTCGCTGCAATATTTCATCATTAGACTGACACGATGCTAGGGTTAGTCGTCTCTCTTTCTCTCTCTCTCTGTGCATCTTTCTCTCTCTCTCTTTCTCTTTTTCTCTTTTACTTTTCCTCTTTTGGTCTAGGGTTATACGAAACTCGTTACATGCGTCCGTGAACGTAATACGTTACCAGTTACACCACATTGCCACAGGGATAGCAAGAAGATCGTTGTTATTGAATTCGTCAGCGTCACAAATAAAAACAAAGTTTATGGGTAGCTGGACCATCTGTGGCAGAACTGGTAGGGTGGAAATGAGCAGAGAAGTCGAAAAACGGTACTACGCTTGGGTACTTAACGATCAACGAGCATGCTTACAAATTAGGGAGGCGTTTTTACACGTTAAATGAATAAAATTATTATTCTTTTTTCTTTTCTATACGATATCTAATCTTTCGATTATTGTTTTAATAACGATAAGATAATAATCTCTTTTAACCGATGATTATTCTTTTTATAATCATTAAAGGTAACAGGTACTCGGTAAAAAAAAAAGACAAGAGATTGAATAATTTTGACAAGTTTAAAAAAATAAGTTTTGAAGACGATTGTGGAAGTAAATGAAATAAAATAAAGTTGTGGAAAAAGAAAGAAGTTAATAAAATGATTCTCTCCCTTCTGTATATTCTTTTTCTATCTAATTTGAAGAAAGTCAACTTCAGGAGTATGTTTTGTCGTAAATCCGTGAATCCGATATATCTGGGAGTTACATGAAATGTATTTTTAACCTTCGCCGTACGAATGCGATCCACGATCCCCAAAGTTTATTGTATCCCGCAGAGAGCATTACAGGTCGTCCCAGAGCCGGGATATTATACAAGAAACGCCCCTACGCGATCATTCCGGGTCGAAGCACATTGGTTAGGGCACCCTCTTACCATTCTATTCGTTTTCTCTCTCACTTGTTCTCTCTTTCTCTTTCATACTTTCGTTGAGCCTCAGATTGTGCTTGAATTAGCATAAATACCGCGAAAGGAGCATTCGACAAATTGAAGACCCGAACCTGAATATTGGCGAAGCCACAAATCATACTCTCTCTCTCTTTCTCTCATATACACACACACACACACTGGTATCTATATACGTACGAGTATTTTAACCAGTAAAATTGCTTCTGCATTACAAACGAAGTCGCTGAACGTGGCATTCGTGGCAATAATTAAATCGTACGAAAATTAAAATTTTCACTCCATTCGTCTGTCTATTATTTAAACCCGCCAATGAACATACTGCTTAAGTTACATTTTTCAACAGTTACGATTAATTATAGACCGCGATAAATGTCCGTGACGATTAATTATTCTCAGCCGATTTTAACTCACTCTCGGAACTCGTTTCATTTTATTGTTGCATGTGCAGCACGAGGAGAGCATTGGGGACCATAGACGATTCGTTAGTATTTATCTACGTGACTTTACTACTGTTTTCTCTACATTGCTGGAACTGAGTTTGTCATTAAAGCAATCGTTATATCGATGAATCAAACCAGCTTGAACATCGATGTTTAATAAAGTAACGTCATGCTTGCGTTACGTTTACGATACCCATCAGGTAAACACCAACAGAATTATACTTTATCCCTTTTGTCGTGATACCTATCTTCGATATGATTTTCTATATAGTTTCGATTAATCAAAATTGTTTATTGGTGTCATCGATTTATAATAATTATAAAAATACAAAAAACCAGGTAATAAAAATAAATTGTATAAAAATATATATTATTTTGTTTGCTTGAATAAAACTAACAAACTTTATCGATAAATGAAATATTAATATATCAAATATGTTATCTCTTGACCAGATCATCAATCGATCTCTCATCTTCAATAATCAATAATTAATTGTATAATGAAATAAAAATATATTCTTAATACCCAAAGACTATAAATAATATATAGATTAATATAGAATAAATTTAGATAATATTAAAAGGGTCTCTTATCCGTAGGGACGAATGTAGTATACCATAAATGCAAACTCACAAAGAGGTGTGATTGTACCTGATGATGCGGCCGGTTATTTGGATGGGGGGTTGGCATGTGAGCACCGTGATGGTAGACGGAAACCGGATCGTGTTTCAAAGGCATTGGAGTGCCAGCGTTGTGCTTTCCCAAATCCGCGGCTAAAGCCTCCGCCCTTGAAAGTAAGCCGTCTTGCAGACCACTGTTCAAACCCCCGAATAAGTCACCCTGAAACAGAAAACGTGACGGTAATTGAAGATGGGATTTCTTACATACGATCGATGGATAAATAAAATAAAATACCTTTGATTACAAATTCTCTTATATATTATCTTCTTCTCTTCTTGGATATTAATATAAATATAAATAAAATAAAAAAAAACAACGTGAGAAATAATTTTAACATTTTTATTAAACAGTCCCTTCAACCCTCACACTCCTAAAAAAATATCTCGAATAGATTCAGATCTTGGAATTTTGTAGAAATTAAATTAACGCAAGATAACATTTCTCTCCGTAACCATAGATTATCGAGATAATAAATATGTGTTATGTTTTATATGTAATAGAACATTTTGTCTATGTGTATAATATTTTCGATATTGTTTCGATCGATATATTGATCTGAAAATTATTTTAAGTAATGGTATTTCCATGATCATGTCGTATGAATGATTGACGTACATAAATATCGGTACGTGTTACCTGTCAATTTAAGACACGTCATACGTATATACACCCCGTACGTAGGTTTTACCTACAAAATTTTCGAATATATCCAATCGATGATACATTTCTTTTATTTATCACTTGATTACGATGATTAGTCGAATCGATGTGTCAAGTATGAAATGGAGCAAAAAGTAGACATAATTGAATTGAAATTTGTTCCATTTCATACTTGATAAACCTAATACTACTTGCCTGATCATACCCTGATTTTATACTACTTGTCTGACCATATATGGCGCGTTTACTTATACTACTTGTCTGACCATATATAGGGCGTTTACTTATACTACTGCCAGTAGTACAAGTAAACGGCCCATATATGGTCAGACAAGTAGTATAAGTAAACGGTCCATATATGGTCAGACAAGTAATATAAGTAAACGCCCTATATATGGTCAGACAAGTAGTATAAAATCAGGGTATGACCAGGCAAGTAGTATTAGGTTCATCAAGTATGAAATGGAACTATTTATTCAAATTTCATCGGCCGATATCTCGAAAAGGGTTGAGTATTGGAGGGTAGTTGTAATGGCGAAATTGTAGTACCTAACGGTCTCCTTGTTAGTATTTTAAATAATATTTCCAAATATATACATAGACATTAAGTAATACTCGATACGCAAATATGAATAAATATTATATTCAAGTAATCCGTATGTAACGTATGAAAAGGGTGGAGGGTGGATATGGTTTTTCATTCGCTTTTAAAACTATCCTATCGAACAATATCCAGACAACAGACTGCTCGAGTATTCTGCAGCAGCATGGCCGTACACGATCGATATTCCGAAAATAGTTTCTTCTCCCGAGACTCAAAGTGGTCTACTACGAACTTCTTCAGACTTTCGATTTGGTATAAAATCGTTCCTTGGAATTTTAAAATAACGTCTTACTCTTCATTATCTTTAATTACATTCCAAATATTATCGAATAATAATATTAACCAAGGATTTTGACTCTAACGAAAATGGAAATGATCGAAAGTCTGCATTAATTATAAATAAAGAAACTAGTGTGTACGATATTAGTGAAAATTTACTTCTCCTCGAATCTTATCAGTTATATATTATACATAACAATATTAAACAATCAGCAAAGCTACGAGTATAGGTATCATTGTTGACACACTTTCGATGTTGTTAACACGAACCTACCAAGTCTATTAAACGGTAGATTTCTTATTCACCAAAGGAAACGTATTCTCTGTGTTTTTAAAATACAAATTGTACAATATTATCATAACGTTAAAGTGTAACTATATCAATTTAGTAATCGCATTCGCGACGTCACCTACCCTTCCCTACCCCCTACTCCTCTTCCCCGAAATATTCACTAATCGAATTCATTCGTCACAAGTTAGCTAGGAGTTGATCTGAAAGATGGACACTTAACCAGACGACCCAAGGGATACTGGACGGGACAGTCAACGGTGTTAGTTACGAAACTGGACGATAGCAGTAAGGGTCCCCTTGTCCCTTCTATGTATTTCCAAGTAGGACGATTCCTAACCCTCTCCAAAAGTCAATTTTCGATGCCAATGAAAATAGCATGAAACGTGAGGTGAAGAAGATTGCACATGTAAACACATTAGAATATATTTTCGAGCGAGGAAATAACTATTAAGGGGTTTATACGATATTATTATTTTTCGATAATGATCTTTATATGTTCCTATTTTAGTATTTTTAATGGTATAAAAAAATATTTATGGTCTGTATTCATCCGATATAAGCTGGAATCACACGTGTTAACGCAGTCGAATTTATTTGAGGAATAAATTAGTTAGAAAAAATATTCTTACAAAAATATATAAAAATTAATAAACGTTTTCTATAGAATAACATATATTTCTATTCATACTTAATACATTAATGTCATCGTATTTATTGATTTATGTACCTGTCGTCTGAGATCATTAATTTTGATTGTTTCTTACGAAAGGATAAGACGTAAAAAGGGATGCACAAGAACAGTATCCAACATGGCATGATATACGTTCTTTTTCTTCTTAACGTGAAGGGTTTGTTTCACCCATTTCTATAGGGGTTCTCTTAATAACGGTTATAAGTTGGATTCATGGTCGCTTTTTACACAGATACGCTTCTATAACGTAGCAATCGATATTATATGGGACATTTCGCGTCAACTACATCTGTCACTCGTGGCCGCGTAACTCGCAAGAATTGTACTTTGTTCGAAAAATATCATGCATTTTCCTTTTTGCCAAGAATATATCAAATTCCAAAAACATTACCTTTGTTTAATTATTACTTCTATTTTTTTTTTCGTACTACAATTAATTTCACGAAATATTAAATGTTTACAATATCGAGAATCAAATGATACGATTTAAAACCACCAAATATTTGTCGTACATTAACTAGCAATTAATTTTAAACGAACAAATGTGAAATATAATTTAACAAATATAGATTTATCAGTGTATGGTTTTACCGTCTTACATTTATTAGCAGATTTCTTTTTTATTATTATTTATCAACGTAAATAATAAACATTAACGACCCTTTTGTCGTTGCAAAACAATTCTACAACTCCACGTACTTCTTTTTTAAGAAAAATATAGTATTGTTTTTAACAAAACGATTCATTTAAGTTTTCGAGCACAAAACAATTGTAGAAATTAATACTTCCGTTAACGTGACTACTGAAATGTATATTATGCGAATCGTTCGTAGAATGGGAAAAAATTCATCGATAAAATACCTACCATGGACGAACAAAAGCGTTTCATTAATAAAATAGAACTGTTAACGTGAATGTAGTCGACCTCTCTTTTATCCAAAGAATTATGAAAAGTTTAACGCCATAAAGCGGTATTGCTGATTATTTTTGTATTTTATAACTGCATTGTTTCAAAACTCATAGTCGCATTATTAAACTTAAATTGGGTACCAACTGACGTGCAGAAAATGAGTCTTCAATGTTAACCTCCCACTCTGTGGAATGTTATTAATAATTAAACACGTCGATGAGGTCAATTCCCATAACGTCGTTTCTATAGAGTTAATTGAAATTACCGATAGGCAGAGATTATGATATTCCTTTTTTTCTCCCTCTTTCTCCCTCTCTCTCTCAGTCTTCTTTCTCACCCTCTTGTTTGAAAACAACAAGAAAATTAATACGATAAATTTCTATGAAATATTCATCAGAATGACAAATATTTCCTTTCTATCTGTAAAATAACATTTTGTTACAATATTTTAACAATATTAAAAATAACGTGTGGATAACTTTCTTTTATACACAAATACGACTCAATATAATAAGACCTTATCCTAAAAGAGGTACAGAATGAACGATAAATGATATCATTGACAGTGTCTTTGGAAATTGACCATGAAAAAGTATTTCAATAAGAAAAAATATCTTTTTAAAATGATCCTTTCAAAGATCTTGTAAAAGTACCGGTATTACGTAGGAGTGTATCGGTAACGAGGTCGAACCACGAAAATTTATACGTGGGAGTTATCAAAATATCGTTAGCACGATATGCTCTGTATACGTACGGGGCCAAAGGTGATTCACTGCTCCTATATTCATTACGAGCGGTAACGTCCGCATTGCTCGATCAATGTTTCATGTGAAAACCACCGTCGTACTCTAGCGCTTCGATTATTTATGAACTTCTCGTGTCTTCGTCGTGTACAAGCAACTACTACTACCACTACAACCCATATACATATATGCCCTGTTCGGTGCCTCTAGGTTGCTGAACCGCCGCCACTTTTTCTAATCTCGTGACGGCAGCCCCCTTTCGCCGTTCCTCTTCCTTTCTCTTTCGATCATCCCTAGAATATACTCGTACTTCGATTCCCTTAAGACACCGACTCGAAACTTAACGGGGAAAAAAGAAGAAAAAAAAGAAACATGCGATTATCTGAACGACCCCTCTTAAGGATGGGTAAAACATTACGGTTCGTACGAATATATATTTCTCCTAAACAAAATAATATTAATTAATCTTATATATATATATAAATATTATCATTGTTGTAAAACTAATAAAAATAATAATCGTTTATTCAAGACTTAAATCAAAGACTATTGAAATAATCATGAGATCACATTAAATACCACGATGAAAATTTCATTGACCCGAAGACACGTTCGAAAGAATTGAATTCGATCAAAGATAAGACCTTCGGTAGTTATTTCTGTTGAAATTAGAAAAAGATCTCTCTTACTTTCTCGTTAGAGAGTTCGACAAATCTATCTATCTAATCCAACTTGGCATTACTCAGAAACTAACGATAAATGTTAACCATTTGCGTGATGGACGTTGTTAGGAAAGAAAAGAAAAAAAAAATGCTTCTACTTCGTGTAAAGTGTTAACAGGGTGATAAATCTAGTTGGATCTTTCGTTTCCTAAGTTTGTCTTTTTCTTGTTCGAATGGAAAGCTTGTTTAGGGTTGGCTAAAGCACCTGAGATGATCATACGTTGTCTCGAATTTTAGGAACGATTCTTCCTATTCTGGTAAGATGCTACCAAGTACAGAATGAGAACGATAGAGAAAGACAGAGGAAGAGAGAAAGTGAAAGAGAAGGAGAGAGAGAGAGATACAGAGAAAAATAGAGAAAGAGGGTGAGATGGGAGAAAAGGGGCAAAGATACAGATTGCTCTTGTTAAAGGACGTGGTTAACAGCTCGTAGAGTTGTTTAGCAAACTTTCTCTACGTCCCTTATCGCGTTTCGCTTTTACACGTCGCCGTGGTTAATAGAGTCATTTTTCTGAACTGCCTTTACAGGCAGGACCCCCCCAAGCAACAGCTAAATACGTCTTCTGAGTAGAGCCACCGTTAAGGATTAGCCAATTACAATTGAATTATCGCACCCTGTCGGAAGATGGAGCAGGAGTTAATTTATCGATGCTCCTCTTCTTTCTCTCTCTCTCTCTCTGATGTATACGCAAAAGCAATTAAATCGAGTATATATAACTTATTAAATAGGTATTAACTATCGTAATTATTTTCATCAGTTTTTCCAATCAAAAATTTCAATATTTTATCATACAAATGTTTTTATAATCATCATTATCGAGTAAAAAGCTAATTTGCTATATCATCGAAGCATTTTTAATTCAAACTAAGAACAGTTAGGTAGTTTATTTTAATTATGATTGATTCCATCTCCTTGGAAAATTAATCGTATGTAATTCGAATGCATTTAATTGATGTTTGGTTATTGAAATTTGTTTACGCCTACCGATTATCGTATCGCGGAATTATTCGCTTTACCGATCGAACGATCATCAAAGTTGCATTAGATGCTTCCGCTACGTTGTTATGCATGGAATGAAAAGAGAAAGAGAAAGAGAGAAAGAGAGAAAAAAAGAGAGATAGATAGATATAGTTTCCCCTATTTATTTTCCATTTCTTTTTCTTTTTCCTTTTCTTTTTTAATTATTTTTTTTTTTGCAAATAAGAGAAAAGGGTAACCATCGTACGAATATCATGTAACAGTTAAGTATTCGAGTGAATTTACGTCATTAATTACAGATCGAATCGTGGTTACACCGATCTGAATACGAAGCATACTCGGGACCGACGACTATCGGATATTGCAAATTGGGACGATTACGTTATTTCCGTCCGATAACCTACATCGCGGAGTAGTCTGAGCCATGAATAAATAAATTCTTCCAGAAAATCTGACGTCTGACACGAAAACAAGCAGACTGTTCAAATTATCACTTGCATGGCGGAGTACCTACTGTCTAGAAAGGAATATTATTCCACTCTTCGTTATAGCGCGTTCAAAATTTGCTTAACTTCCCCATCCACTACTACCACCACCACCACCACAACTACCATCTCCACCTCCGCATTCACCTCCGATTCCTTTTTATCCTCCTTCTTCTCCTTCTCTTCCATCTCCTCCTCACTTTTCTTCTTTCCCGAGTAAAAACCCAATTAATGAAAAATTTGGATTAACATCGAACTTGGTATCGAATAATAAAAGCTATTCTTTGTCTGTCTGTCTATCTGTCTGTCTCTATCTGTTTCCATTTCTCTTCAATCGATATCCGTCGCGAGAAGAAATTCTAATTTATTTATATCTTTGATATTTTCTGAAAAATAAAACTGAAAAAAAGAAAAGGAAAAATATAAGATTCTGGGACGAATATCGAATAATAATTTTTCCGATTAGACGTCGGAAATGTTATTACAACTTGAAACAAATCGTAATTCTTTAATCTGTAAGGAGAATACAGATTTTTAGAAACACATGATTGTTTTCTATATCTTTTTAATGAAAAGAAAAACAAAATAATTATAAAAGTCAATGGAGTTTGATTGGTTTAAGGTGCAGATGGTGTCTATTGCATCGATGGGAAACATAAGCGACACTTTGATCTTTTTATGACACTAAAACTATCCTCGTACAACTTCATCGTATTTCTGAATAATCAATTTTCGGCCATAATCGTAACCACGAGTTAGCAAGTTTATAGGAACCCTCTGCTATCATAACTACCTACGTGGTTTTGTAAAGACATAAATATCATTTAGGTATTTTATACACGTTGACAGAATTACTTGTCTTTTTATTATTTCTTTTTAAATTTATACTTTTTTTTATCTAACGTTTCATAATACATAATAAATAAAAAATTACAACTGTTTCTTTCGATGTACCCATTATTTTATATCGTAGATAAAATTGTATATTTGCAATAACGACAAGATACTGCTCAAAGAACGAATCTCTCGTTCCAATTAAAAGTTACATTTACAGTAAGTGTAAATAATATATTTACATCATATATTTAGTTATAAATATATTGTAGATAATTAAAATTAATTGTAAATACTTTTTTAAATAATATTTCAAATACTGTGAAATAAAGATCATCTAATTCTAAAAATTATTTATAATGAATATAATATAATATAAATAAAACATATTGTAAAAATAATTCGCGACAATGTCAAACCATTCGTTATTCGTAGAGACCAGAGAGAGAAAGAGAAAGAGACTAATTTAATAAATGAAATGAACTAAATGAAAACAAGAAAAAATAAACGAGCTAAAAATTCGAATCACTTCTTCGTCTGACTTTTATTTATTTTCTCTCATATTCGGATATTTTTTGTCTATACATTGTAGATTTCTTATTTGAATGAAATACTCACGTTATGCCTCGGTGACCAAGAATTGCACATTATGGATGCATCTTCCAATATACGACTCTGCAATATTAAAAATTTCCTATTTAAAGAATTTGACGTGTAATATATGCTAAATGATTGAGGATTGTCAAACATTATTCTATCCAATAAAAAAAAAAACAAAAAGAAAGAGACAAACATAAAAAAAACCTCGCATTCTTTTAACGAAACTTTTAAGGTACAACTTATATTTACATTCAAAGATAAAATAGAATTTTGCCGTTGCCATTCGTAGAATCCATTTACTGAAATTTGATCAAAAAATACACCAACTGAAGGAATCTTTACAATACCCATTACTAAATCCAAAACTTATCCCGATGTTCATTCTTCTCGAATATAGATCGACGTTACTGGTGAAAAAAAGAAAACCTAAAATCATAGACAAGAGTTAAAAAAGACAAAAGGTAGAAGAGAAAATTCTTCCGTTCCTAAAAAAGCAAAAAAAAAAAGAAAAAGAAAGAAATTGCATGGACCAATCCAATCGAATACAAATCGATAGAAAAAAAAAATAAAGAAAATATGACTGGTGAGGTAAACATCTCCAGTAGTTATATATCTTGGAAATCAAAATTGCAAAAGGACAGAATTGCATATTCGATTCGATTTATCGAGTTTGACGAATAATGATAGGTAAAGATAAATGCGAAAATATGTTACTGTAAAAAGCGAAAGGAAGAGATACAGAATAAAAAAGAAATAAAGAAAGAGAGAGAGAGAGAGAGAAGAAGAAAGAGAAGGAGAAAAAAAAATTAAAAAAACTTTCGATAGAACTATAGTGTCTCGGTGATTATTATCCTTAATGATGTTTAATATGAGTTTAATGACCGTTGCAGACGAAATATTTTCGATAGTAACGATTCTCGGTAGAAGAGGAACGCGAAGGATTTATCTGTCAACGAGACTTAATATTCATCCAATCTGCATATTTCATTTCCACCGATCGCATAATATGTATATTTAAAGCGAACAGTTAAGATTGACAGAATCGGGGCACACCGGCGTCGCGACGCCGTCGCAAATTAAATGAGTCATTTTTGGATACGCGCGGTAGAACTAGGTAATTCAATATCGTCCTTATTAAAAAAGCGTCGGGTAATTCTCCATTCCCTGTCGTTCTCATCCCCATACCCATACCTCCCTTCTCTCCCCTTTCCATTCTCCTTCTTTTTCCACCATACTTCTATTCCTTTCTACTCTTTCCCTCTTTTGCACTTGCATCTCATTGCATTTGCTTGACTGATGACAATGATCGCGTTATTACAATGAAACAGATCACTTTGCTGGATCAACGCAACTAATCAACGGTGTCACGAACTTTCCAGACCATTATTTGGGATCATTGACTTTTCTAGATATTTCAATTTTGGGTTTTTTCTTTTTGATAGATTATACTCTTTTTTTTTATTCCTTTGTTTGTTCTTTCTTTTCATTGGCTAGTTTATTCATTTTTTTGTGTAAGAAAATTATCGATACTCTTGTTATGATTATATTACCTATTTATGGTTTCTCAGGTACTTAAAAATTGGCTCGATCAGATATTTCTAGGAATGAATTCAACATGTATTGACTTTTAGAGATATTATATATAAGATGCGAAATAAAAAGTAGACTATTTTTTGTTTAAAGTGAAAATTGAAGTGACTTTATTATTGTCGTCAAGAGAAAATAAAGAAATATAATATAACCAAACGTTAAAGAGATATTTCACATAGAAAAATTTATTTAATTATCGTATTTCATTCTACCTACTTATGTTATCGTTTAAAGATGTTGTTTATTTAAACTCCTTCATAGGTAATAAATTTTTAAATAGATCTTGTCAACGATTGAGAACTCAACCGTGTATTTTATCTCTAAATTTTTATCTTTCGATGTTTTATTCATTACAAATCTTGTAGTTGTTTAAATTCGATAGTAGTAACCAAGGTCTTATAAATTTTCTGAATATCAGATTCATTTCCCTCTCTCTCTCTCCTGTAATTTTTAAGCAAAGTTTTTATTTTAATTAGGTTATTCGAGTAGAGAATTTTTATATTCATTTAAATGACTTAAGTAATAATATCCCCTACATTGGAATAACCAACTGTTTATTTTTCCAAATCTAATAATAATAATAATAATAATAATAATATTTTATTATAGCACATAGTATAGACATTTGCATCGTACTCTGTCGATGGATCCCTTAACATATCTCGGAATAATTTTCAATTTGAAATAGACCGACAGAATTGTCATATCGCGTGACGTTCCCGAGGAAGTCCCTTGAAAGCAGGATAGAAACTGACAAGAGGAATAGGATAGGGTGATTGTCAGGGACGCGTCGCGGTGTTCCAGGTTTTACGAATTTTCCATCTCATAGTGGTTTTATCCTTTATCTTTACCGATTTGATATTGAGTTCACTATGATCTTCTAAAAATATCGCTATCAAAAAAAATAAGACAAGGAAACATAGAAAATACGTAACTCTTTCTTCGCGTATGATTAATTTTCCTTTTTTTCACTTGTAGAAAAGATAAACATTTCGTCTTCTTTTATAAATAATTATTAAGAATAAAAATACTATAATTACTAGATAAATTGTAAAACAAACCATCCATACGTTTAATAATTCTATAAGGTATTCTTGTTTTTTCAAGCTAATAACAAACAAAATCTCAAAAAGGATAAAAAATAATATAAATCAACAGATTAATCATCTTGATGGTATAAATTGCAGACTTTTTATGATCTATCAGATAGAACTTGGCAACGGCCATATCTCTAAAGTCACGATAATACTCTACAAATATTCAAAGAGGTCGTACAAACGTTTCTCCATCTTCTTCTACCAACGAACGAAGCATGCACACGAAAATGTGTATACCTTAACCGAAGTATATGTATGTATTTATATACTTACACCTGCAAGTTTCTATATACGTATGGATAGATCATAGATCTCTCGTGGATGTTTATTTATGCGTGTGTGTGTGTGTATAGGTGTGTGCATGTGCATACGTATTTACTTTGGTACGCGTTGTACACATTGACAGTAAATACAAAGGTCTATCGAATCGTCAGTATGTGTATATGTGTTCCTCTACACAACGGTTGTGTATATACATACATACATACATACATACATATAATGCTGTCTGTCAGTCATTACAAGTACATCTATTCGCTACATATACATATATACATACATACATACATACATACATACATATATATACGTATGTACATGCATACGATAGAAAGCATAGGACAGAACACTTGCGAGCGAACAAACAGCCGCGACCGGATCAGTTAGCCCGGCTAATTGATTTTCCTTCGCTGTAGGAGTTTGTAGTAGTGGCACACGGTATTGCAACGCACGCTACAATATTGGGAGACGGTACCGCGCACAACGGTCAAATCCAATCGGAAACTCCCGTTTGATTATCAGAGAACATGCATGGCCGATTGTAAATCAACCACAATCGTGTTTGGGAATGATTCCCGATCCTTTCCGAATACGACGAAATCCATTCTCTCTCTCTCTCTCTCTCTCTCACACACACACACACACACATACACTCCGTTTTCTTCTCTATCTCAATCTCTATTTGATAAATGATTTGTTCTTTATGATTTCAAGCTAGATGACAACAATCTAGAGTCAATATTTTATGAACAATTAAATAATGTTTATTCAATTTGTTATATTTTCTTTTATTACCCGTAAAGAATTATTTGTAGATCTAAAAATCAAGGAGATATTCAATTGAAATATATTTTATGGAAAATATTTTACAAGATAATATTCTCGGATATTGTAGTTTGGGGATTTAAAATTTTCAGATAAATCGTGGTATTTACAATGTAACCGGGCAGATCCGAAATTCGAAACGATCGTCGTGTATATTCCCGCTGTGAGAGACGAGATCAATCAGTAAATTCGGCCATTCCCTTGTTTAACCATGGTAGAATGGTGCGCTGGTGCAGCCGCAACAAAAGGTGCTTCTCGTCGATAAATCCAATCCGAAACTCACGATTGATTGCCAGGAAATACATCGGTAGAGGTACATATTATACGGTCCGTTACGAATACCAGTATACGTTTTCGAATTTCATCACTTTTATGTATTATATTTACATACGTTGGTATATATAATATGCATATATGTATATGGTATATACTTATATATATTATATATATATATTGACGATTTGTGTCAATGTTAATATTTCACGATTAAGATTATTATTAATAAAATGAGGCATAAAAATAAATAACCTATTTAAGTTGAAACATTATATAAATCATTTCATTTTTATATCATTCTAAATCTTGGAAATGAATTGTTCTCGAAAAACAAGAGTGTTGATTAATAAATAAATCTTGAAAGTGATTAGTTCGAAGTTGGAATTACGAATACTACGTTTCAGGTTGTTTGAATCAAGTTTAAAATGGAATAAAATGAAATATCGAAGAAAAAAAAAAAAGAAAAAAACACTTAGGAAGATCTTCGATCGGTCAGAGGTTCCCTGAGAAAGTTCCCTTCGTTGAAACTTCAGCTGATAATTATCTAAATTTACCAGGGACCTGGAGTCAAAGTGTGAAGTCGTGTTCGAAATCTTTCTGCACTTTGGGGCTCTCATCCGCCGGTTAATAACAAATGAACCGGGCTACGTCTCTCCTCACTTTTGTTATAATCGGACATACTTGCCCTCTCCCAGGTACTGTCAACCATTCTATATTATTCAACGTACTCGTTTGAGCCATTCTAAACACCTTTTTAAAGCTTACTTTCACTTTATCGTTCTAATCTATGTTTTCGTAGTTAACTTTTTTCTTTGCTCGATTATCGAAAATAACTTTTTAAACTATTCGTGTATTTTTACTTGATAAGCATTATTTATAATACATAATATATAGCATATATAACTGTACTTTTGTGCGATATTATGCATCAAATATCTTCGTGATTCTTATAATAACAAAAATTGGTCAAAAACATCTCCAACCACATCAATTGAAATTCCATTATTCGAATTTCAAGAAAAAAAAATATAATACTATGGAAAAAGAAGTGTTTGCAAATGGTAAAAAGAAAAAAAGAACTTGTTTAGTTACAATAATTCCAATTATGTGCTTGAAATAACAAACAAGTCAAATTACCAACGCGATTTTTTCATTATTATCGCGTAACACTACAATACAGCGAAATTTAATAATCGATTAACGTTGATCGGATCGATCGTTGAAAAAATTCAACTGACCTTGCTTTATTTTTTCTTTTTCTTAAAAAACAAATACCTGATGAATTTATTAGCGATTAGTAGCAAGCGTTTCATTTCTATTATAATAAAATATTTTTGTCGAATTTATCATAAATGTCTTTACAATCATAGTACCCTTTAGGAGGACCACGTTACCTGGCATGTACCTCAGCAAACGATACGCCGAAAGATTTTCCCCTTTTATACCTGGAATAATGCAAAACACGAGTAGAAAGCCGTTACATGCCGTCACACTTCTCGAGAAGTTAATTCGAATATCAAAGAAGACGTTTTAACGCGAGCACAAGTAACTCGGGGAGTAAATCTTTTCGATCGCGTTAGATGCAACATACAGGGGTGTGGAGAGGGAGAGAGGGCACAGGATAGTAGTAAGGTGGCGAAGAGGAAGAGTAGAAAGAAGGAGGTACAGGGGGCTAAGGTAGGCAGCAGACAGGGGGATTTGCGTTGACTCCATCTCATAATTATTTCAAGAGAAAAACGCAAGCCTCGGCGAAGCGCGAAGCGCCTAAGAGCTCTGTAAAGAGAATTTATGAAATTTTGTAATGTAATATTCTGATTCGTAGACGCCCGGTGGCCCCGTACTCCTCGTTAACTCTTTCCCTGCTAAAGATTTTTTTGCTTTTAATGTAGAGAACGCTATTATGTGATTCCAGGAAAACGTCATTGCGCCGCTCGCGTTCAAAGGAGGAAATGAAGTGAACTAATGCAATCTTGAAAATTCAGAAAGCGACAGTGGAAGGTAATCAGACGTTGTAGATACAAGGCGAGAGCAGTTTATCAGCTTTCACAGTTGGAATTTTTTAAATGTTGTCGAGTCTCCCTCAGCTGACCGTACGGGGATGAAGGGAAAACATTTTTTACTAGGACGAGCGAGAGAGAGATCGTTTTACCCCATTCTCGATCTCGTAAATCGAGAAATTAATAGTACAGAGTTATTCGTCGCTTTTATTATCAACGATTCAAAGGTGGGGGGGTTAGAACGAATAGTCGAAAAGCAAAGATAAACATCTAACGTTAACTCTGTCATAATTCATCGAGTCTGTTTACTTTAACCCGTTCGTCTTTTAGCATTTGATAACGTAACGATAATAATTCAACGATCAATAATGCACTTTATCGTTTGAAATTATTTCTTAGAATCTGTACACCAATTGGTGGTACCATTTAGTTTTCTTACAAGTATTCCCTGTCTCTGATTTATTCGGATCTTGAATTTACAAATATGCCATAGAGAAAGAGAATTAAAAAATGAAAGCACATTTCAAGATTTCTCAACATCGTCGAGATCTTCGATGTTTCATTCAAGTGTAAGAAAATATTGTATCGTTTAAAAGGGGAAAAGGGGATAGGAGTTAGGGAGTAGGTGGTGGTTCCTTCTGATAGTATTTCAAATAGAAATCACCAAAATCGTGGTCTCTAGGTTCAGAGGAAAAATCAGTGATTTCGTAGGCATACTACCCACATATATCTCTGCTAGCCACGCTCATTGGCTACGTACCGTTCCGCCCCCGCAGCCCCGCCAATCAGACCGGCCGCTTTCTCTCATCGATCCACACCATCCACACTATACTCAGCCGCCATGCTCAACTTGCCTGTTCCGGCTATCCTTCTCCTACGATATACCTTCACCAACATGAAATAGCGAACATAAGCGAAGCAACTGAAGGGAAAAATAAAAGCTAAGGGCAACCCAATCGAAGAAAGAAGAAAATATTTCCAAAAGAAAAAAAAGAACGCCGATTGCCCTACGATGGATGTATTAGATATTCTTCCTTTCTTTATTTCTTTTTTTTTTTTCTTCTCTTTTCAAAACGTTTTATATGTAGTGTACGTATATTTATGTACATTTCTCATACATGCACAACGGAAATACACGGATCAATGTTTAACCTTAGAATTTCTAACGTCATTCTTCATTCTATCGCGTAGTTAAAGTCAAATTTTATATTTATTCAAGAAAAAACATTGATTTTATATCATTTATTTTAATAATATCAAATAAATTTCGTTGAAAGATTTGAACTTGTTAGTTAGCGATCTTTACTACCATGAAATATTTATTTATGATTTGCAATGTTCATAAAATTACTGGTTTTTTTATCTTCGTCGAAAGGAACGATCTAAAGTAAATGAATAGTCGTTGAAAAATTCGTCATTAAAGAGAACCTCGTTAAAATGTTTGAAAACATTTCAAATATATAATCGATAACATTACTCAAGTGTGGTAGTGATGGTACCGTGGTTTAAAACTCCTGAACTATTCTTTTCCCAAATTCAATGGTTTGTTGTTAAGTATGATAAAGCGAGATTCTTACACAATCATTTCCCATCGATCATATGTTGTTCTCCGTCAACAACGGGGTGTTCCCATTCCCAGACAGGAGTATTGAATTTTCTCCCGAACTTGGGAAACTCTAGCTAGCAAAGCTATAACAATTAGGATAAAAATTGACAAACGAGAAAGACCGCAATGAACCGTTTATGATGGATGGATAACTCGTGAAAACAAGTTTACCTTGCGTCAAAATGATTTCTCATTAATTTAACAAATAATTTAACGTTTATTTCATTATTACACGTACGATATACTTGATCTATAAAAACATCTATTCTATTAAAATAAAAAGGAATTATAAAAACAATAATAATGTTTAATGCAAATGTTCTTGTAATAAATAGTATTAAAAACCAACAAACAACAAATTTCGGAAGATACATATATTTATATTCATACTGACCGATATCGAATCGTGAGAACCGAATAAAAAAAAAAAAAGAAAAATTACTTTCGACGCTATACAGAAGCATCAATTTTCATTATCCCATTTAGCAAATAGGCCGACATTGTGGAAGAGGAGAAAGTGATTCGGGACTGTCAAAAATGGTCTCTGGCGCGGTCGAACTCCCGTCTGGTTAACAGGCAGTCTCGTCATTGCTACGGTTGCTATAACGGGCGTACACAGCTATAGCAAGAAACCTCCTCTAATGGAGGTTCGCTTCGACCGGGTCGACTCTCTCGCGCACAGCCCCCTCCGAGTTCTACGTTTCTTGCTACGCCACCCTTCGGAATAAACTCGACTCACCCTCTCTCTCTCTCACCCTCTCTCACTCTCTCTCTTCTCTCTCTCACTCACTCATTTTTTTCTCTATCTTCTTTTATCTCTTTCCATCACATTCTACTACCATAGTTCACCCTAAACCATCTCTCCACCACACCTCTCTTTCTATTCTTCTTCGTATTTACCGTCTTCCTCTCTTCCTTTTTCTTTTACCCTCTTCTACATTCTATCTTTCCCTGTCTTTCCCTTTCTGTTTCTTATTCTGTTCTTCCATCTCGACCCCTCTTCGAAGACAAACCATTCCCTTCCTTCATCGTTCTCCAGTTTTTTTCCCCCATCGTTCTCCGTTCTCCAACGTAGCACGTTTGTTTCATCCTGCTTTCGTACTGCAACTTTTCGCCAATAAAGGATAAGTGGGGAAGTGGAGGCAATTATCTCTTCTCTTTCCTTTTTTTTCCCCTTCGTTTTCTATCTTTCTTTTTCTTCTTAAGTATCTCTGTTGTAAGTTCAAGTTCTCTCTTGGATATTTCGGATCATCTTTATAGCTGATCACATTAAAACGGTACGGCACGTGGAGTTTATAGGGCCATCCACAAAACCACCTTAGTAGACTTATATACATAGGTATATACATTCCAGTAAAAGAGAGAAAGAGAGAGAGAGAGAGAAGAGGTGGACGAGTTTTACGTCGACGATCTTGGACGTTTCATCCTTCAACGAGAGGTGATCGTTTCACGAAACCGGCCCCATTCGTCCGTTTCTCGTGAAAAAAAAATTTCGGACCAACCGTTGCGTAATGGTCGTAGTATTTTTTTTCTTTTTTTTTTTTTTTTCAAAGAAGACAGACCATTGCATTATTAAAAAGACGTTAAGCGAGTCGCGCGGAAAAGGTTAAACTATCGTCAAGGACGTCTCGGTTTAGCAAGGTTTTTACTTTTTTCTCTTTTATTGGCAGCACAAGTTTACTCGGAGAACATTATCGATCTTTGTTAACTCTTTAACGTTCTACACAAAAATAAAAATAAATAAATAAATAATGGTCAATTTATCGAATAGAAATAATGAAAATGATTGAGCTTCCTTATTTTATTTTATTTTATTATATTTTGTCCTTCCATTCTAACCTGTCGTTTTACCATATAAATCAAGTACCCATTTTTCTCGACAATCATCGTTTAATATGTATATGTCTATCACCTACAAACACATTTCATCGAATTACAGACCTTTCAATGTACGTACGATTCTTATCAGAAAAGGAAAAGAAAGGGAAATACAAATTGACCGAGAGATAAGGGAACCCATCGACTAGGAAACCTAGTAGGAAACACGATACTCTGGCAACTAAGGCGTACGGACGGGACGAACGATAATTTACGAGGCATGTAATTGGGAATAGTAGTAATGCACTTAAGGAAGGATGAGAGACAAAATAGCATGTAGCAACTTGGTCACGTGGCGCGCACGTGGCAGCGCGTGCCACTGACACCCAACTGTAGCTCACCCTCTCCTTCTCTCTCTTTCTCTCTCTCTCTTTCTGTCTCTCTTTCTAACTCTCTCATTCTGTCTTGTACTTTCCTCTATCCAAAACTCGTTTAA
The DNA here is from genome assembly GCA_023678845.1 of Mischocyttarus mexicanus. NCBI lineage: Eukaryota > Metazoa > Arthropoda > Insecta > Hymenoptera > Vespidae > Mischocyttarus > Mischocyttarus mexicanus. Next base: position 1,840,187 of record JACGTP010000013.1, on the reverse strand, counting down.
GTATAAGGATTCGCAGAGTCCTAGCAAAAGGTTCTTCCATACCATTGTATCTCCCATCGGACTCGGAACCCGAGCATTAAGAAAATTGAAACGTCGATTTGTCCACGAAATTCCCCCCAAACGATAATTTCATTAAGATCGTCGTCTCCGACGAGGGTGAATGACTCGTACACGCCTTTAGGTTTATAAATCTACGAATAAATCGTTCCACGATCTTACGACGAATGATGCTAATTTTGTTCGACGTATGTTCTTCGAAATCCTAACCCTGATGGAAAATATTTGATTTACTTTGACACGTATATTCTTCTTGTTCCCTGCCAATCAAAACTCCTCTGTTGTGAGAAACCTTAGAAGAAGGAAAAAAGCTAAGTATTTCTCGAGGATGATTTAATCGAAAGAAGAAGGATCTAAAAAGAAAATATTCTGACACGTATCATTTCTCATTCAATTGACTCGATTAAGACTTTCGCTAATAAAGATTAAAAATCAGGAAAAAAACGTAATTAAGAGAGGAAGAAAGATAGAAAGAGAGAGAAAGAGGGACGTTGTTTAACGTTTGAACAAACTCACCAAGAAACTCGACTGATCGACGATAAACGTGTTTGTATGCCATCTTGTTTGAAGAGTGACACATATCCTACAAGCGAATGTTTGCTCTACCCACGCATTATGTCCTCCAGTGTCCTGCTCGTGCTCGAGCAGGTGCACAAGCAACCTCTTTCTCTCTCTCTCTCTATCTCTCTCTCTCTCTCTCTCTCTCTTATTCTTTCTTTCTATCTAGTTTGGCCCTAACGTGTTCTCCTATCCAGCCGTGTGTGTCACGATACAATCGTGGCGTAAACATATGGTCATAATAATAGACTCTTGATTTTGACGAGGGCCGGGTAGGGCTCCCTTCGTGTATTCCGTGATTGCTTCACTCTGTTTCTGTTACCCCCCTATGACCAAATGAACTCACTCGAACTGCTTATTTCAAGTGGGCCCGACAAGAGAAAGAAACAAAAAATATAAAAGAAGAAAAAGTACTAATCTCTTTATGACAAAATAAAACACAAAACGGTGTATAAAAAATAATGAGTAACATTAAGGATATGAAATTTGTAAAGTAGGATTATCTGATAATAATAATAATTTGAAAACTATAAAAAGGATATTGTCTTCCTAAGAGTCATCCTTAAAATTCAGAGTAATGATAGCGTAAACCGTTTTAAACGAGACTATTACTTTATGTATACTGTGTGGTTCACCTTATACGTTGTCGATAATACCTACTAGATGTTCTCTTTTGCTAATGTAGGACCGACATTATCAACGTTATCCTCACGTTTTCGTTTAGGTTCACGATTTATAAGTAGTTAGAATGTTAATGGTAGTAGTAGTAGTAGTAGTAGTATCTATATAGGTGATACACGAGTAAAACGTATAATCAAAGTATCGATAAAATACTCGTTACAAACATATATAGTTCTTATTCGTTAATAATATATATCCTAACGTATAAAAATAGTTATTCCCTTTTTTTAAAATATCATCAATTGTGATTTATAATTCATGATTATTTCGTGGAATTAATTAGAGGTAAATATATAAACGTTTGATAATATATTAATATGCATGTATGTATAATACCTATTTAATATGTATTATTTATAAGTTATGTGTATGTATATGTGTGTGTTTATGTAACAAGAATTATTCTTTAAGAAAGTAAAGATACTAAAATTCGTCAATATTCTTTTATTCCCGTAACCAACGTAAGATCTGCATAGAGATCGGTAAAATAATGGAATAAAATAGCGAAAAACGATAAAAGTACTATACCGGTGCCTCCGAAGAACCAACTGTACCTACAACCGTCTAAAGGAATAATGTATAAACGGACATTCACAGCGAACAAACGGCAAAAGACTTGTTGGTTAAGGAGGGTATTTTTAGTGCTTCTTCCAGCACTGTACGTGCGGAACAAATCGATCGGTCTTACTCGTCAAAAATTGATTCACTTGTTTCATAAGAAGTGCTGACAGCGTTACTTCCCAATGGCACGGACTTTATATCTTCGAGATTAATATATTATACGAATTATCTTTACGATCGACAGATCGCAAATCAGAATCTAAGATTTGATTTTTCTTTTCTTTTCTTTTCTATTTTTTTTTCTTATTTCAGCTTTAGCTTCTTCTCTATTGTAAGTAAATGAATAATACTTCGTTTAATAATTCATCTCGCGTTTTCTTTCAATCGATCCAATCGATATATAATAATTTTCATCATTTCTCTCGATTAAATATTACAATTAATTTTAAATTCTTTTAATATCATTTTGTTTCATCAACATTTTCGATCAAAGATATATTTGAAGGAAAGAAAAATATCGGATTTTAAGATAAACACGATAAGAGAGATACGAACTGTTAGATGTTACATGTGTTCCTTTCTAGAAATATATCTAAACAGGATAACAACAAAAATACATATACCCTACGTAGTTACTAAACGTGAAGGAATTCTTGAAAACGAAGAATTGCAAAGTTTTCGGGTCGGAGTTCGAACCGAGGGATGAAGGTTCTCCTTATTTTCTTCCGAATGATGTTTTCCACAAACAGTATACTGGTATCCCGAACACGTAAAGGAATCATCTTTTTTTTATTCGTTCTACCGGAGGACCACGTTTAAAATATCAGCCTGGAGAGGAGGAGAAGAAGAAGAAGAAGAAAAAAAAAAGAAATAAAGAAAGGAAGAAAAAAAGAAAGAGAGAATAGAAGGTATCGGATATTTCTCGAGGTATTTCAGATATCATCTTAAATATTGATAACTTTTGTTCGTTGTTAGAAATCTTCTTGCCCGCGACTTCGAATAATTTAACCTCGAATTCTTAGAATCGAGATTGACTGATAACTTAGTTTAGCCCTTTGTATACCTTGTATTAATTAATTCAACAAAATGATCGTTTATTTTGTCTTTCATTAAAGCAACGATAAATAAATAATATTTCAGTGCTTTTTTAAGAAAAAAATCAAAGACGATCGATAAGAAAATAAGAAACATCATCGTAAATGACAATGTGAACAAAATGAATAAAACCCAAAAAACATTATCGAGCCATCATCAATTGTATTTAGTCTGTACGTTTAGTCAGTTGGGTAACATAATCGGAAGTCGATATTCTGAGTTGGAATCTTCGTGAAAGTAGTGCACCGTGAGCACCCACTAATGTGTATCTTGACTCGGGGTGAGGAGGTAGGGTAGCACCCCCTAACAAATTTAGGACTCGTTAAGTTCCACTCGTCGTCCTTCGTCGTCCTACTCGACCCTCCGACATATCGTTCGCAGGTACACGCTCGTATATACGCGTTTAACCACGAAGATAGAAAGAGGGAGAGATAGAGATATAGAGTAAAGTAAGAGAAATAGAAAAGGAAAGAGAGAAAAGGGATAGGAACCGTGGAGAAGGGAAAACCCCGTAAGTATTATTGTAATTATACACTTAGGTTTATTTCCTGCGTGCCCGCCCACTCAGCAAGGGCTTATAGCATTATATACCGTGGGGTCCCTAATAAAAATAATAATAAGAGTGTTAAACCGCGGCGGAAGCGATGTTCACCTTTTCATCGTCCTCCAACCCTAACCACGTACTACCCTGAGCCACGATATGTACCAGAAAAGAACACCCTGTAATACACGAACATATATACGTAAATACATATATATAGATGTACTCAATTGTATGCTATATGTATTCACCTGTCCTTCTAAAAAGTATGATACGAAACTTCTAGATTGTAGAACATGTGTTCAATATTTAAAGTAAAGAAACATTTTATCATCTTTTAAAATATAATAATAATAAATCTGAATTTTCTTATTATTTTACTTTCAATTATATTCCAAGTTAAATTGTATTATGAACGAGAGTTAAGGTCGATATAACCAGAAAAGAACGCTATCTATAGCCATTTCAGAACACGTAGGATATACTTGTACAAACACCAATGTGTGTCTTAGCATAAAGATATTCGTATGTGGTACCTGTGTATACGTGTATGTGTTAGTTTCTATACATAAAATACAAGTGTACATAGATTTATGTATATGTACTGGAAGTTACCGTGTGCCGCAGAGAACATGGCGTAGAGACGACTATACAGAAAGGGATCCTACGTCCTACGTATCGTCGTGAGGTTTTGCGTGGCATTTGGTGGATACCACAAGGGTCGTTCGGGACACCTTCTCTACGATGGTGTGTATACTCGACATTGCGCGGATCGCAAATCAGTCGTAAAACCTAGCCGCGTTTGAAACTTTACGGTTGCCTAACACTTCTTGGCGAGAGTATAACGCGAAGGGATGTAAAAGTAAGATTCGCAAAAGCGAAAATTTGCTACAAGAAACATCGAGGTCTATCTCTCGTTTTAAATATAAGTTCTTTCTTTCTTCTTTGTTTTCCTTCTTTTTTTTCTTTCGTATAAAAAGTAAAAAAATAAAGAACGTAGGGGGTTTTACGAGTATTTGAAACGTCAAAATAAATATTTTAAAGGTAGTTCAAATTACGTCACTTTTTTCAACCCTTCGCAACGCGACGGCATCTAAAAACAATATTGGATTTTTATACATGTAAGTAAATTGATTATGCATATGGGCATAATATGCTTGTTGTAATTAATCTGACGACAATATATTCCTCACCCTAAAATGAAAGGTGATAATAGTTATGAAAATAATGGATTTTAGGGAAGTTAAGATATCGATTCAATCAAATATTTTCTAAGCTACATTTATAAATACCCGACTTGTATCAGACATAAAAAATTTCAAAACACGTATACAACGAGAAAGCATTTTTGTAATTATCAAGGTTCTAAATTTTCTAAACACTTATATCTTTCAAATGAATAAATATTCAAAATTTCATTGTATTAATAATTTTATAAACGTTAGCCTCAATCCACCCTTAATGTACGAATAATCGTGCGTGACTGTTTTCTCTTTCTATCCCTTTAACCCTCCAAGAACAGTGTTAGTTAGTGACTACTATTCGAAGACCCTTCTTCACCAACGAATACACGGCTGCCACTTATTTCTTTCCCCAACCTGAACCATCCTTCTGTCCACCTGCACTTTAGTGTCATTCCAAATACTCAAACTAGTCGAGACTAATATGACCTAGGCACGTAAACTCAACAACCATAGCGACGACTGAGAATACTTTAATGAGCTATCAAAGTATTGGACATTCCTTCTAATTCAATAAAATATCATAATTACTCTAGCATCATAAAACAAATTATCATCGTTTACCCTCTCGTTAATTGTCCTTTTTAGAATAATTGTAATTACAAGTTAATATACTATAATAATACAACGACCGATTAGAACAATTTTATATGAAAACAGGATACAGTTATGACGATCGAATAGATTCACTGAATTCAACCCACCGACAAGGTACTTATTAGATCCAATGTATTATGACCGAGCAAGTCATGGCAGTAGTCCAACTGATTTATGCACGAAACTGTTCCTGCTGCTATAGTTGGTACGTATCATTCTGAATATCGGCTTATTGAATTAATTCCTCTAAAGAGCTTAACGCATGGCGTACGTCTAAACCAATGATCAATTTCTTCTATCCATTCCGGAAAGGGAAATCTATCCTAAGCCGATCTCTATTCAAAGAGAACTAAAATAGATAAATTTAAACACTAAAATAATCAAAAATAAACAAAATGTGATCTTTAAGAGACAAAAATTCGAATGAAAGAATTTTTCTTGTCTAAAAAGAAACAAGACGATGACTCTTATCTCTCTCTCTCTCTCTCTCTCTCTCTCTTTCTCACGCCTTCCATTATTTTCAATTTGTGTAAATTAACGTTTCCGTTCTGCGCGTCTCCGTGAAGGACAATAAATAAGGGGCCAAGCGAGTAGTAAATATAAATCAGGAGTGATTGGATGTAAGTGGGGAGCGTTATGTGTCCCCAGCGTCCCGTGTGTGGGGTCGACCGCGGGTATTCTATAGTTGTAACGTAGTAGACACGTACGCAGCTCTCTCTCTCTCTCTCTCTCTCTCTCTCTTTCTCTCTCTCTTTCTCGTGATATCTCTGGTGGTAGAGTCGTAGAACGATCTATGCTGTATCCACGTAGCTCGCGTAGTTCACTGGCGAAAAGAAGGAAAACCTGGAGTACTTTACTTGGCGTCATCGTGTCTCGCGAGTACTGCATGTATATATCTGACTGTGGGATATGTACAATACAGAGAAAAATAAAGAGAGAGAGAGAGAGAGAGAGAGAGAGAGAGAGAGATACCGATTCCATTTGTCACGTACCACCATCATTCTCTCCCGTTTCATTTTAATCCTCCTACTTCTATTTCCTTTGCCAATCGATGTGCTTCGATTTTCAAACGATATTTCGATATCCCTTACCCAACTTGCGAATACTTTATTGTCTAGATCAACGTTTTATAGAAAAACAGAAAGATAGATAGATGGGTAGATAGATGAAGAGAGAAAGAGAGAAACAAAACTTTTGGTACGTCATTAATTCATAGTTATTCGTCTCGAAGCATACGTAAGAAATCACCGGATATTGAAAATTGAATTGACCTATATCCGATCAACGCTGTTTCTTTATTAAACGTTAATCCTGTCATCTCAACGTTGATTTTTTAGTTTGTTTGTTCTTCCTTCAATTAAGATAACATATAAATTATATATATAGTAAGTAGGACTATGTTACAACAGGTGTGTAAATCCAAATTGAAGTATAGGTACTTTTTGTCACGCATTCGACGTGGTTAGAAACGTTAAAAAGTCGAAAGGGACCATCCAAAATGATATAAATATTCGAACAATAAGCTTCGAATACAAGCTAGGCTTTCTTAGTCATTTTTTGTCTTACTATATTTCTCTTTTTTCCTTTATTTCTCTCTCTCTCTCTTTCTATTCGTGCACAGGTGTGCACTTGCGGTCGGGGACACAGGTGTAAGCGGGAGAAATTATCGATTATGCAATCTCGCTGGCCCAGCGTGGGCCAGCAACTCGTACACCCACTCGAAAAAAGATCTAACTGTTCGTATATAACACATACTAACACGAGTGAATAGAAATATATATACATATATGTATGACATGTGCGCACGGTAAGACAAAAACATCATAGATTTTCCAAGTTCTATTCTTTTATCCAGTATAGTTTCATAATATATGTGTAAAATAGTTCTAACACAGAGTTTCATCGTATTATTATTCTAACTGACGCGTTAATTAGTCTTTTATATCGTCTAACGTCAGTTAGACCAACGAAGAGATACTATCATTATGACAGACTTGAAGGATTCACTCGTTGTCAGATTTCTTGATAATCCTCATTTACGTGAATCTAAACGATATAAAAAACTCAACGATCGATTAGACGTGATGATTGGTAAGTTGGACAATACGAATTTTCACGAGTGTGTCATTTGATCGATCGATCGATCGATCTTCTATCTTTCGTCGGAAGACGTTTTCTTCGTAATTAAAATGATAACCGATATTATCTCGCGAGAACTCTAGGTGACAATAGAAATCATTATTAAACGCGGTAATTGCTTTTGGATATTTTATCGAAATTTCATTACGTCGTCGAAACTATTTCATTCATTGTCTGGCACCGGCCAAATGTCTGCATAACAAAATTCACGTAAAAACAGTTACGTTGATTAAAATTAATAAGCTAGCATACGGACGGTTATGATAATGTTGATTCTTTAATGAGTTGCCCAGTGACGTATCGTATGAACCGCGAGAGTGTACAAGAATTTTAATTGATTTCATATATATTTATGGCGGGTACATGTCATTACAGTGATGACCATTCAATGCGCATTAATGCCTCCGTTTGTTGTTTAATCATTGAATAATTCGAAATTATATTATATTTTGTGCAGCATCGCGCGTTTAATTAAAATGTTTATTTAAACCGCCGTGAAATTGATTACAGTTCTTTGGTATTAATAAACGAGATCGTTTTCGATAGAAATTTGTCAAATAAATAATTTATCCGTCAACATGCGAATACTCGCGTAATGAATTATTTTCACTAACGATGACGATGATACCGTCTTTGTTTAATTTTTTATTCTATACTTTACCAATTCGAGAAAAGGTGTTCTTCTTCGTTAAGAAAGAAATAAAATAAAAGTTATAAGAAAACGAATATAAGTGAACTAATGTTTTAATACGTTAATTGTTGTTTCATAATTATAACAACGTATGTTTATTATTTACAACATTTGTAATATTATATTAAATATTTTTGTTTTTATCTTTATAGTACACGAAAGAAAAATATTTTCCTCGTACCGATCGTTACTTCGTGATACAGTGATCTGATTCACTATGAAAGAGCGTTTACTTTCGATGCTTAATTCGCGATGACGCAGTAAATGTAGACGGGCCAATCAATAATCACAACGTCGGAGTGGCCAGGACTCGCGACACGTCGATCTATTTTTCATCGTTACTTTATATATACATACATATATATATATGTAATATCAACTAACTAACGAGAGTTCACTTTCCTTCAAATATTTTCATTTATTTCATTTCTAACTAAATCTAAAACGGTATTTCGGTCATATCTTAAGGATAAAACTCACGTTTAAAAGAAACTTATTTAAATATCTTACAAAATTTATATCCATCATCGACAATGTCCCATCTTCAATTTAACGAATAACTTTAATTCGTCTCATAAATGTAATACCTTTAAATTAAACTTTACCAATTGTTCTTGTATACTCCAACAAACGATTAATCCTCTTTAACTCGAAAAACGATAATACCTATAATAAACAATATAAAATATTCTGAACAATTTTGACCAGTTTCAATATTCCATATGAATGTTGGAAAAAAAAGAAAGACTAAAAAGAAGTCTCCAAAAAGAAATATTTCAAAGGAATAACATTAATCGGATACTTGAATAATAATTATCGTACAAAATGATGAATAAATAATCCATCTAAGGATATCAATTACTCGAATACGGATAATTAAATATTACAAATGTAGTAGAGGGAGGAATGACTGAAGCTTAGATGGTGGAAGAAGGAGAGGGGAGAAAAATAAAATTGCGTTTGCATATGATTAAAGATTAAAAAGAAGAGGAAAAAGAAATTGTTTGCATATTTTCGTCGTAATTATGATTAAAACTTACGAATTGGATTAATGAATAATTTATTCCTAGATAAAAGAATTGAAAACATTAAAAGCGCGCTCAAGGGAAAGGAAAAGAGAAAGATAAAGAGAAAGGAAAGAAATAGAAAAAGAACAAAATGGTAGAGGGGGAGGAAGGAAGGGGGGAAAGAAGAAGAAAGAAAGCGATGAAAAGAACCGAAGAGAAAAATCAAAGAAAAGAACGATTACGTCGGATTCGCGTTATCGGGCGTAACAGTACGGCTGTAATCTCATCTAGGCACTCAGCTCGTAGCGACGGTTTTTATCCTATTACGTCACATGAATAAACTAAAGACCTACTGGAGTTCTCCCGACGTTCGAAGAGGGTGTAGGAGGAGGAAATGATGAAGAAGAAGAAGAAGAAGAACAAGGAAAAAGGAATATCGTGGTTGTTCCACACCGGGGCACGTTACTCTCTGTGGAAACTCATGTGTTTTGAGTCGCTGATCTTTCCTAGAAGAAAGAACAATTCTGAAAGAACATCTCTCTCTCTCTCTCAATTTATGTGTATGTGTGTATGTGTGTGTGTTAAGAAACATCTCTCATACCGGTAAAAATTGTTGAACTACTTCGATTGATTCTGTTTAGACAAAGAGAAAATTACTATTACTTATCTTTAATACTTTCTTTTTACATCTCCTCATGCACGTATATGTAGATTATTTCGAAGAAAAAAAAAATACATAAGAAAAAGGGCTTTCTTCGTTACCACGTTTCAGCGCTCATGCACTTTCTTGAATATTTCATTAGAAAAACACTCGACGATAAGTCGTTCTTTACCGTTTTTACGTTCCTATCCCCTACTCTCATCTCTTCTTCCTTCTCTTCTATCTCATCCTCTTCCTACAATATCTTCGATATCGCGTCGAAGAGAAAAGCCAAATAGATTTATGGAAATAGTTAACGATCCTTACATGTTAGATCATCTAGTGCGATTAGATTTATTTTACGAGTGAAAAGAGATGAGAATTTTATGCTTTCTTAATGGGACATCCGTTGTCTTATTCTTATAACGTTAAAGCTTAAAACGATATCGTCTATGATTTTCTTTTAGCCATTCGTTGAATGGTTTTAAATATATCGTTTAGATAGATTCAACAATTGGAACAAGAAGAGGAAAAAAAGACCACTTCGGGTGGACTGAAAATGGAAAAGCAATCAAAGACAAATGGTGATTTGTAATTTGGTTATCTATTTTTTGTCTATCGGTTTAGAACAGACTAGTAAAGATCGATTTTCTTATCTAACCGGTAAATATCTTTCTTATACATAATAAATACCCCTCTAACTTTTTACCGAACTTGTTGTTATTGACGGATATTATTCAAAAACAGCGAAACTCGTAATAACAGAGGAAGAAAACAACGTGGTTCACAATGGAAATCGATCGTTACTAAGTCCCGTAAAGAGAACAAAATAGAGGATGGAAGAAGTAGAAAATGCAGGGTGAACGAAGCGAGCAGTGAATTATGTGACGCGGGAAAGTGCTACGAAGGAGAAGGATAAGACAAAACTTTTCTTTCTATATGCTCCTTTGATCGTTTTCAAACGTTTCGATGATAACAAATATCGTGTCTCTTCTACGTTTCTCGACACGCGATCGAGTAAAATGTAATCATTATCTAAATACGATATTTAACATTCTCCAAAATGATACAAAATAGATTTCTAATTATTTATAATAAAGTTCTTATTTGTTAAATTATATTACCGTATCGATTTTATTTAATTTGCGTATGATATTAAATAAAACTTAACAAAAAATTTAATTAACGGATATATTTAATAAGAAAATTTTCTTAAAAGCAATAATCTAAGAATATTTGCAGATAAAATACTTTACATAAAGCTGAATAATTTGGATAAGGAACACGAGACAAAATAACAATGTTTACGTTATTTATTATTAATACCAATATCTTTCAAACGAAGATCTAGATTTTCTTGGCAAAACTTTGAAAAAGAAAATCCAGGGTAGAATTAACAAAAAGTAAGACTTTAACTGAACCAAAAAATAAAACAGAAGGGAGATTGATGAAGGACTCACCGTGGGATTGGGCATACAACGTCGCGGCGGCGGCGGCATGGGATCCGGCGCGGCACGATATGGTGGTGGTGAATATCTGCCCGAAGGGAAGCAACCGGGGGCGGTAATCGGTGCCCCATGGAGTCCCTTGCTCCCCATCATCTTGTCCGGCGAATACATCATCCTGCTGCTGCCGGTGATGATCGGTTTTCACCGATTCGCCTTTAAACCACACGCGCGCGCGCACACGTTAGGCTTAAAACCGGCGGCAATTAGAAACTAAACGATCGCACCAACACCGACGACCTCTCATCAACTGTTTCCGAAGAATTCTTTGCATCTGTAAATGTCCAAATTTTAAAGTTTATAATCCTAATTCCCCTTCTATTTCCCTTTCTTTCTCTGTCTGTCTCTCTCTCTCTCTCTCTTCTTGGTTTTGTTTAGTCTCTACAAGACCGTTTTATTTATCTTCTCAACTTCTTCTTCGTTTTATTTCTGGTCACGTTACCAACTCCCGCATTCTCGATCAACGAATTAGTCTATCCAACCGAGCCGACGTCTGACGAGACGTCGACTTAAACTCCTGCATGATGCACACCACGATCGAGCACGATCATTAAAATAGTCCCAAGGATCCCTTACTTCCCGCGACACCTTTTCCCCGTTTATTTCACTCTTATATTTTCTTATTTATTTTGTTCACCTAACAACAACTGTCTCTCTCTCTCTCTCTCTTTCTCTTTTTTTTCCTCTCCCTCTACCCCTTTCTGCGTATGTCTCGAAAATCGATCGTTCGTGTGTCGACGAGTGAATAAAGATAATACTTCAACTTCGATTATAAATCGACAATGTGATCCTTTAATTTATATATTTATTTATTTACTCTCTTTTATTGATTTTTTTTGTTTTCCTTTTAACTTAATCGTGAAACAATGTTAAAAACACAGCAGAACGGTGAGGTATTGAAACTCGAATTGTAAGCCACCACCGGTTTGAAGCAATCGTAGAAAACCGTGGGGGCTTTGAATCGCGCAGGACCGTACGTGGATCTTGTCCTAGAGCTCCGCACTTTTTGGCGCTGACTGGCCTGCGAAGAGTGCTCTGCGGATGAACTCTTCCGAGAGAGAGAGAGAGGGGGAGAGAGAGTAGGCGAAGGGTGCTTCTCGAAGGGGTGGTTTACTCCGGGTGCCAGTGGTAGTGGGATGGAAAGTACGGGATGGAGCAAACGGGGGTTGTCAAACCGCAACGACGAACAGAAGGGCGGAGCTTGGAAACGTTGGCGCATGCGTTTCATCCCTTCAACTTGGTCGGCCATCTTTCTTCCTGCCTTCGTGTGGGTGTCGCTAACCGCGACCACCCGCTTCTCTCTTCGCATCCACCTCTTCGATCCAACAGCCCCACCTTCCTAAAGTCTCTCTCTTTCTCTCTCTCATTCTATTTTCCTCTTTCTTTCTCTTGAAACTCAAACCCCATTCCTGTTTGAAACCTTCCACCAAGAGGGACTACTACTATGAGGAGCAACCAACCTTACCCCGTTCCGGTGTCTCCTCGTCGACACGAGGATGCGGTCTTCTACCTACTTTTCTTGCCCCACCTTTAGGCTCATCTACCGAGCACGCGAGATCCGGTCGAGCGATCCGACCGTACCTAACGGACTAACTATACACAGACCCGAGTGCGTGGCTGACTACTAGCACCCGTATCTACTACTACTACTACTACTACTACTACTTACAACAACTGGATTAGTGGTAACACCGTGGAATTCTTCCAACGAGTCTGACTTAACTTTACTACCTTTGAATACTCTACTATGAATTTTCTTTTAACTTTACGTACTACTTCTATAAGAAGATAAAAAAAGAAAGAAAAGTAACATCGTTCGATTAAAACTATTTAAACGATCGAGAAAAAAAATATCAGAAAGTCCGTATCCGTTCTTCTTCTTATTCTTCTTCTTCTTCGTCTTCTTCTTACCAATGAGATATCAATTATTTATCCAACGGATTCCAATCTCGCACGATCGGAGGCCCCTTCGATAGCAATCCGAGCTCCGAGGGTGAGCAATTTAGGCGGGCCGTTAAGCGACTTATTCGTCGGTTTCCACGGACGGCGGTCAAACGTCGTTCGTTATTTTCATCGGCAAGGCAACCTTGGGGAATAGCGACGCTTCCCAAGTTAGGAATACCGAGCTAGAATGGACGGGAAGGACAGTAGTGCTGTTGCTGACGGTTGGTGGATGGAAGAAAGGATGAGATGGAAGAGATAGACTAACATAAGAGAGTAAGTGAGAGTGAGAGAGAAATAGAGACAAAGAGAGAAAGAGAGAGAGAGAGAAGGATGAGTGGAAGGGGGAGAAGAGAGGGCCTCGACAGCAGTCGTTTTCCGAGGGATGTTGGCCGGAAGGTTCCCGCGGGGCCTGTGTTATCGCCTCGGCAGGATGACCAGCCCGCGTTATCAAATATTAAACCTACTTGCACCGGCAGCCTATCCTCGACAAGGTATCCAAAGCCTCCCCCTTTTCGTCCTCAGCTAGCCTCGCACCAACCACCACTGGCTACCGCCAAAACCTACACCCACTTTCAACCACCCAACCATCACAAGAGAGAGAGAATGAATGAGTGAGTGAGTGAGTGAGAGAATGAGAGAGAGAGAGAATTCTACACTCTCGTCTATCCGGTCTATCCGTGCTTATGTTCTTGCTATTGTGTTGTTACTGTTGTCGTTGTTTGCCCGCAACAACGAGAGAAATCCACACTAGGCCCGCGAAATTGCTTGCCCGCAACCGTTTCCGCTGGCCTCGAGGTAAACCGGTAAAAATTGATTTTCGGAGCCCGCCAAGGAGAGATAGATACACAACGCGACGAAAGTTCGAGGCCAAGTCGTAGAGGTTCTCCACCTTGGTCCTAAGGTTTTTCTTCTGATGGAACGATAAAAGTAAGGGAAGAAAGTTAACATCGGAACTTTTCTCCAGTCGCAAGTTTGATAGTCGACAAGACAGATGTTTTTCTTTATTCCTTATTTCTCTTTCTTTTCTGTCTTTCTTTCTTCCTTCCATTTTCTTTCTCCTCCTCTCTTTATTGTTTATTCCTTACACTTTACTCTATTGTATATTTTATTTTTTGTATTTTTTTATCCTCTTATATCGGATATCCGATTTTTACTTCTGGTAAAGAAGAACAAGATGAAGAATAATATGTAAATAGATTTTTCATGAAATATTTCAAAACTCGTTCTGTCGATCTAAAAAAGAAAGAAAAAAAAAAAACAGAATACAGTTAGCCACAAGAATCATCAAGGTAGAAAATATATATAAATATTTCTTTTTTTTTTTGTTCGCGTTCGTCCCAACACGATATCTTCGATGTCGAACGACGACGAATAAATTATGAAGTAACTTGGAAATGTACTCCCTTTCTAATTACAACCCGATACTCCGTGATTCGAGGTAGCAACAACTCCGGTGGTAAAAATAGCGGTAGATGTCCATCACGTTTGAACGTGGAACGATAAAAAAAAAAACAGGAAAAAAAAGAAGAAAAAAATCGAATATATTCAATAGCTAGGTACGGTATAACATGGTGAACTATGGAAAAGTGTACCGTGAATAGTTGAAAAAGTATCGTGAGCGTTGAAAACCGCGACATGTATCGAAAGACTAAAATTCAAGTTAAAAACAAAACGGACAAAAAAAAGAATAAAATGGGAACGTTAGAGATAGATGTCGATAGTCGAAGTTATCGAAAACGATCGACCTCTAAAATGAACAAAAAAATATTTAAAAATATATATTTTATCATGAAATATTGAATCTGATGGGTTTGCAAAACAATATTCCCAATTTAAAATGTTTTGATTCATGTGTAATTCTATCTCCCACTTTCATTTAAACGTTCCATATTTATTTGTTCAAAATTATCCTTCTTTCCTCTTTTAAGTATTACTTCCTTCCTCTATTTCTTTCCTTTTTTTTTCTTTAATCTCTTTTCCATGCACAACCTCGGACTATTTCTTCATCCCCCATGACCTCGCTTTTCGATGACAAAGCAAATTGTGTCCTGCGAATGGATTTGACGTTGCACGTATAACGTGGATTCGCAAACGCCAACTTCGCCATGAGGCTTTTGAATTAACAAGAAAGAGAAAGAGAGAGAGAGAGAGAATAATAATAACATAGGTTCGAAATAAACCGGCGTGGTAGTTCGAAGCGAGCTAAATGAAAGTTACCCGGGAATTACGCAACTGTAATACCGCATATTTCCAATCAAGCTAATGAGTATAATCGGCAGCCGTTTCGCTGCGGGGTCTGTGGGTAGATTCGCCCTGGAAATTCGAGGGATTCGCTCGCGTCCTGTCGTGTCGTGTCGGTCGTGTCGTGGGTAAAGGGTAAAGGTGAAAAGGGTGCTCCAGGGTCGTGTATTCGCTCCACAAACTGAAGAAAACACTCTTTTTTATTTTTTTTCTAAATCATTTTACTTTCTCATTCATCGGCGAAGTATCGTACGACTAGTTACGTAAAAATATGTTTTTATTTTCTCTCTCCACCTTTCTTTAAAATATTTAATACATAACGTAAGAAAATAAATTAGCAATTACGATAACTCAAAAGATATTTGCTGTTTTTCTTTTCCCCTAATTTTTTCATACGAATATTGAAATCAAAATATATTTCGTTTAACTCTGTTTCTATCTTTCAACGAATAAACACGCGACAGAATCGTATAAGCTCTCTCGTGATTATACGAATTAGAATCATGATTATAGAAATAATGAAGGTGATCAATGATCACACGCTCAAACTGTGAACGTAATAAATCAAACGAACGTTAAAGTTCATTATAACTTTAGTAGATACATTTGTGATACCAGATTTACGATAAACGAACTCATCGTTAACTTACAAATAGTATACCACGATGATATCGACGTTTAGCAATGATTTCTTAAAATGTTGTTAGCAACTTGTAACAAAAACCCATAAATATTGTTTAGAATAATTCATAAAATAAAAGAAACATATCGTCTAAGTACAATAATATAAAACGTTTCATTTTTTAAATCTTAAATCCTATTATCGAATCGTTACTTTTGATTAAACGTAAATAAAAATCGACATGTTGCGTAGTTGCATCAAAGAAAAGAAAAGAAGAAGAAGATATTTGATAATTAAATGAAAATAATTTTTACAATATCCATTATCACATAAAATCGAACGATTATTATTTTCGTTTGAAATATTATTTCTCCCATTATCGTAAAAAATAATAAAAAGAAATATTCCAAGTATTCGAGTTAGATGAAACATTCTGTATGAATGTATGAATGTATGTATGTATGTATGTATGTATGTATGTATTGTATTAGCTTTCCGTACATTACATACTACCTCGTTGCATTGTTAGTAACGTATAACGTGATCGCATTGCATGGATCAAATCAGAATTTTGTTTGTCCATTTCCCGACTATTTGCGAATTTCATGTCTTGATCGGCTTAAATGCGCGTGTTTCATCTGCTATTCCTTTATATAAAGGGTTTATCTTGCGTATCTCTCGCTGGACGATAATCAGATTTATCGGCCCGGGAAGTATTTTCAAATCCCTTTACTTTTTTACTCGATGCCGCGGCCCACGGATAAACAGCTTTCGAAGGACGAATTATTTACCGTTCTAGGCGAGCACGTTACGCTCCGTTTCAAAGAAGATTCGAATCCATCTCGTTTCCCATTTCGAATATATATTCGTTTCTTCTTGATCAATCTTTTTCCTACCTATATTCTATATTCAATAAATATACACGTATATATCATATGCTTTTTGATGAATCGATGAACCGTTATAAACGTCGATGCATTTGTTCGAAACCTTCTTGACAGTCAACATCATTTTACTTTACATTTAATCTACTAACTCAAAAATGTACCTTTATAGAAAACATATGAAAAGATTTAACAGTGAATTATTTTTAATCTAAATTTTAATCCAAATACCATCGACGCGTACGTGTCTCTTTGTAACGAGTCAATTTTCATCACGTATTTCAATATTACTTAAATTGTATATTTTCATTTAAAAAACTATGATGACAAATTAATACAAGTAGTAAGAATAAATTCTACCAAAAGACACGGAAGAAACTTATAAGAAATAGCTTTTAATAGAACATCAGCCATTAGACCAATCCAAGGAAAACTCTCTACTCGCACTTTTAGCCCAGATCTAATATAAATGACGTATTTTACGTAAGTTTTAGCACCGAGATGAGGACAATCACATCTTGTCTGACGAGTCAATGTTCCTTTTCACTTAAACCACCAACCAAGAGTAGAAACGGCGACGATCGAAGTCGTCTGGTTTTACATCAGAGTAGAGAACGATCTTATGTATATGTGTGTTTCATGTAAAATATGCCCCAAGCATTGACGGCTAAGTTACCTCGCGACGAACACCGTCCACCCCATTACCACCCTTCAACTCCCACCACCTAGTCACCTCTCTACAATGTTACACGTTGAACCTATCCGAACGAGCACGGTTTACACGTCCATGAAGCTAATGTTTACAGTGTTAGGTCTATTGGATTAGCCCATACATAAAGCACCTCGTTCTCTTTGATATGCACGTACGTGCATATCAAGAGTTCTCTCTCTTTCGCATATATCCACACTCACTCACATTCGTAAACACACATACACACAACACACACGTACTTGCTAAATGAGCGTGCCGCGTGATCGAGCGTGCTTTCATTAGTTAAGCTCAACCCCGAGAGACGATCACACCAAGAACCAACGTAGTTCGAACTTTCTACCTCCTATATCGTTATAATAATGAACCTTTCAATTTATCTATAAATTCCTATTATTATAAAATATAATATTAGTTAAAATTTATCTATTCTATATAAGTTTTCATTATTATTATTATTATTACAATATTATCATTTTAATATCTTTTTTGGTTGACTCGGTTTACTCAGTTTTATTTCATTAATAAAGATTTTTGTTTCCATCTAACATAAGTACGAATTAGTTTTCCCTGTTTATGTTAATGAAGATCCATTATTCAGATTTAATTATTTTTATTTTTGTCGTTATGTAGGAAAAATATGCATAACATGTTTATCCATTTCGTTAGTCCACTGCATCCAGTTTCTCAGTTTTCCCGCCTTATAATTAGTGGTTAATGACTGTGATATCATCAAAGCATTTTCAGCGTATACAGCTTGAGGTTGTTGAATGCGATGTTTTGTGTTTGTGTGAATTTACCTAGTTCAGATGTCCCGGAGTATGTCAGTTTACTAAATCGCACCCTACTAGCGATCTTACAAGCTGTACTTTCCAGCTCCAGGCAAGGTTCTGACGAATCTATGTTTTTTATGTTTTCTTCTTCTCCATTTTTTCAGGGTATACAAATTTTCATCTATATTCCAATATGTTACTTTCATTATTTGTATTAATTATTATTCAAAAGAACGATGATTAAAAATATAAAAAGAAAAATTCTTTCAAGTGTTTATTAGTCAAAATAAACATTTAAAATATTGATTAAATTCTTAAAAAGTTGTTTTGTTTTATTTTATTTTATTTTATTTTATTTCTTATTTTTAGATAGACAAAAAAATGATGAAAATTTGTTCTGCACTCAACGCTATAAAGAAAGATGTTACTTTGGGAGAATCGGACGTTCTTATCTTCTTAAAAAAGTTATAACGAAAAATTGTGCTCGCGCGAGCTATTTCTCTCGTTCGTTTCTTTTCAACATCTAAAAAGTAAGGCGCGCACACGCTTTCTACCAATTGGTCTGACTAGTGGGGTAGAAGATCGTGAACGGAGATATGAGCCCGCATTCTCCGCATATAGGGAATTTCCTCTTTCGTATCCTAGCAGATTGAAACATTGCTCATTCAAGAATCGCAATGATCGTTAATCTTGCACGAATTGCGCTACCTATCTCTCTCCCTCTTTACTCTCCTTTTCTACCTCTCTTTCTCTCTCTCTCTCTCTCTTTCGTTCTGGATAATTACGAGACAATGTATAAGCTTAGAAATTAGCCCTCTAACTATCAACACTGCTGATTGTTAAAATAGATCCCCCTTTTCAAGGATTATTGTATTAGTATTATCAAGCAATTTAAATATAAAGTCTCAAACTTTTAATATTATTTATTATACTTTTTTATTAGATTAAGTTTATTCATAAAAAATTAATCAATAATATAATATATATATATATATATATATATCATAAATATTGGTTGTTGGTAAAAAAGTACGCGTAGAATTTTAAAATATCATTTAAAGATGAAACTATTATTTATTAATACAATCGATATGTATTTTTAATTTAAATTATTTCTATTAAATATTGTTCCTTTATATTGAATGGAAATAATATTCAAATAAAGAGAACCAAAGTATTGAATTATAATATATTTTTTAATAAGAATATACGGTATATATTGTATAGTATTATTCATTCGGAACGAACTTTTCTGGCAATACAATTGTTATAATTTATTTAAGAAGATAAAAACATCTAGATTCAATCCTAAATAAATATATTTCTTATACCGATATTTAAAGTATCTTGAAATTAATATATCAACATCATTGATACCTCTTTGTTTTTCCCCATTTTTTTTCTATCAAATTAAGAAAGAAATTATTTTCTATAATAAATTGTATAAACTAACGTTTACTTGTTTAAAATTATTATATTTTATCTCGGAACTATTATATTACAAAGAAGCTTTTAAATGACACACAAAAGTAACTCTCAACTTTTATTTTTATCCATTTCTCGCTCGAACCATCCTGAAAGTTTTTCCGAAACCTCGAGATGTAATCAAATCGGCGTAAGGTAGGAGGTATTGGCGTGGCCGAGAAAAGGCTCGATTAAATTCACGGTTACGCGAAGTTTGTGGCAATTGAAACGGAGAGCGGGTCAAACTGGTTCTAAGAAAGGAAGAACAGGATGGAGAGAAATAGAAAAAGAAGTAAACTGAGAGAGATAGATAGATAGATAGATAGATAGATAAAGGTAGAAAAAGAGAAAAAGAAAGAAAGAAATAGAGAGAGAGAGAGAGAGAGAAGATAAGAAAGAGAAAAGAAAAGGTAAAGAAGGAAAAAAAGTCTGGATCGTAGGGAACACGAAAAGAATCCACGGGAGAAAACGGCTGGATGTTGAGGAAGGAGGATAGAGGAAGAGTACGAGGAAAAAGAGGAAAAGTAGAGAAGAGAGTAGTGTAAGAGTAAGAGTAGGAGGAGGAGGAGAAGTAAGAGGAGTAAGAGGAGGAGATGCAAGAGTGAAAGAGGAAAGTCGAAACCCGCGCCAAGGAAACATAGTAGCGTGTTCCACCGTACAATACACGCGTAGAGAACACGCGGGCTTTTTCCTCCAGCACGTAAAGATATATACTATATACATACATACATACATACATACATACATACATACATACATACATATATATAAAAAGAGAGAAAGAGAGTGATATGCGCGCGAGCGCGTACGAGGGAGAAACACGCGAGTACCATGGGCCGTTTTGCACGTACGTTTCACGAAGAAGACGAAGAAGACGAAGAAGACGAAGAAGAAGAAGAAGAAGGAAAAGGAGGAGGATGAGAAGGAGGGGGAGTAGGTAGAAAAGAAGAGAAGTGTGAGCGAAAACACAAACGAGAAAGATACGAATACGTATGTACATGTATATATACATACACATACTACTCACACATAAGAGAATAGACAGAGAAGAGAGTACAGACACATAGATCGCATACTTATGCCGGTGCTGTGCACATAAAGTTAGGGGGCCGCGCGTTCTCTCTCCTACGTTGCCGCACAAGAATAAGAAACATGGTAGCATACATAAACAAGGAGGTTGGGGATGCAGCAATTTAAAACGTACCCCGGAATTCCTCCCAACGGGGCCGTAGAGCGGCCCTCTATATTACGAATTCCCCTCCTCCTCCTCCTCCTCCTCCTCCTCTTCCTCCTACTCAACCTCCTCCACCACCACCCCCTCCTTCTCACCCTTTCTTTTTCTCGTTCTCTACGGCATCCATGGCTACGAAATTTCGGTCGTGTAAGAAGATCGAAACTGCGTTCTCGCTAAAGTATAATTTCTTCTCGATTTTTTCTTGTTCGTTTGAACTTGCATTAGATACTCTTACGTAATGCATAGTAGCTAGTATGAAAAAGAAAATAAGAATAATAATAATAATAATAATAATAAAGAAATCTAAGAATACATGAAAGAACATGTTTTATACTTGTAAAAAAAAAGAAGAAACAAAGATTCGTTTTGACTTTTTCTATCGTATTATTAAACTTCCAAGTGCATTGTCGAGTTATATTCGATAGATCCCGAATAAAGGGTACGGGAGTTCGTAATAAACTTTTATGAGACGTTAACCCGCGTATAATATCGGAGTAGAAATCCTTGGCCTTATACGATGACTCCCATTATGCAGATCCTACGTCTACTTCTCTCTTTGTCGTTGTCGTCATCTTCGTCGTCTATGTCGTCTATGTCGTCTATGTCGTCGTGGCAATGCCGCGGATAAGTCAAATAGCGATAACAATGGCGGGAGAGAAATTTGAAGTTGTGCGGCTCTGAACGTTCTGAAAGCAGGGCGATTGGCTGTTTGAACGGCGGTGTCGCCTCAGGCTGCAGTGTTTGCAGACATAAGGAAGTCGAGGTCGGTTGGTTCTCTCTCTCCTCTCCTCTCCTCTCCTCTCTCTCTCTCTCCTCTCTCTTTTCCTCTTTCTCTCTCCTCTGTTGAGTGCGCACACGCGACGACTTTGGAAGAACGAGAGAGAGAGAGAGTGAGAGAGAGAAAGTGGATGGAGAGGGTACAGAGACGAGGGAGTTCAATTGGTGGCGGCAATCCTAGTAATGTACCCGTGGGGCTGTGTCAAAGTGCCTTCTAGAAGAGAACGATGTTGCATTCAGCATTCTAAAACTTCTTTCTTGCTACGCGAAAGAGCCGTAAGCTCGAGAAAAAGAGGGAAAAAAAAAAGAAAAAAAAAAAGAATAAAAGAAATGGGAGATAAGATATTCCTATTTTCTTGTACCCAAAGATTTTATTCGAATCTCCACAGGTAACACGATGTATGTGTGTCTGTGTGTGTTTTTTTTTTACATTTTATCTATAAACTTAACTATCGAAGAAACATTGACACTACATAGAATGACTCTATGGTGTATATATAAGAAATTTGTCTAAATTCAAGAAAGATGATACATATAAATATAGTTGAATAAGAAGAAGAAGAAGAAGAAGAAGAAGAAGGCTCAGCAAGAAAGAAGTTCGATACTTCTTACGTTCACACCTTCTTACACGAAGTATGGGAAACTTTTAAAAAGGCGACGATCTCTTAATAATACATGTCGTGGTGGTAGGAGCTACCGGTAAAACAGTTATAAAAACAGCGGTAACTACGTTAGAATCAATTATTTAAGATGCAGAGCTCCGTAAAGAGAGAGAGTGGAGAAGTCGTAAAGGGGGTGGAAGAAAGTAATGACGTTCGTGGAAAGATGCCTTGGTACCTTAAGGCTAAGAAAAAGAGTGAGAAAGGATAAGATAGATAGAGAAAGAGGTAAAAATAAGATAGAGGTAGGTAAGATGGCTATCGCGGGAATTATAAAGGCTGTAGTTAAAAGTTGCCTCTCGACTATCAGGGGACTGACCGGCCAAAGACGAAATTCCAAACATTATTGTTAGACGCTTTTTTTGGTTTCTAAGTGAATTGGCAAATAAAAGTTGAGTAGAAGAAGAAAAAACAAAAGAAAATATTTGATATAATGTGAAATTCATTCGATAAAATTCGATATAGTAAAACGATCGATTATAAATCCTCTATTTGATTAATCATCTATAGGATTAATATTTCTTGTATATGTAAAATGAATGTTAATTTTTACAACGAAGAAGACGTCAATGATTTTGATGTAATAATTGTTGGTGCTGGTTTAACAGGCCTTACAACAGCATACAATATACTTAAAAGGAAACCTTCTTCAAGTGTACTTATCATCGAAGGAACCGGTAATTCATTCATATTTTTCTCTCATATTTCTCTGATCGGAACCAGTGTCAATATATTTTCTTACAAGTGAGATTCTCCATCGTCGTAAAATCTTATTCGTCTTATATATCCTTTTACGATTACTATAGATAAAGCCGGGGGACGCGTTTTATCACAGAATTACAGTGAGACCTTTTACGCCAGTCTCTTGCAAAAGCATATCACTCGACTGATCCGTACGTTGAACATAGATACTTGCTCGAGACGAAATACAGACTGGTTTGAAAGAAAAAAAGTGTTTTTTACGAAAAATGGTCCAATTGAAAAATTGCCAGCTTTATTTGCAGCTGAAATTCGTTACTTTATACAAGTGGTAATTATTTATCTGAATTATTTTCTTTAATTAGAAGCAAAGTTTCTTACGATTTTTTTTCTTTTCTTTTTTTTTCTAATGCGTTTAGATTCAACAAAATTCTTTAAATCCGTGTTTCAAGACGTACGCGAAAAACAAGATTACGCATAAATTAGCTACAACCAGTATGGATCAATTACTGAAAGAACTTGTGTTCTTTTCCAATGCCAGATCCATATGCAGTTCAATTATCTATAATACATGCGGTAAAATTAAACATTTCTAATCAAATTTTAAGATGGTAATTTTTCAATCGATCCTTATCTATTAGATCCTTGCAACGTATATTTATTTATCAGGAATGAGAGATCTTCGTAAGCTGTCAGCGTTATGGATGCTTGTAATGTTAAATGGTGCAGGTGGATTGATCAATCGACTAAAAGTTACGATGGGAGATGATAACCGTTACTTCGTTCAAGTTATTATTAATATTTTTTTTCAATTAAAATGATTATAATTCACAATGTGTCTATAATCTCGAGACATATTTTTTTTAATTTCAACGAAAAAAAAAAAAAGATTACCCCATTTTGACAGGGTGGAATGACACAATTAACCGAAGAATTATTAAACCATATACTAACTGAAAATGGTCATATTATTTATGATGAAGTTGTTACGAATATTCAATTCAATGAGGACAGGGCTTATTGTTATACTACGCGATACTGTTTCAAGTACGTTTAAAAATATTGTTATATCGTTGAAGTTAACCATTTTAATTGAATTTATTAATATTAATCATCGTGCTAACGCGCGTATTTAATTGATCAGCGCGTTTTTCGTAAATATATAATACTGTATACGGGCATATAGATGTGACATCGTGGTGATAGCAGTACCACCCCCAGAAATCTCTCACATTTGTATCAAACCATCCTTACCTGAACACGTATCTCGATCCCAAACGTTATTTTTACATAGTGATAACATATTTTTCAATGCATTTTACGAACATCCTTTTTGGAAAGATGAATATAGCGGTGACGTTTCAGCAACATTAGAATCTAATACTATTTTAAATATTGCTTATGATGCAACTTGCAATAACTCAAAAAAAGGAATTATAGCTGGATTTCTTAATAATACCAATTTTATACCAACTACATCGAAACTGCTTTTGTTTGAAACGCTTAGTCAAAGTTTTCAAAATAACGAAGCAAACAACTGCATTAACTATAAAGAATATGAACGATCTTCAGACAAAAATATTGAAATTAAATTAAAAAGTGGTTGTCCTATGAGCGTTATGCAACCATGTCACAAGTATTATCATGTTGATCATGTAAATGTATCCATTGATAGGTAAAAATATTATATTTATTTGTAGAACGTATATATTTTTTGTAGAAGTAATATTTTAAAAGTAATTTTTATCTGTGTAATAGAATTCTTTTCGCTGCTAGCGAATATGCAAGAAATTGGCCTGGAACGATAGACGGTGCGATCGAGACAGGCGAATTAACAGCGAAAAAAATACTTTTAAGAATTAGACCGCAAACTTTAGAGTTTGAAGATATGATAACTATGTAAGTTCGAAACTGATCAATTTGTTAAACAACCACCATGTAATATTTGTAGACAAATATTTGATTTAAAAAATATAATAGATCAAATCTTAATGATTTACTTTTAACACAGATCAAATAATGTCTCTGAGCAGAAATCGCTACCGATTGAAATAGCTATAATGCAATATTTTTGCTTAGCAATGAACGTGGTGATATTAATTTCATTTTTACACAAGGCATATAATAAATAAAATCTATTCAAATTCCCGCCAGATCAGTAAATTTAAGTAACGTGGATTCGGTTAGTTAAATGAATGGGTAACCCATCCGAAAAAAAACAGAAACCAACCTTGAACTGAAGGATAATTATTG
The DNA here is from genome assembly GCA_023678845.1 of Mischocyttarus mexicanus. Lineage (NCBI taxonomy): Eukaryota > Metazoa > Arthropoda > Insecta > Hymenoptera > Vespidae > Mischocyttarus > Mischocyttarus mexicanus. Next base: position 1,814,615 of record JACGTP010000013.1, on the reverse strand, counting down.
GAGGTGGATGTAAATAGATGGCTTGAATCCGGAACAGGAAGAGTAATATATGAATATGATAANCATAAGTTACATTAGTATGTATTACAAATATATTACCTTTTTATTGTTAGTCTCAATTTCTCTTGCCTTAGTGATGTAAAGTTCTCTCAGTTGAGATTTAAGATCACTATTCATTTCTAGCTCCAAAAGAGCTTGTGAAATACTAGCCTCGAACTGGTCGGGCTCGGCACCTCCACTCTTGATAATTTTGGCGTTTGCAGTAAACATCTGAAAATATTTAAGTAATGTTACTATTGATATAAATTAGAAAATACTAAATTAAACTTCACGTTATTGCTATGAATAAACATTGGAAATACTGATAATAGTCTTATTATATCACTAAATAACACTTTCAAGTACGGATATATAATCAAAATAAAATGTATCAGGAGTCACGCGTTTAATTACATCCATTATTTTCAACTTGTTAAATAAACAATCTACATGAAATATTCTCTTCTTTACCACATTAAGGAATTTTTAATTATATTTACAATATGATTTACCGTTCTTTTTACAATTTTTCGCTGTAATTAAAAAAATTCGTCGTAAGACGAACCTTGATCGTTTCGGCACCGCACGAAAAAGAATCAGAAGATAGAAAAGAAACGCATACAATTTCTCTATATTTCCCTCATCTTTGATCACGTGTTTAGTAGGATGCTCAGGATTGGTTGATTCATTGACTATAAAACGTCAGCCAATAGTGTATGAATATGTTTTTAAAAACTAATTTTCGTGAAATTATTTAAATAAATATATTCCTTTTTTTCTATTTATTAAAATTAATTTGTATTTTAAATGGTATTAAAGCTTTTTTTTATTAATACTCGTATTACATGTGAACAGAAGTCAGTATCGTAAAGTAATCATATCGAATGCTAGGTGGCGGTACGTGATCATTTCAGAAATATAATTTCTACTATTCCACATACAAATCTTATAATTATACACTTATGCTATTCTCTGTATTACATTGAATAGTGATTACTAACACTGATAAAAGAGAAAAAGCAAGTTACGGAGTATTATAAAATATTAAAAAATGCATAAGATTTAAATGGTCTTTTGAAATAATGAATTATATATTAATGTGAAAATGATTATTTTTTGATAAATTAATGAATATAAAATATTACGAAAAGTTTATTTATAAAGAAATTTTGTACGGTCGGCTTATTATGGTTGATGTTTATACATTGTTAACCGAATGTGAATTAAAAATTCTACATTATATAAATATATATGTTTGTCTTTGTTCCATTAAAACAGTGAAAAATGAGTTCTAGGTTTATATCGGAAGCTGAAATTGCAGAGCAAAGAAGAATAAGACAAGAAGAATGGGACCGTGTACGAACAGCTGACCAACCCTTAGGTTATTGTCGTTCAATTTATTCGTTTGTTCTTTATTTTTTAAATGTCATGTATTTCAAATTAAAGTAAAACCTATTAACTCTATGTGATGAAATTAAACTGCAAGAGAAAATTAAATCAACACTTTTAGCGTCTAAATAAAAACGCATATTTGAATTTTTAGTGATAACATCTAAAAAATATTAATAATATATAAATTATTTATAATAAAAGTGAATAATATCTTTTAATCAGATTTTGTAACAAATAAAAAAACATATATATTAAACATACGATTATAAAAATTTGACAAATATGATGATTGAAGATTTATATATTTTTGATTATTTTTTTAGAACCTCCTGACGAACCATATGATCCTAGATCTTTGTATGAGCGTTTACAAGAACAGAAAAGCAAACGAGATGCAGAATATGAAGAAGCTCATAAACTTAGTAAGAAATAAGAATATATCTTTTACTTGTATTTATTTGAATGAATATTGTCATTATTGTTTTCCAGAAAATATGATTAAAGGATTAGATGATGATGAAGTAGAATTTTTAGATCTAGTTGATAGAACTAAGTTAGAGGAAGAACGTAAGAAAAATCTTGAAGAAGAAAAAGAAATGCGTGACTTCAAAGCTGCTGTTGCTTCTTTACAAGAAAAATCATTAGATGAAAGATTAAAGCAAGAATTAAAAAAACCACAAGTCACTAATAAGAATGTTTGTAGTAGCAGGTAAAATACATTAAATCGAAATATATATCTATGTTATATTTCAATTGATCATTGTATTTGTATTAAGTATTATTAATTTTATTAAAGAATTTACTTTTATCTTTCAGTGGTCGTAATTCCCAATTAAAATTGCTAGCAGGTGTGGTTGTGAAAAAGTCAGAAAAACCAAAGTTAGGTAAGTCGAAAAATTGTAAGTTATAAAATAAAATAACAAATATTTAAAATTTTAAAATTTAAATCATTAAATCATTAATTAATAATTCAGGTGAGGGCAAGGGGGGTGTCAAAAGAAAATTGTCTTCGCCAGAATTGGATAAACATTTAGCAAAGGAAGATGATCCTCATTTACAATATCCGCAGCCAAATACGGAATCAAATATGCTCGTGGAAAACAAAAAGCCATATTTATCTGATGCTATGATTAATCATACAGGGGGAATGAAATGTATTGGTATTTTACCAGGACTTGGTTCTTATGACGATTCAAGCGATAGTGATTGTAGTTCAGATACTGATCAAGATCCAGAATCAATTCAATCTAAATATGATCTTTTAGGACGTGAAATAGTAACTGTAAAAGATAAAGAGAAAAGCTGAATGAGAAATATAAGTAAACATTTTGTTCCAACAAGATAAAATTCGTGACATTTTATTTAACTAGTTGTCAAATAAGAAAATATAATCATAACTTAAATTTTTAATTTTGGAATCATTAAAGTTCCAGTTTATAATGCGTGAATATATTATATAAAAATTGAATTATTCTCTTAAAAGATCGTATTATTTTTATTTCTATGTTAGCTATGTATTATGTACCATTAAAATTAGAATTATTAAAAAATGAACAATGTAATTATGTGGGGGTATAAATGTATTGAACAAAGACAATTTAAAAAGCACATTTATATACTATCGGTAAATGGTTCTTATCTAAATTTCTTCTAAATTTCATTAAATTTATATAATTTCGGTGTTTGCCTTATAGACAACCAAATCTTTCATTATTTATAAATATAAATATCTATATTTTGTAATAGTATTACAGAATTACTATGTATATAAAATTCTTAATACTTAATACTGTATCTTAATATCTTTTTCGACATTTTCATTAAATATTAAACATTATGTTGTTTGATTAACTTTTCATTTACAATAATAAATTTATAGTAATCCTATTTCTAAATAATATTATAATAATACTATTTCATATCGAAAGCAACCAAATTCAACCTTGGCTCACAAAATCGATCGCGCTTATAAGCACAATGTTTAAATAAATAAAAAGAAAAAAAAAGAGAAAAAAAATTATGTATTTACTCGTATCCTAAAGCAATATTTACAAATAAAAACAAATAATCTCGTTTGAGTGAGAGAGAGTGAGAGAGAGAGAGAGAGAGAGAGAGAGAGAGAGAAAGAGACAAAGTCGAACATGTAAAAATAATTTAACGATAATCAGTTAATAAATTACAATCTTGTACAAACGAAGACATTCGATAATAAGTTTTATTTTAAAGATTTTTATTTAAATAAAATATCCTGTTGAACAGAAGTGTTATAAGTACGTATAGATTGTTATGCATATATATTAACACGTATATTTATATCAACGTTAAATTAAATTGTACAATACAATTAAATCGTGGAAACCCTTGGTTTTACTCGAAATAACTAGATATTTTTGGGAAATCCTATAAAAATAAGTTTACAAATAATTTCATGAAATATATGGGAAAAATCTGAATTCGCAAAAAGTGAGTAGAAAAATCTGGAATATTTACACGATTTAATTTAAATATAGAATATAACGTTGACATATAATATATTATATTTACAAGTAATCTCTGTGTAAGACAATCGTTAAGTTTTTAAAAATGGTCATATTTCGTGAGTTTAATTATTATTACAAAACAAATAATTAGTACCAAAGATAGAATTAGATTTAACAAATTTAAATAATTAGACTATCTGAAATAGTTCTACCTATGCATTTTTATATTTCTTTCTACAATATTTACAATTAATCAAATAAAACAACTTTCAAATTGAAATTTTTATTGATTTAACATTGTAGAAACTATCCGCAACACAGTTATTGATAAAACAATTATACATTCAAGTGACTATAAACATAGGACGAGGTCATATTATAGAGTTTCATATAATCAATTAACAGATACTTGATTAATAGTTAATCTTTAATATTTAAAATAAATCTCATTAATTAAGCTTAATATCATTAAATAAAAACGATTTTTATAGCTGTTTAATAATAAACGATACAACAATGTAGATTATTTTATTAATTTTCTTTACTTTTCGTTTTGGGAGGTGTTATTCAATTTGACACAATAGTGATTCATATCATAAAAGGGATTGATTGTAAAGATATATTTTGTATAGGACGTAATGATTTTATTTTATTTTATTTTTTTAATACAATACATCTTTCAGGGCTTTTTAATCAAGAAATTACTTTACCTTATCAGTGAATTAATTAATAATTAAAATGCAAGAAAATATTCACTATATAGAGACTACATTTGAGAAACATAAAGCTAAAGAATTTGAGACTTTTCTTCGCTTTATCAAATCTTGTAAAGTAAAACACTCACCATTATTTCAATTACCTACTTGTGAATACTCAACTACGTTAACCTTAAATCCTGATTCGCTGCATATTAAATATAATTTTAATTTTGATGATAGTCCACATCAAGGATATCTACAAGTTACATATAATCTTTTACGTTATTATAAAGGAACGAAGATTATAAATGCAGAACATACAGATATCGAATATTGCCCTCTTAGTCGGTTTAGAAAACGTTGTAAACTGTTACTTGATGTCACTCATATATATCCTGTAACTAAAAAAGTGCTCCATTTCAAGAGCAAACATTTAAAAAATATAATAAAATATATAAATTCGTTATATTTAAATTTAGAATTTAGTGACATAAGAGTTAATATCAGTAAATTTCCCTTCCCTGTGCACAAATTTATATTAATAGCACATAGTTCTGTATTAAACAGATCGATCGAATTTAAAATTGAAGAAGAACAACAAGATAAAAATAATATTGAACTACATCAACCTACATCAGAGTATTTACCACATGTAAGATATGAAATATATTACTCTCTGATATCCTACTTCTACACTAAAGTTGTTGAAGATAGGAGTGTAATAAGTGAACTAATATATCTAGCTGACATGCTTAACGTACAGCCATTGATAAAATATTGTGAAGCAGCTCTGATAAGAAGCGTTAATGGAGAAAACGCACGTACTATTTTCGATACCGCAGTAAACTTAGGATTAAATGATCTAAAAGACGTTTGTAATAATTTTTTGAATTAAGAACAAATCATTAGTGATTGAGAAACCAGGAATACGAAAATCTAAATAAATATCTAAGTGTGTATTACAAAAAATTGTGGATCATTCGAAGGATTTATGATATTTCAATGTTTATCTCAAAAACTCTGTGTATTAAATTTACATGAAATTAGTTAAATCAATATTTTTTTTTCTATTTTTATATATTACGAATTTTAATTTTGTTATAAATCTATTTAAATAAAATATTTTATGTTGATATTAAAAAAGTAATTAAATAAATATATTTATCTTCATTTGGTGTTACTACAATATTCAATTCCTATCACTTGGATCGGCAAATTGAACAATTTAATATATATGAAATTATGGAGGAAACAAAAAAAAGAGAGTTTTCTAGGAAATTTTTTTGTCTTCTAAACGACAGCATGTCTTGATGGTGTATTCTCATTGGTTGCTTTATCGCTTTGTGATTGGTCAGTTTGTTCTCTATTGGTGGCGCCTGTGTTTTGGCGCGTATATGGTGGCTTAATATCTCTCTACATATATAATCTTGATTGAATATCGATCATGTTTAAAATTACTTGAATACAAACCGTTAAATTATAATAGTCTATTCTTCCAATGAAATTTTAAATATATTTTATTTTATTATTCTCTTCGGTCTACGAGAAGCTGATCTAAAGTATTGTGTAGTACGTATAAATTTTACGTTTATTAACTAAATTGATTAATTCCATAAAAAACAAAAAGTAGACAAAATTATTTAAGTTTTGTACATTATCATATCATTTATTACTCATTAGTTACATAAAATTTTCTTATTTTTCATATTGCATATAGAGATTTTGATAGTAGTTTTTTTATATGATCTCTATTTAGTAGCTACTTAATCAACATATTATTTTTTTTTTATTGTAGTATTTAAGTAAGAAAAAGAATATGGATAGAAATAGTAATAGGTATACAAATACTACATATCTAAAACAGGAAACTAAAGAATATCGGTGGACTGTTACAAATACTCAATCAAGAGTAGAAAAGTCACCTGTATTTACTTTACCAACTGTGACATATTCACTTACTCTACTGCACAGACATAATAATTTAGTTTTAATATTTGGATTTAGGAGAAATCCTCATGGTGGATACTTATCTGTTAAATTAAAACTATTAAATTTTGATGACACTTATGTTGTAAATGGAATGCGTAGAGAAATCATATTTCCAAATACAAGTTCAGAAGAAGAAATGTTTGTAGTGGCTTTTAAAGTAACTCATATATATTCTCAATCAGGTACAGTGTTTAATTCGAAAGTAGAACGACAATTGTTTTTAAAGAAGTATATAAGTTCATTATATTTGAAAATGGAATTAAAAGATCTATTTATTTCTATTGAGGATTCATTATTTCCTGTACATAAAATTATACTTGCGTCACAAAGTCCTAAATTTCAAGAAATGGTTTATTCTCTACCATTTAATATATGTAAATTGAACTTACCAGATATAACAATAGAAGATTTTAAGATCATATTGCGGTATATATATACTTGCGAAATTGAAATTACAGATCATAATATAAATAAAATTATTAGTATAGCTGTTCGTTTTGAGATAAACAGTCTGGTAAAATTGTGTATAGATTTTTTAATCAACAATATGAATGTAGAGAATGTAATAAATGCTCTTTGTATTTCTCATCAACATAGTATTATTAGATTAGAGAATATATGTCTTCAATTTATAAATACGAACAGAAAACAAATTCGTTCAATGAAACAATATGAAAATATAAAGAACGATTTAACTATAATAGGCAAATTATTAAGTTCCTTATCACTTTGAAAAAACCTTATTATTTTATCAAAAAAACTTATATTAGTGTTTTAAATTGATGTTAATCGAATTCAATAAAATTGTTCGTAACTACTTTATATATATATATATTATATTCTCGAATTTTAATTTTATGCGGTTTTTTTTTCATATTTATTTTGTTTATTTTTAATTCTATATATTTTATAATAAACATTGATAAATTAAATTAAGATCACTGCATCCTTTATTTTGTCCCATAACGATTTATTTTTTCAAGATTAAGATAAAATTAAAAAAAAAAATAGAATTGTATAAGATAGTTGATAATAAAATTATCACAGACAAATATAAGTAAATTAATAAATATTTTTGTGTATATCGATACAAAATTGAGGCTACTTTAGTTATACAATATCTATATAAAAACCATCCCTATATACATGTATTTATTTTTTGGTCGTTTAATTTCTTTATTAGTGATTTCTTTCTCTTATTCATTATTATGAACATTTTGATAATTTATAAATCTCTATTACGGTTCTAAATAATATGAATTTATTCTGTTTGAAAAAAGATTGTCAAAATCTTATTTTGTTTGAAGGGAAAAAAAAATCCGTTATTTGAACTTCAAGAGTTTATTTAACATTTTTCGGATTATCCGATTTATAATATGCACCTTTCTGTTCTATAATTTGTTGCCATTTTAAAGGTAGCTTCATAATGGCTCTCTCATAGAAGTCTTGGTCCCTTTTGGAGAAAAACTCTACTAATCGATTTTCACAATCTTCTCTTGATGTCAATTTTTTATCACTAAGGAAGTTTTGTAATGCAATAAAAACATGGTAATCGCTTGGTGCAAGGTCCGGACTATATGGTGGATGCATTAAAAGTTCCCAACCAAGCTCTCGAAGTTTCTGGCTAGTCATTACAGACATGTATGGCCTGGCATTGTCCTGATGGAGCACAACATCTTTCTTGTCAGCCAATTCTGGCCGACACTGGTCAATTGTAAGCTTCAAACGGTCCAGTTGTTGACAGTAGAGATCCGAACTTAGTGTTTGGCCATATGGAAGCAACTCATAATAAATGATTCCTTTCCAGTCCCACCAAATGCATAGCTGAACCTTCCTGGCTGTTAGTTCTTGTTTGGCCACTGTTTGAGCTGCTCCATTGCGCTTTGACAATGATCGTTTTCGCACAATGTTATCGTATGTAACCCATTTCTCATCCCCAATCACCATCCGTTTAAGAAATGGGTCGATTTGGTAGCGATTCAGCAATGAATCGCAGACTGAAATTCGTTCCATGAGGTTTTTTTGAGTTAACTCTTGTGGTACCCATACATCCAACTCCTTTGTGTATCCAGCCTTATTTAAGTGATTCCAAACGGTTTTTTGTGCAACGTTTAACTCCAGAGCAATCGAAACAGTGCTTACATGACGGTCAGACTCGACGATTTCCATTATTTTATCGACATTTTTAACAATTGGCCTTCCAGAGCGTGGTGCATCTTTGACATTAAAATTACCGGAACGAAATCGACGAAACCAACATTGTGCGTGATTAGCTGTTACAGTATCAGGACCATAAACACTATTAACATTTTCAGCTGCCTGACTGGCGTTTTCGCCTTTATCGAAGAAAAACTGTAAAATATATCGTATTTTCTCTTTATTGGTCTCCATCTTTGAAGCGCGCTCTAAAAATAATGAATCAACCAATCACAATACTACTTGAAGAATTTTTTAGTACGAAATCTAATTTTTTTTTTTAATGCCATCTAGTGTAATTCGATTGCACTTATATAACGGGAGATTGTAAATACGTCACGTGACAGTGTAACGATCTCCCTAAAACTCGGAGCAATCGGTAACAGACTGTATTAATTAAGCAGCCAGGATACAGAAAGTAAAGAGTTGAATAGCTTCCAACCTACGATTATTGTACAGTATTTATTAACTAATATTCGTTGGTTGTGTATATAAAGAGATGTATCAAGAAATCAAGAAACTCTACCTAAATGTCCAATGTTCGAAAAAGAATGAGTCGACGCGGCACGGAAGAAGGCCGCTTCATGCCAACCGGAAACGGTAATCATGAACGTTCTTTAAACAGGATAACTCTCTGATACTTTTTCTCAATGCACAAGTGTCAACCAACTGTGATTCACTTGCAAGGAGGTGCAGTATTGAGTTGAGAGTTACTTAGAAAGTACATCTGACTCTCTACAAAATACATATTACTAAAACCATTTATTGCAAAAATAATAGATTACTTTTTATTACAACTAATATATTTCTTTAAAAAGAACTACTTCTTATTTCCCGAAGATGGCGCCAGCGTTTTATTTCCGTACTTCGAAATGCAATGCAATCCGTATCTTGTATGAATCAAGTAGTCATTGGTATAAGTATATAGCCTAGAAGAAATCTTTCTAACGACTTGAGAACTATAAATTTATTTACTCAATGTATTAACACAACTTTATACGGACGTATTTTACACGAAATTTGATATAGGTATATATTTAAATCTATATGATAACATATATATATATACACACATATACACATTTATATATATATATATATATATATATATATACATATATATATGTATGTATTATACATAATATATAATATATAAGATAAATATATATATATAAAAGTAGATATTCCATATAAAAAACATATCCTTTAGATTGTATGTTATTAATTAATTATTCTTCATAATATTTGTGTATTTATTATATTTTACATGCTACTTTGGAAGATATCAAAATAATACAGATTACTAAGAGATTTTGTTTTTCTTAAAATTAGTTATTCCATCAGATTTATTTCTTTGTAACATTCTCACAAATTATTTTGTAATTTATTGCATATAATTGATAAAATCTATACTAATTATTTATGGAAATAGTATCTTGTAATCATAATTTACAAAAATGATATGTATTAATATATATATATATATACATATAACTTTTTTAACTGATTTTGTTTACTACTTCAAAGTTTTATACCTTGATAATATATATAGACAACATATATTGAGAATGAATTAAATTTTATGTCATATTCAATATGTTTTCTTTTGTAATGAATCAGTAATGTGTTTATTAAGAATAATTCACGTGAATAAATATTTTTAAAGCTTTAGTATATAGACAATTGATTATATTAAGTATAAAATATACATAACTCTCTATATTTTATCTTATCTATATATAATACTTTTAACTTTGGAGTAAGAACTGGAGATTACATAGATATATTTGTAGCCACCTTCATCTGGTGTCATTAAAATGGCCGATTCCAGTGATTTGGATCGGCAAATTGAACAACTGAAAAAATGTGAAATTATAAAAGAAGCAGAAGTAAAAGCTTTATGTGCAAAGGCTCGTGAAATTCTTATAGAAGAAAGTAATGTACAACGAGTTGATTCCCCGGTGACAGTAAGTTTTAATTCATATTATAAGTTTTAGAATGTTAATATTTGATAATTCATTATAAAGTTTTATGTATTAAATGTTTCATTATATGTGTGAATAAGATTACTATTAATTCTTATTTATGTTTATAGGTATGTGGAGATATTCATGGTCAATTTTATGATTTGAAAGAATTATTTAAAGTAGGCGGTGATGTTCCAGAAACGAATTACCTCTTTATGGGAGATTTTGTTGACAGAGGATTCTACAGCGTTGAAACATTCCTTCTTCTCCTTGCATTAAAAGTAATATGCTTATAAATTCAAGAATTATTAAGTTTATTTCATGTTATCGATTATTATTATTAATTTACGCGAAATAAAGTCAGTCAACTTTTTGACATCATAACACGAATTTACTCGTGGCTAGTCAACAATGCGTTAAATAGAAATCTGATTTGGTTCACACCGATTTGTACTGAAATATATTATTTTTTTCTCATATTTTTAATGCTGACACTAATATGATTATTTTGTAAATTTTTATTAATTTTTTAGGTACGTTATCCTGATAGGATTACATTAATTAGAGGGAATCACGAATCAAGACAAATTACTCAAGTTTATGGATTTTACGATGAATGTTTACGTAAATATGGTAGTATTACAGTATGGCGGTATTGTACTGAAATTTTTGATTATTTATCATTGTCAGCTATTATAGATGGGAAAATTTTTTGTGTTCATGGTGGTTTGTCTCCTAGTATTCAAACTCTTGATCAGATTCGCACCATAGATAGAAAACAAGAAGTGAGTAATAATAATAACATATTTTATTCTTCTTTTTAACAATTGGATTTATTTCTTTTTATTTAGTTTTATTATATACGTTGATGGGTTAAAAAGTTATGAGTCTAACATAAAAACAATTTTTTTATTTGGCTATCCTAGCAGATGTATTAACATTACTAACTCTTTTGTAAAGGTTCCTCACGATGGCCCTATGTGCGATTTATTATGGTCTGATCCAGAAGATACTCAAGGTTGGGGGGTCTCTCCACGTGGAGCAGGATATTTATTTGGTAGTGATGTTGTAGCTCAGTTTAATTCTGCTAATGATATTGACATGATATGTAGAGCACATCAGCTGGTAATGGAAGGATATAAATGGCATTTCAATGAAACTGTTCTCACAGTATGGTCTGCACCAAATTATTGTTATAGGTATATATTTAACTTTTACGTTTTTAAATATTCTATGTATAAATTATTTTACTATTGAAATATATATTTGTTCTTATATATTTAGAAAATTTGTAAAAGTTTATGAGTGTACGCATGTATGTGTTTATATATATATATATGTGTGAGTGTGTCTATGACTATGCATTTTTTATTTATTTTTAGATGTGGTAATGTGGCGGCTATATTGGAATTAAACGAACATTTACAAAGGGATTTCACGATTTTTGAAGCAGCGCCACAAGAAAGTCGAGGAATACCTAGCAAGAAACCACAAGCAGATTACTTTTTGTGATTGAATATTATGAAATCCCAATTTGCATGTTATCATTCTAAAGTTACTGACATAGAATCTTTCAGATTTTCATGGATAGTTTTTGTGTGTGTTCAAGTTATGACACCACGGATATTTTCAATTTATACGAAATTGTCTGATTTATTTTTAGTAAATTTTTATGGCTATATATATATATATATATATATATACATATATATACAAAATCAACAATTATATTTATTATTGAATATTGGAAAAATTATATGCCAATAAGATTACTTAGATATAACAACATATGTTTAATATGAAAGAATATTAATAATCACGATAAAATAATCGTGCTTTACTTTGTTAAGATTGTATTCACAAAGTATTTAATAATTTTTTTCAATATTGGAGGAAAAATACATTGAAGTGATTTTATTTTTTTTCCAGAGAAAATGACAAGACATTGATAATTATACAAAAATATTATTTCTGTATTGGTATAAATATTGTATTTCTTAATTAGTTTTTTTTTATATCTTTTCAATGAATATACAAATGCACTCTTTTATGTATATCATTTGTTGATACGTAATTATTTTTGAATGTAAATGAAAAGAAAGTAAAATACAAGTTAAACGCTTAAATTCATTAAATACTTTTATTGAATCAATGCATAATTTTTAATTGTATTAGAATTGATCGCATATCTAACAAAACAACAATTTTATGAATAAAACAAGTAAATGATGCATTTTATACTAATGTTACTCGTGTAAATTGTAAATCTATAATCAGTTTTGAAATAACATAAATTAAATTCTATTTGTTATACGTGTTTTTGTAATAAATATGCATAAGTATCAAATTCCGTATATTCACGAATTATATCGATGATTAATTTTGTTAATATGAACAGTACGAGTCGATATAATAAGAAATAAATTGTGTGAAAACTGTTAAGAAATTGATAAAATTAACGTAAATCAGGATTAAATGATTTACTGAATAAAACCGTTTATACACGGTTACACTAACAAGTCTGTTTAATTTTATTCATCTATGTAAAAATCAGAAACTTTTGTGGATCGTCTTATGTATAATTTTTTGTTTCAACACACTAGTTTCATTTTCTATTTCTTTTTAATACTGATAGATTGTACGTTTTTATTCCAAATGTTTATTATAATTTTTGTTCACACTCTTTAATGAACTTAATAAAAATTAATAATTATACTTATATCTATATTACTTTACGTAATTCACAAATAATTTTCATTCAGTTCGAACATTTATTTGAAAAAAGAAAAAAAAGAAAAAAAAAATTAAATTATCATGTACATTTATATATACTTGTTAAAGCACTCATAAAGGATAACGATTGACTTGAATTTAATCACGTATTTGCCTAGAATTTATTTTTATTTAATAATTTTCAATGACTTCAGATTATTTTCAGATTTGTATTGGTGGTAATTGACAACTGGAGTGCTTCAATAACTAACTATTGTAAAAGTTGAATGAAAATTAACAGTTAATGCATGTTGAATATTACCGATAATTAGAGAATACTTTGAAATAAAATATGCACAGTTGAACAGTTAAAAATTTTTTTTAGAAATATCAAATTAACAAAATTTGCATATTTTTAAATAATATATATCGAAATATTATTAGTTCCAATAATAGCCGCATGCGCAGAACGGCGCAGTCGTTTGCTTGGCGGGAACCGAATGCATTTGCTTGGCTACTTCCTTAACCATTGCATTGCATATATAAACGTTTTAACAAATTTTCTTTTTAAAATATCAAACAATTATCAAAAGTGTGATTTTTATTGTGCAGTATTCTCAAGTATTCGGTGCGGTTACGTTTAATTATAAGAAATATTTACGAAACTACATGCGGAGTCCATGGTGTTCCCACAGTAAATTATTACGTAAGTAATTAGATACTGACATACATTATTTTCGAGTTGGCATAATATATATGAGCCTATAATCATAAAAATGATCTAAGTCAAAATTTATAAAAAATGAGTTTATCAATGTAAAAGAAATAATATTTTTCAAAAAGTGTAATGAGAAGGTGATAAAGAGAGAGAGAGAGATGGAGAAAGGGTGAGAGAGACCGATAAAAAAATTCATATTACGGGTGTATTCAAATTGAATTCTTGATAATTCATGGAATGAGAAAAGTCGTGACATATTCTTGCGAAAATAATGAAATTCTCGGCTTGTTCGGGAACAGGTAACAACGGATCGTTGCGTGGGTTGCATCTTCATCGGTTTGCTACTCCAATAAATCTACTTGTCTTTCTTCGTTGGTATACCAACGTATCTTGTTCGTTCTTTCGTTCATATATACCAGAAATGCTTCTCTGTCACCGGACAAACTAATTTATGAGACACACACTCGACAAAGATAAACTAACACCATGACGTTCATAAGAGTAGCCATGACATTCATGTATTTCTTTCTTTGCAACATTGCAACATGCATTTATTGTAGTATGCATCTTCGTACATTTTGTAACAACCTTAAGGATTTTCTTAGTTATCTTTAAATATCCACAAATGTTTTAATCTTTTCACTATAAAAAGCGTAAATGTTCGTCCAATTAAAATGTGAAAAAACCGCGAAAAATCGTGTTGTAAATATAAATATATTTAGTATAATTAATTTATCCTTCAGATGTTTTGTACGTGCTGTCAAATGTCAAAAAAGATTCCAAATTTTGATCAACTTACATTAGATGAACTTTATATCCAAATCCATATCCATAACTGCACTTGTATCCATATATGCACTATACACACTCACTCGCATATGCATCTCACTTGCATAGGAAGAAAACACGCACACACGTATACGCGACGCGAAATAAATTATATACTTTAATATCGTTGTTACACCTTCCGACGCTCGAAGAAGACTAACGATTATTATGAAAAATAGTTACGAATATAATCGACAAGTACCGAACATACACGAAGGTCAAATACAAATCTAACGACGAAATGACAACGTTCGGTTGTCGACAACGGCCGAGGAACGACGGGGAGTACCGAACATAAACAAAACATTGAACGCTTGACTAAGCAGGTAATTAAGGAATGTTTTTCTATGAATTTCATGTATAACTAATTTCTTAGAATTCTTCGAGAGATGTAAGCAGTACCGATGCTTAAACTCGTTTGACTCGGACGTTCACCTTTGCCTATCTTTCTCTTAATACATTCAATACGTATAGGATTATTACTATGTTTTTGTACAGCTGACCTACTTTAGTATCGTTGACCTACTGTTGTATCACTGACCTATTTTTCTTACCAGTGACCTACTTTCTCTCAATACATTTAATACATATAGGATTATTACTATGTTTTTCTACAGCTGACCTACTGTTGTATCACTGACCTATTTTTCTTACCAGTGACCTACTTTTGACCAGCTGTTTTCTATTTCTAATGATTGATTATAAATAATTTAGTTATCATTTTAAAGTCTGGTAGATACACGTATAAAGATGTATATTAAATAAATATCTATACGTGTGTTTTTTAATTATTCCTATAATATTATAATTCATAACAAATAATATAGAAATATAATATTCGTGACGAAAAAAAGGTCTAAATTAATAAAATGTTAAAACACATTGAATAAGCTCAACAACGAAATAGAGAGTTTTATTGGAATCTTAAGTTATTGTATTAAGATTGAAAAAGAAAACAATATTTGAATTTAATTTGATAAGTTTTTAAAGAAAAAGAAGAAGAAGAAGAGGAAGACAAGGAGTTAAATCAAGGGTGTATGCGCATGCGTTTGGACACATACATATATTTATACATACATACATACATACACGCGTTCATGATCACGAGAGTACGGCGTCGTCGCGTTACCGTCGCGACGCTCTCCAATGCTTTGCTCATGACGCTTTGAGATCCCGCGAGGGCAGTCCGCGTTTATACGTCGCGACGATCGTTACAACGATTCTCTGTTTATCTGTCTGATAGATATACTTGTATATCTTTTCATCTTAATCTCTTTCGTGCATATAATTAAACTTACTTTCACGTAGAATAGTTGTTATCAAATTCTCAAACGTGAGTTTCTTATTTCAAACTCGTTTTTAAATAAAAAGAAACATTTTAAATTATTAGAGTGAACATTGAAGAAAAATCATCACGGCGAGCACCAGTGGTCCACGTGGAGGGTAACCAGCATCTATCTTCGAGAAAAAATAATTCCAAGTTTTTTTCGAGCAATATCAAGATCCTTGTTTTCGGATTCGTTTGTTCAGAGTTTTCACAATTTTTAGATCAGTTCTCTTTTACTCGGATTGGATAATAAAGGTAAACACGAATTCAAATATATTAGATATATTAGAATGAAATTTTAAGAACTAATTTTGTATTTACTATTTATAATATATATGAGTTTGATACACAAGTTTAATAAGGAATACTATGTTTTCAATTTAATAGAAATTTTTCATTCTAATTATTTTCCTTTAATTTATAATTTCTTTAATAACATGTGATACTTTCAATGTTTAACTGCAACGAGTTATAACGAAAAAGAAAATAGGGTAATTTGATAGACGTTTAAGATTTTTACTAGGAAGACAGACGTTTATTACATTTCTATCATAATGCCTACAGGTGTTTAGAAAAAAACGTGCTCGATGGGTCATTCATCTTTAGACAGATTATATTATTTTTTAATATATTTAAACATCGATTAAAAATAGTTACAAGTTACATGTTATATGTATTCATTTAAAATTAAACTATAACACCCCAAGTAGAATTGACTTTAAAAAAAAAAGAACCTTTGAAGAAATTTATTGATACACGAGGAAAGATAGAGATTTTTATTGTTAGATAATAACACTTTATCGATTAGATTGATTCGTTGATTTCTAAGGGTCCTCTTTCTTTAAAATTCTCATCCTTACAAGTCTGGATATGTATCTATACATACATGTATATGCACATATACTCATGTAGATGGTGTGTACGTGGCATGTCGACTTCCATTCCTCTATCCTTCTTATCCCTTCTTGGTGATTCCACAGTGATATCGACTCTAAGGCTCCACATGCACTTCCACCAAAGATATTCCACTTTTAGTTTTCTTTCGCTAGGAACTCAACGTTTTTTGGAGAAGGGGAAAGCTTTCACGTAATACTCGTGCCTTGAATCTTATCAAGATAGGAGATTGTTGTAAGGAAATTGCGATCGACATTTTTGCGAAACCGAGGAAAGGGCATTTGAATTTCTAAAACAAAGAGAGAGAGAGAGAGAGAGAAACAGATACAGATCCACGTGAATATTGTCTATGGAACCTTTATCGTTATGATGTTCAATACGATAATGATCATGAGTAAGAACGTTGTTCTTTATCTTATGGAAAAATATTCCTAAAAATCTTACCGAAATGAGAAGAAAAGAATATTTAGTTTATCCCCTTCGATTTGATTTCTTTTTTAAACTCGAAATAATTAACATATGGTTTCGTGAATTTTATCATAGAAAAATTGATTAGAAGAAATAAGTTGATTTGTTTCATAATCAATGTTCAATGACAATGTGAGAAAACTCATGTTTAACAATTTCTAATGTCGATTAATACGTTTCAGGCTAATTATAAAAATTCGTAAAGTTAGATTAGATGTAGAAATAGATGTATTTATGTGTTTGTGTATAGTATTTATACATATATATATATACATGTGTAAGAAGTCTTCAGTAAGGAAAGAGAATTGTTTCTGTTCTTGGCATCATTGTATGTTTTTATCAAGGAACACGTCCTGGGAAAATATGTATTCGGTCATTATCTTTCTTTTTCTACTTTTCTAGGTCATCCTTTATCGCAGTGTAAGAAGGCAAAGATATCTTTTGATTTTTCTTCTCTTTATTTGTTCCTATGCCTATCTATCTCTTAGCTAATATATGGATATAAATATTTATTCATATATGTATGTATGCAAAAATGTTTTCTGGTAATATTTGGAATAAATTTGGTCAAGCATAATAAGTGACGAGTGTTACTTTCATATTCTCGTATCAAGTGCTTCGGCATGGAGTGTAAGTGACACTTGGTAATAGAAAAAAATCCAATTTGTTACATATCCGTACATTTTTTTAAATACCCGTAATATATAAACGTAAATATTATCAAGTACTATGAAATATTTTAGCACAAAGTAAAGAGTACCACTTGAAAATTCGAAAAATCAAATTTGTTATATATTTTTTTTTATTTAGGTGTATGCGTACAAAAATACCATCGATCCTCTCATGTCAAATACGTACTTTAACGAAGAGTAGAAAATGACACTTGAAAATTGGACAAAATCAAATTTATTTAAATATCTGTATATATATTTTTTCTGATATTATATATATACGTAAGCACATAAATCGTTAAATATACTTTCTCGTAAGAAGAAGTTTAAATTTGTTAGCTTTTTCACATGGTATATCCTTCTCATCTGTTTCGAAACTTAATCGTACTTTGGTCTATAAGCCGGATGAGTGTTCGAAAGTGCTAAGTTTGAGTGCATAATAAATTCTTCGTGTTATGTTACTTGCGGTTAACTTCTCACGAATAATCGATCCTATCTTGAAACAGCTTTTAAAAAATTAGGGCGTTCGACAAAATTAAAAAGAGAATAAAATCATCCTTGTATGTTCGTACATTTATAAAAGGATCTTCAAGTTTTGTATTGTGCAGGTAATAATGCACTGGAATTTTTTAACTGCTTGATTATAAGATTTTATTTTTCCAAATCAAAGATATGCTAGCAAAGGTAACAGATTCTTTGGAATATCACACAATTTATTTTTTTCAATAATTCTCGATGCAAAACTTGTCGATTAAAGATATATCAGTGCAAGTATCTTCCTTTCCATAGATTGTTATTTTATTATTTAGAAATTATTGCTTTTAAATGATTACTGTATTTATTTTGTTTAGAATTTATAAGACGTGGCGAATAGTTTAAGGGAGTTGTGGGAGAATAGGAAAATAAGGAGGGTCGAGGTTCCATTATGAGGGTAAAACTCTTACAGTCATTTATGCTCGGTTGAATGCGTTTAAAGTTCAACTTAAGTAAATATGCATTGAGTCTTCTCGCCTGTCGCGAGTTATGATCGATCGTGACTGGTATATGTCACAATCTCTCTCTCTCTCTCTCTCTCTTACTATCCCTTTTGCCCCCTCTCCCCCGGCTATATTCTAAGTGGTAGGTCTTAATTATTCTCGTAAATCTTGTCGCATTCAGCTTCTAAGACATTATTATTCGTATTAACATGACTTCTCTGTAATTACATTTGCAAATGTATTTTCCAAATATTAGAGTAAAAGGCCCCATTATAGGCAGGTCCCCCTTTATGGACACCTTGTTGAATTTTATTATTTTATTAATAAACTCTATTAATAATCACAATTGTTTATATTTCATATTAATTTTTGATATTTTTAAAATCGAAAAATTATAATATTTTATTTCCAGGTATAAACTATTTACCGCAAATAAATTTTCTTTTTTCAAGTAGGCCAAAATCGCGAGTATATGTGAAATTTCTTAACAATTTCGTTAAGTGTCCATAATGGGGGTTTTATAAATGTTTCATTAAGTTTTATCTTCTTTTTTATCTTTTATCATATTAAAAGTTTATTATTATCTATAAGATTTGGCAAATACGAAAGAGGTATATATCGGATGATGACATTGGTCGTCCCGTCCAACCATCGATCGTCCAACTTCGAAATTCTTCCCATCTTTACAGCTATCTACCTTGTCACCAAGTGCATCCAATTTCTCATATGGCGCATATGTTTCTTTCTTATCGTCGCTTGAGACATATCGTAACTCTCACAACGAGATTCTACCTCTGAAATTTAAAATGTCCCATACACGTTTTCAAACTTTTACAACATATATTTCTAGATTTTTTCATTAGATATTTTGCAAAATACGTTATCTAAATTGTACGAAACTAAATTACATATTGGACAATTTGGTATTACGAAGATTAAATATTAACTCTATTCCGTATATTTTTACGTACGGTTTTAACATTTCCAGATTTAGAAATATCGTGTCCGAAGGGTAATCGATATAACGGAAATCGAAGATGAACTCTCGTTACAGACGGATTTGGGAATCTTATCGATTTGATGAATTTTAAGATGTACTCATCTTTCTATTCAGAATGCATGAACGAGACGGCTAAAAGGTCGATCTCATTCGGTCATCGTAATTTTGCAAAGTAGTATTTTCATTTTATGGAAATAACCTAGAGTAAAGGCTTTCTCTATCCTCTTTTTGTTTTTTTGCTACCTTTTTTAGTCTGACCAAAAGTTATTTTTATTATTTCCGACGTGTTGTCTCGTATTGCAAAACTTAATATTACACACACGTGACTTTTTTATTTTGTTTTTCTTACCAATAGTAGCACCAAGTTTCTCCACGTAATAGCAATTTTCTATGCAATATTCAATGTCGAGGATTTACCACGCAAAAGGGACAACCACACCCCCATACCACCCTTCCCTTCTCCTGGTTTTACGTGTTGCGTGTACGACATTTCATGACATCGTTGTCGAATCATGTGGTATTTCTGTGAAAAACGGAATATCTTACTGTTTCTTTAAATATCCTATTAAAGTTTATTTATTTTCTTCTTTTTTCCCATTTGATCAAATTCTTTTTGTTTGTTTATTATTGATAAAATATGCAATCTTTTGTAATAAGTATTTATTTTTATGATCGAACAAGAAGAAAGAATTTAATATTAAATTAATCTAACATTGTATTAATTGTAAAATATAAAAAGAAACAGTATTTTAGCGAGGATTATTGTATAAGAATTTTTATTTATGATATTTCAAACGTTTAAATGTTACACTGTTTTACGAACGATATGAAAAATGTATACTATTGTTTAAAAAAAAAAAAGAATATGCGAGATATATTAAAGTATATACTTTTTACGATCTATCGTAAAGTATGTCTGTATTTCTGCTAATGTCTTATCCACTTCGTTTATTACAGTTTTCTTCGAGGAATAACGATTATTTCGAAGTTATGTACGTAGTAGTAGTAGTAGTAGTAGTAGTAGTAGTAGTAGTAGTAGTAGTATTCTTTCGTTGCCAAATGGCAACTTCTTTTAAGAAATGCTCCTTAACGAGCGAGGGAAATATTTTCAACGATATCATCCCGTAAGCGTTAATTCTTTAGAGAAAAAGAAATACTCTCAGGGTGAGATAGGAGGAATAGACTTTTTCGATGCACCTACTACTCTCAGGAATTAAACTTTATCGATTCTACTTGTCACAATGTGATTTATCGAGATCAGTTTTTTCAAAACTTTTATTTATATATATACATAGAAACATCGTACTTGTTAAAAGTTTCTTTTAAATAATCTTTCATTCTCGATGCTTCGAAGTTATTTGTTTATTAAAATTATTGTGGATAAATCAATGTTTCTATGTATATTCTTTTATACCTTTGTAAACTATTTATTCGATTGCAATGAAATTTTGGTGAGATGTTTTTCACGCGACCAAAAAGGATTTTTTCGTAAACGTTTTTTAAATGTGGAGATAGTACAAAAATTTCTATCGTGAATTTTACCTTATAGTGTTTCTTTTGTGTGTTCTTATGAAGTGCACTACCAGTTATTGTACATTCTTTCGTAGACCTTATCAATTTTTAGTTTATTGATCATACTATACTTACTTTAAGAAGTGACTTCTTGAAGTTATAGCGATCGAAACAAGCACTTATCGTTAAAGTGTTAAAAGTATGATAAGGTGGTTATAACAGTAGTTCATTTCAAAATGATTTAAATGATAAATTTTGTCAATATACAAGGGTGTCTCTAAAGTTGGTTTATTAAGAACAAATAAACGAATTAAAACATTGTAATATTAATTTATTATAATAGAATTAGAATATTTTATTTTTCATTTCAATATATGGAATCTTTAAATATTACTGTTTTAAAAGAAGTATGCTTTTTACGATGCTGCCAATTCAAATACCATTTGGATCCCAGAGGTTTCTGAAAAAAAAGAAACACTATCGAAAAATGTCGAATAGTATGATAGCTTTATTAATTAATTGCGAAGATAACCAATCGGTATGATATCGTTCGTTTTTTTTTATCTTCAGTAATCCCAATCTGGGCGATAGCCGAATGCAATTTACATGGGTTTGTACCATTGGTACCAATGTACCATTTTGACAGGAGATTCGAAGTAGTGTACTGTCAGTTGCCCATATTGTTTTTATTTTTTCCAAATGAAATGAAAATACCGCTATTGCGTTACGCTGTGTACCAAAAAGGTTACCAACAAATTCTTTAATTATTCAGTTCAATAAAGCAATAACTTTTGAAGGCTAACCCGCGTAAAATTAATATATTTATAAAAAAATAATTTAAATAGTTTTTCAAAACAGATCTCGATAGATTCTTCTTACTAGCTGTCATTTCGATGTTAACAATAGACATGATCTAACATTTCAAAGGATCGATTATCGAAATCTATGAGATAGAATCTAACTCGAAAACAAACTAATCGGTAGAGGAAACTCGTTGATGGCGTGGATTCGTCGTCTCTCGTTTACGTATACACATTTACTTCACTTGCCATTATCACGATTCTCCTTCTAACAGAGAGACGGTACTTAATTGTTACATCGAAACTCGTCAAGTTTAGGAGGTTGTTCGACTTCGAGATGTTGGATCCTGATGTACCTCCTGGTATATCCAAGGGTTGTTGCATCTCCCGTCGTTAGTAAATGCAGTTGTTGAGAGAATGGAAACACTCACCTGGTATCTTTAGAGTAATTACACACACGTGTATACAAAAGTTTCACATGTCTGATCTATGCAAGTTAAATCGTAAATTCTTGTTCGTTGTTTGAGATGACCATTGAGAAATGAATACTATTGAAAAGAAAAATACGAAACTTCTATGAAGAAGAGAATTACTATAATGAAATACATAGTTTGATTTATTATAATATATTTGATAATATTATTAAATATATATGTGTATATATAAAAAGTATATATTTTATTCTTTTTATTTACATGTATCGATTCTAGATCTTTTTATATTTCTATCCTTCTACAACATCTTTTCACTCTTATACACCAAACGTTTGGTGTACAAAAGAAAGGAGTCTGTTGTTTCAGAAAAAAATAAATAATTTGATATGTTCTGACAAAGAAATCATCATAGTGCTTATTCCTTTACTAATTCTCGATGCAACTAAGATTCAAGGATGTGTAGAAGTTTAGATATTGTTCGAAAGCAAGAGATCTTATTGTTAGATAGCCAGGCTAGACGAAAGGATATAAAAAGAGAGAGGGAGAGAGAAAGAGAGAGAGAGAGTGAAAACCATAGACTAAAGTGACAGAGAACTAGGACGGATCCGCCCTAGAATGGTTTGCTCTTCGAGTTGGTCGGTGCCGCACCCTCTTGACTCTGACATGCGTCATGACCCGTATACAGGTAGCCCATAGGTACACGTTTTACTGTTTCTCCACGTTTACCACATGTTCGTAAATAAAAAAAAAAATAAAATAAAAGGTAAAAAAAGGAAACAAAAGTAATTTGTCGATCGTATTAGACTGCGGTTTCATTGCTTTCCCCCTTTTCTTATCTTTACTCATTCTTTATCTTTTTTTTTTTTCCTTTCTGAGCTTGAAATCCTTCGTGATCCTCCTCAAATACAGTGGGGGATATGTCGTATCAGCACGTACGGTGTTGCATTAGGTGCAGTCCCTCCTCTTTCTCTCTCTCTCTCTCTCTCTTTTTTTTTCTTTGGAACACGTGCTCTGTGTGTATACATTCTTTACGTAACACAACGTGTGTTTAAACTTATGTAGGATTTCTCGTTAGGCAAATTATTCTGTGCGCGTTATTTCAAAATATGAGAATTTCATTCCCCATTAATCGGTTTCGTGACAATTAATTCCCTGGGATCGTTGATGGTTATATTTATCGTTATATTTTTAAATCGTTTCATTCATTTTTCTTTTATTCTCTTATTAATTTGTGCGTAGATAAAAGTGTTTGTTTTTATTTATTTTTTGTATAATTTTATTACGGGATTTTAGAAGCGTTAAAGAATTCGTTTAAAACTCTCTCAGTTCACAATACGAAGTTTAATATTTCTATTATAGTCCTGTCAAATTAGCATTTTTGGTTATTAGTAAAATTATGGTCAGCTTACGTTTAGATGTACTTTGTCATTATATCCAATGCTGCATAATCCATATCCATAACTGTAGGTATCCATATATGCACTAAACACACTCGGTCACTTGCATCGTCACTTGCATCTCACTTGCATCTCACTTGCATCTCACTTGCATAGGAAGAATACACGCACACACGTATACGCGACGCGAAATAAATCACATACTTAATTAATATCCTTGTTACACCTTCCGACGCTCGAAGAAGACTAACGATTATTATGAAAAGTAGTTACGAAAATAATCGACAAGTACCGAACATACACGAAGGTCAATTACAAATTAAACGACGAAATAATAACGTTGGGTTATAGACACTTGCCGAGGAACGACGAGGAGTACCGAACGTAAACAAAACATTGAACGCTTGACTAAGCAGGTAATTAAGGAATGTTTTTCTATGTGTATTTCATATATAACGAATTTCTTAGAATTTACCGAGAGATACACCGAAAGGTAGACCTTTGTCTATCTGTTTAATGTTTTGTTTACGTTCGGTACTCCCCGTCGTTTCTCGGCCGTTGTCGACAACCGAACGTTGTCATTTCGTCGTTAGATTTGTATTTGACCTTCGTGTATGTTCGGTACTTGTCGATTATTTTCGTAACTACTTTTCATAATAATCGATAGTCTTCTTCGAGCATCGGAAGGTGTAACAACGATATTAAAGTATATAATTTATTTCGCGTCGCGTATACGTGTGTGAGTGTATTCTTCCTATGCAAGTGAGATGCATTAGTGTACGAGTGTGTGTGTTGTTGAAAAGTGATATATACATATATGGATACCTTCACTTATGGATATGGATTATGCAGCATTGGATATAAGGACAAAGTACATTTAAACGTAAGCTTACCATAATTGA
Source organism: Mischocyttarus mexicanus (assembly GCA_023678845.1). NCBI lineage: Eukaryota > Metazoa > Arthropoda > Insecta > Hymenoptera > Vespidae > Mischocyttarus > Mischocyttarus mexicanus. Next base: position 1,789,214 of record JACGTP010000013.1, on the reverse strand, counting down.
AAACCTTTTTAATATTTGATCTCGGCGTGGTAGGGTTTAGTTTTGAACATATAATATGAATAATTTTCAATAAAAAAGAATATTAATAGGTAATCGTAACGTTGTAGAATTTTTTGAATCGGATATCGTATAATATGCGTTCATAATTCACACGAATAACTTGTAGAATTTTGTTTGTTCGGAACTTTTAAAATTTGTTTCTGTCAGATGGTAGCAATATCTATTTTGAGTTCAAAATCAGGCTAGATCGAGTGGACTTTTATTTTTGGAAGATATATAAAATAAAAAAAGCGAGCAACACGGTCCTTACGGGATAACAATTTCTCAAATTAATTTTTTCAACTCGTGTATCGATGTTTGTATGATTATATTTTGAAAAAAAAGAAAATGTAGTTTAAAAAGATTATTTATTTTTTATTTTTCGAGATATGTTTCAAGAAATAAGTAACGAGAAAATATTTTCCTCCGTCATTCAGTTTATTGTTTAACAAAAAGATCACTTTTATACGTGAGTGCAAATATTTGAATAAATTTCAACGTTTCGATTTCGCACATATTCATTTCAATGTTTCTCTACACTCACTTTATTCGTATAAAGCTATCGAGAGATGAGGGTTGCGTATACGTTTTGTGTGTATACACACTCACAAATATACGCATTCGCAGTTACGTGCTTTCTCCGTTAACAGCCGGGATTTATTGTTCTCACGTTAAGATAACTATGACGAGACTCACCCCTTATGCTAGTCTTTTTATCATTTTTATTATTCAAAATCTCGCTTCTGTGATACGACAAATTCATGCAATTTTTTTCCATCATTTGAAATATGTTTTCGACAATATTCAAATCATTATTATATATTATTATTATTTTTTTAATATCTGTACAGATTCTTGTAAACCTTGAAAATAATCGATCAGTTATTGATTTTGAATATCCTAAGTTATTATAAAATAGTATATACATTTATAGTGTTTATGTATATGTGTATTAACGTTAAGAGGACAAACAAACGATTCAGGATAAATTATCTGATATAAAACAAGGTTCGATCAGATATGGATTCTCATTTCCTTCTTGGAATTACTTCCAATATTTCTATTTAACACTATCTTTGCAATTTTCACTTGTTTACAATTTTTCAATGTTTCCTTTCACTTATCGTATCAATAATTAATAATCTCATTATTCAATAAAGATAGAGAGCAACACAGAATAAATGACTTCAGTTTCACATCAATCGTGTATTGATTCTACGTGTATTTTTCTTTTATATGTAAAAGGAAAACATCATTGTGTATAATTTTGAAGATTTAGGATTATAAATAATTATTTTTTTTTTTTAAATCACAATGATATTTTTAGATATGATTAATTTAATTAGAATTTATTTAAAAACCCAGAAAGAATAATTATATTTTTAAATATAAATCATTTGATAAAGTAAAGTGTTTCAAAAGTTAAATATTTTCAGTCTTGGTTCACTGTAATTCGATGTCACCGGTTAATGGTTAATCCTTGTATTATTTTGCGTATGTGGGCATGAAATCGATAAAAAGGGTTATCATCAAATACAAGATCGGAAGTGTTGAGATGCGGGATGTCTTTCTATTATCCTTGGGATGATACCGCGAGTTGGTGCGCACGATAATATCGATTTTTCCTTTCCCTCTCTTTCTCTATTTTTCTCTCTCTTCTCTTCTCTTCTGAATTCTACCATTCGTCTCATTCGCCACGATCGAGAGGTCGTTCACGATTACACGGGGCGCGGCCCTTTTTTTCCAGAAGGTGATTTTTCTCCAAGGAAGCGATTTCTTCTTTATTTTTCCTTCCGAATCCTTCCTGCTTTAACGCTTAAGATCGAGGTTTATCTTTTGGATTGGTGAGTTTTCCGTATTTTCCTTTTTTTTTTTTTTTCTTTCTCTTCTCTTAGATAACTCGATCGATACTTTTGAAGATCGACGTTTCGTGACAGATAGTTTTTTCTTTTATTTTATGTAATATCATATAATTTCTATGGGTTTGTTTTATTCTGAATAATCGTCAAAAAAAAAAGGGGAATTTAGGTGAATATTAATTAGCTTGTTTTATCATTTTTTTGTCACTATCATAGATAATCATAGATATTAATTTATTTATGTATTTAATTAAACGTCAAATCATTCAAAAATATTTTAAATTACAAAATGTATTATTTTATATAATATTATACTTAAGTGGAGTAATTTAATGGAGAAAAATCTGTAGACATTGAGACGAATTGACCAAGATGATCGGATTTTCGATGTTTAAACCTAATCTCGTTGGATTACAACAACCCTTCTAACATTCCCTACCACATCTCTCTTGTATTTATTTCTTTTATTTTCTCTCTCTTTCTCTGTATTTCTTCTAAGACAGAAGTGACGGGGGATACTGTCGAGAATGTTGTGAATTTATATATATATATATATACTTCTCGTGAGAAAGAATATTAAGGAGAATCGTGCATGAAAAAGAATATTAAAAGAAAAAAAAAAAGATAGCGTATAAAATGCGAGAAAAAAAAAAAAGGACTAGCTGCGAGTTGTCGGCTCGCCAGACATTTATTTAAAAATGCAAAAGAATGCAAGAAGTAGCATTGAAATGGCAACGTGGGAGCAAGCAAGAGAAAAAAAGGAAAATAACAGGAAAGGAAAAGGGATAAAAGGTTTTTTTTTTTTAAAAGAGAATCGTCGTTCTGTTAGAGCCTAGAAAACTGGAAAACGAGTAGACAAAACTCACGTATTTCGTTCTTTTATTTCGATTTTTATTTTTTATTTGAAATTTTTTTTAAATCTAATTTTTTCCTACCTCGTTACATTATGTCTTCTTTTTATCTTTCTTTTTCTTCTCACAGATTTTATTCATACGTCGATCTTTTTCTCGGCATAGACAACGTTGTAATTATTCGTGGTCAAAGGAAGACCAGAACGTGGTGTAAATTTTACTTTTCATGTACCATATTATATAAATGGTTTTAATAAGAAAAGAATTGTCATTGTGAACAATTTTGCAATTAGTTTATCTCTCTTTTTGTTTCTCTATTTATTACGTTTTTTTTTCTCGTAATATTCTTATACATGCACGTTACTCGAAGTTTCCTTGATTTATAATTAAATTTAAAAGAAAATGATATTTGTATGGTAAAGATAAAAAACATTTATCGATAAATTCATTGACAAAATGAGTTTGAACGAAAACATCATTCATAAATGTACATTGAGAAAACTATCATTCATTGAGATTGGTTTTGTTTATCGATTACGATCAATTTAAACGAAACATTTCATCTAAACGTGTTTAGTAATAAAACAAACATTCTACTCATCGTCGTTCGAAAATCTCTATTTTCCGTTTTCAGTTGGATATGGAAGAAGTCAGTTCGATGACATAAAAACTTTCAAGGGATATGATATCACGTGCGAGGAAAATACAATTCGATATCGTTTTTATGATATCTTATAAAAATCTACGAGACATCTCAACGGTATTCTCATGGTTGTTTTTGTTTTCTCTACAAACACGGTTACACGTTTTATAACTTACTTTACAGCTGTTCATAAAAAGAAAATAAGAAGAAGGAAAAAAATAAAATAAAAAATAAGCAACAGATAAATAACAACATGTTATTTCGCGAATTTGTATTGGGTTTAATTAATCGGATACATCGGAATACTCTTGGGTACGTTTAATGTCGTTAAATTCGTACAGGGTTTTCGAGATTATGTGTGTTTTAACATCCAAGGATAATTTTTTCTCGGTGATTACTACGTTCAAGGTTTCTGGCAGGTTGGAAAAGGATCGTCCTGTTTTTACCGTGAACGAAGCAGTGCAATTCCATTATTCCCTTTTCGTTCTTGCTCGGCAATTTTCATTCGAAAAGCTTTCAACATTTCCGTGAACAACGCTACCTCACGTCTTTTCCATGTACACCTACCTTTCTTACTCTTTTTCTTTTCTTTCTATTTTTTTTTTTTCAAATTTCATTTTGCAATCCAAGTTACGTACACTGCGAGCATACGACTCATTTGGGATTCATTAAGCAAAATTCATTCGGACGAAATTCTCTGTTACGTTTGAATAAACCAAAGTAGAAAAAAACAAAAAGGTATCATTCGTGTTTGTTTAGATTGAACAATAAAAATAGAAGAAAGGATTTTCATTTGGGTTTTATAATTAATTTGTTTTTATTTAGAAATTTTGAGATTCGTTGTTGGAGACAAAAAAAGATAATTCCTAAGGTTTTGTAAAATGTCAAATTTTGTAATATCATACACGAAGCTTGTGTTGAGAAATAAGATTATTGTAACCATCCTTTATATTATTACCATTATTATATTTCCTTTTTAAAAAATCTAATAAATTTGTGATTTCTTAATCATGAGATGGATTCTTATTTTTTTTCAAGAAATCGCACGGTTCTTTTTTTGCTGCTGTTTTGAATATGATTGCTATTTTTATGTTTTGCGTGGGTGTATATATGCATAAACTTGGTATTTTATGGTAGTGAATAGTAAAATTTTGTTTTGTAATTCATATGATAATAGATTAATGATTATTATTATTATTATTATTATTATTATTATTATTATTCAGTATAGAAATTTATAAAAGTATTGTCGGATACCAAGAAAGACTTAAAATCTCGTTTGTTAAAATAATCATAGCTTTTGTACCATCTGTTTCTTATAAGAGAGAAAGAAACAGAGAGAGAGAAAGAGTCGTACGCTTTGTCATAAAATTTTCATCTCTGAGAAAACTGATGCCTCCCCCTAAACATAAAGCTGTATTTTCTGTTTTTTTTCCCTTGGTTTTAGTATCCCTATCGAAACTTCTCAACCCTCTCTGACGAACCATTTTCAGACCGTTCATAGTCGAAAAACAGCCACGATGGAAAGGAATTGCTAGGGCGGTTCTCGGAGTGTCGCTTTCGCAATTTTCCCCTTCTCGGTTTAGCTTTTAAAATGTCCTTTCCTTGTTATCTTTCTGTTGTCTTTTTTTAGGTTTATATTTGTGAATATGTAGAAAGAAAAAAAATAGAAAGACAAATTCCAGAAAAGGGGGTTATTAAATTATTAGATCTCTTTCAAAAATGTAACTGTACGTAACTTGTTGTAATTTCTGTCTAATACAATGGACAAAAAGTTGTTATCCTCTGACGAGTGATACACTCGTGAAAACTTTCCTCTCATATTGCTGTAACCGTCCTTGTTGTCATCGTCGTGGTCGTCGTCGTGGTCGTCGTGGAAACGACTTGTGCCAATACGCTATACATCGACGATTCATACGTCATTTATGATAGAGTAGGTATATAGACACGCGACACCGAGAAAGAGAAGTGTGAAAAATAAAGAAAAAAAGGAAAGAAAGGAAGATAGATAAAGAAGAAACTGAGAAGGATATTAGAAACGTCATAGAAGCAACCTACGAATAACGAGCACCTTATTTTCTATTTTCTATTTTATCTTTTTAATTGTACAACTATTGTATTTGTCGTATATTTTTGGTTGAGATCAAAGAGAAACAGGTGTAGAGATAAATTCGATACGTGTGATACTTTGGTGTACAGAAGGAAATAGATAGAAGAGAAGATTGTATCAGATACTATATATATATATATATGTATCTTATGTTCTTTGAGGTTGCTACTCGTGGCTTACCTTAACTTACTTACAGTATTTCGATATCAGGGATAGATAGATATCAGATTTTAAATGGACGATCCACTCTCTTCTTCTTCTTTTCATAATTCTTTTTCGTTCGAGTAAAATCATATTTCGTGTCACGAAAGATCGTAGATATTTTTTATTCATAGTTGCTGAATTTCAGTTGGAAACAATCTCTTTGACGTGAGATGTTTTATACAAAATTTCAACTCGGATATTCGACGAGTATCACCTATATTTTGCAATAGATGCTGTCTAGTGAAATATCACTTTTATTATAATTTATTTCATAAAAAGTGATTCGAATTTGAAATAATGAACGCTTTAAGATGGAAATAGAAATTAATAATTCTTATCTACGTGTTTCTATTAGATATTATCATCATGCTTTTTTCATTCAACGTTAAACTTCTCTTTCGATGAATTATTTTAATAAAGCTCTTTATGCTTCTTTCATTTTTGCAAGTATAATGGAAACTATTATTTATTAACGAACATTACGAAATGCATTGTTCGTTTTTTGATCTTTTCTTATTCAGTATTGTGTGATTTCAATTGTAGTACGGTTAATTCTCTGTTATATATATTATTTCCTTTTTACTTTGACAAGATTTCCAAGCAGAGTATTAATCTTTATTACTTTCTATTTCATAATCTATTATTTCTCAGCTCCCTTCCAATATGATTTTCGCTTCGAAAAGGATAAAATTAAATTGGCGTACCTAAGGGAATAGGTCGAACGAAATGATATACGTTAGGTAACTACACGTGTTTCTACACGTTGGTGAAAAATGTATTACTTCTTATGTTAGATAGATTTCAAGATTCGAGAGAAAGTATATAATATATAAACGGAAAATCGAGAAAAGAAGATTGACTGAGATAGTATATCTCGGTCAAAGGAAAACCATGCTTTTCGTTTGTCAGGTTTCGCATATGAAGTTGTCACAAAATCTCACCTTTTGTGTCACATTTATTTGAAGAATTTTCAATGTGTTTTAAGTACACGTTTTATAACAAATAGTTTTTAAAATTTCAAGAAAGGAATAACATTTAGAATATAAACGTTTAATAATGGTTTATCTTCTTTTTTACATTTTAAAGAAAAATGAATAACGAAGGATACGATAAGTATGATAGAAGAAGAAATCCACTGATCACCCTTAATTCAAATAAATGGAGAAAGAGAATTTATTGTCCTCTCAAGCCAATATATTTCATCCAGTTTTCGTTCTTTTCGATGGGGAAATGATGTATCATTCATGAAAGAAACTGGTTCACTGAGGGTGAATGAGAGAGGAGGGAGGCAAAGAAGATAGGAAGTTACAAGCAAAATATAAATATCGATTAGGTTCTTGCTTTTATTCTATCGTACGTATATGCATATGAGGTTGGAAAATGAAAAAGAAAGCAAGTAGCTTATTGTCTTCAGAAAAAAGAACTACTTTTCTTCCTATATGTTTTTTATTTTTTCTAATTCGAAACTATCCAATTCTCGTAGCTTTCAATTTAATCGATATGATACAAAATGAAACAACATTGCTTTTTCGAGTATTTTAAGAGTAATCGAAACTATTGGACTTAGAGAAAAGGGGGATTCACGTTTGTATAGAACATTATAGGATATTTTAACGATCAGTTTAAATTTCCCTTTTCTTGAATCGTTATCGAAGGGCTTTAGAAGGTTGGTAATGATTTAAGCTAATACTATATTATCGTTTCCCGAAGATGAAAATGTTAATTAACGTATTTCGAATGTAATGATTTATCGATGTTATTTCTTATTCTAATTCGAAATAATTCTTACTATTGGATATATAAAAATTCAGAAAAGAAAGAAGGGATTGAGAAGAAGAGGGAGAAAAAATGAAGAAATAAAGATAAAGGATATTTTTATTAGAAAGGAAAAACCTTTCAACCGTTACGTAACTTAGTTTTTTATAGAGGTATTATATAAAATGAGCTTAGTTAAGAGAAGAGTTTTTCATTTTTCTTTAATCTCAGAATACCATTGTATACATCGACAGGTATTGTATTATATACTATATAAGGTACATTCAATCCCATTTTCCAATATTATTTACTTAATTAACATCATTCGCGATATAATATTTTATTAACGAAATGACAGGTTTCACGTCGTCTAAATGATAATAATTTTTTGTTACGCGAATAGTAAGATTAATATTAATAAAAAAATAATTACTTTTCTTTTTTGTTACAACGTAATCTCGAATACGAATATTTATAATATTATTATAAACGTGTATTTTTATGAAACCATAGATCAAAAGAAAAAAATTTCAAAAAATTGTCTTTTTGAAAAAGAATATCTACTCCTTTGGTGAAAGTAACGATAAATACTTTTAGAAAAAAGAACAAAGGGTATGAAAAAAAAAAAATAAAAGAAAAATGGAGAATGATTCTCTCCAGAGAGATCCACCTTTTTCTTCTTTATCATTCCTCGAGGCACACGTGGTTACATCGAATCTGATAAATAAGAAGAACGAGAAAGGTATAGAATAGTAGTTTGAGAAAAATTTTATTCTGTCTCGAACAATCTACGTCATCGTCGTCATCATCATAGTCGTCGTTGTCTTTTTATTATCCTTCAAATCTAACGAAGAACCTTCTCTTTTTTCTTTTTCAATATTATCATTGAGCGTTGTACCGCAATAATTCCTTAAATGACAAGTAAAATGACAAATACTTTATTTTTCCTTCTTCTTATATCCAAATACTTGTCCTTGCATTTGCATGGTTTATTCGTTTAATGAAATTTTTATTTATCTTCCTTCATGTGGTTTTTTATCTTTTAAGGAAGAAAATCACGAAAATATAAAGTCGGGTAGGTCAGTTACTGATTAACTGACTTCTGTTTGTATATTACAGAAAATTATTCAATCTTGTTCTTTTTTTATTGAATTAAATAAATTTTTATATACCAAAAAGAGAGAGGACGTATGTGTGTTGAATAAAAAATTATAATCGTAGAAAATAAATCTTCTTAGACACTGCCTGTCAAAAAGTACCATGCAAATTCGTGTAGGACAGTTGTATTTTTATATTCACGTAGAAGAATCTTGTTGTACTTTTTTGTTTTCTTTCTTTTAAGATAAGCAACACGACGTTTTGAAATAGTTGGCAGGATGAAGATCGTGGATTCAATGGCGTCGTTCAGTCAATATAAAGGGACTCGTCGAGCCTGGAACGTTTTACGAAGGAACGTATTTGTCAGAAATCTCGTCGAGATAGGGGAGAATAGGCCGGATATGGTCCTCGTAAATCTTCTTTCGAACATCAAATCGTGATTCTTTAACGTATTAGTTACCTTGTTCTCTATTAACTCACATGTGGGAAGTACGAAAAATGATCTCAATTTTCTAGAAGCTTAGGTAGGTCATATCGTTCAAGCTTAAATTTTTCTTTCTCCTTCTTCTTGTTCTTCAAGTTCTTCTTGTTCTTCAGAAAAATATCGTCGTTTTTGAAAACGAGACATTTATACCTCCTATATTTTACTTTTACTTGTTATTTTTTTCTTTTATTATTATTGTTTTCCATTAAACCATATAAGTAGGATGCTATATTCATAAATAAACATTTTAACTAGAAAACTAAAGGAATTTATTACAATAATATAACGTTGCAGTTTATTATATAAATCGATAAACATGCGTGATTTATTTATGGTCTATAAGAAGTTAAAACGGTTGACTAACCGTGATCGTAGTGTTTATATTTGCGAGAGTTCGAACGATCAAGCTTTTAGATAGTTTATTGCATGATTAACTATTTGCCCAGAGGGGTAGCAACAGCACCAGTTGCAGCAACATATTCATGTGATCGAAGTAAATAAAGGCGATATAAATTTTACTCCAACGTTTCATTTTAACATGTATATTTTTTTTTTTATTTCTGTTTTAAAGTTAGACTGTGGTCGATTGGTTTATGAATCATTCGTGAAGGATCATTTAATATACAGATTCTGCAGTTGAATATGTCAAAAGATTAAACTTTAAAGATTTTCTCAAGTGAGAGATATCAGACTCCTCTATGTGCAAGTATAAATGCATATATATATATATATTTACATAAATACATAAGAGTATAGCTAGTTATAAGTACGGATTGTACGATAAATATAGTCGAGATTTCTTAGTTAAATCGATTTTTTTTTTTTGCTTACAACAGAATACGATCAGAAAAATAATAACCGATTATATTACATGTCTAAAAGAAATATGAAAGAAGAAGAATAAGAAGAATAATAATACAATATATAAGTTATATCTTGTGCATCGATAATAACAACTAGTATGACGTTGTAGTAAAAAAAAATAAAATAGAAGGAATTAAGATAGAAATCAGCCTGGTACGAACGACATTTTCCCTTTCTTTTCTTACCGTCCTGTTTTTATGGGTACTATCTACATACTTTTTTTCTTTCTCTTTCCACTCCATCCTCCCTTCTTCTTCTTCTTCTTCTTCTTCTTTCATCCACAAACGAGTGTTGCGAGCGTTGTTATTATCGTTATCGTCTGTAATATCGTCGAGAAAATGATTATCGTAGGACAGAATGATTACGGCACCATGTGCCGCTCTCGTTTTCGTTAGTCTCTCTTTTAACTTTTTTTTTTTTGGGAGAAGGGAAGGTAGATGTTTTTTTCCTTTAACCCTTTCTTCTTGGTTTTTTTTTCGAGGTTGGGGGTTCTAAAAAGGTATTTACCTAGACGCGTGGAAAGGTTATTTCGGAATAACGTCTCTTTCTTATCTAGCCCGGTAAGTAGTCTACCTTTTATCATAAATCTCTTTCATTCTCGGCGACGAATATTTTTTTTTTTTAAGAGTAAAGGAATAAAGGAAGGAATAACAAAACTTGTTTAACCCCTTATCGTTTTTCCCAAATGTAAAATAAAAACTATAAAACGAGAGCGAGGTTATTCGACACGATACGTTCTCTTTGATAAATGTCCAGTTTCTTTGTGGTACGTGTGTTGTTGTGTTGTGTGATTCTCCTTCTTCCTATTACTATTCTCTACTACATAATTCAATGTAAATCTAATACGAATGAAGTAATATATTTTTCAAACGAAGGAAAATTAATTAAGATTTATTTTTCGTACGGTTACGGTTCTAGGCATTGTATTATTGGATTACCCTCTGTTTGAGAGAATACAAAATATAAAAAGTGTCTGATATTTTAGAAAAAAATAAAGGGGGTTTCTTTTTTAATTCGAAATTGAATAGAATTCGTAATAAACACAAAGTAAGGTGAAAACAATAACGATGAATTATTTAGATAATATTTATGAATGGGAGGATTCCTCCACCGTGGAGTTATTTCGTAATTGGAATAACCTTGGATTTATGAAACCTTGAATTAATTAAATAAAATAAAAGGCTAGTATTGTTGAGTCAATAGAAGTAGGACAATTTTATTGGATCGTTAGGGAAAAGTCTTTCAGCATAAAATCCCTTTCTTTATATATAAATATGTATGTATGCAGTTAATGTGAATATATTAGTATTATACAATGTTATTTAGAAATAAACAATATTTTCTCGTAGATTTTTAACAAGAGAATAGGGACAATCGTTTTCGGAAAAATAAACACCATGCAGTTTTATTACAGAAACGGTAAAAGTGGAGTTATAAGGGTTTTCCTTTTCGGAAAATTCTTAAAAGAATTAACGCGTGACTTTTGAATAAACATTAAAGAATTTAGGGTAGTTTTAGATCGTACATAATAATGTATCCGTTTATCATAATTTTGATAATTTATTCTCTTCATGTTTCACGAATTTACATTTTCGTTTCGTTCAATAGTAAAAGCATTGCAAGCAACAAGTAGCACGGTAGTGGAAAGTACTTCAACGTAGAGAGTCGAATTCGTTGTTGTTTTAAACAAGTAGTATATCGTTTTCTAGTTTAAAAAAAAAATAAAAAAGTAGCAATAATATTCGAGAGTAGTTTTAGTCAATTTTTTCTGTTACATTTTTAATCTTATTTTATCTACATTTTTTTGTATTTACTTTTGATTTTCGTATAGATTACTTTTGTCTCTTTTATATTGCATCGTCGGTTCTTTATTTGCCATCTTAACGAACAATCAAATTATTTACGTGACCAGAAAAGATATCGGAGAGCGATAAAGATTTCCTTACGAATGATCAAATAAGAAGTCTAACTATCTGGTTTTAATATAAAAGATAGAAACAAATATACAAGGATTTATATTATTATACATTTTATTACAAATTTGACAATGATTAGAAAGTATATTTACAGTTAGTCTTCTTTTTGAATTGACGTATGAGAAATTTGAGAAAAAAAGAGTCAATCAAAATGAAATGTCAATCACCAATGATTCCCATGATATACAATATGAATGACATCGAGAAAAAATATGTTCGTTATTTTATTTTCATTGGTAGATTTGGAGAAACTCATTTCGAAATTTGAATTTGTTGTTTTGTCAGAGGTCTAAAAAACCTGTCGATCAAATTGTCGTTTGAATTGATATGAAAGTTACAGGACACATATGGTAGCTTGCAAAAGGGCTGTATCCATAGGGACAATAGGGATATTGTTAGAGGATTTCTTTTCTACGTTGTAGTTCTCCCTGTCAAGTTTTCTCAATAGAAAAGGATGGAACTGTGGGAAACTGTATGAGGTGAAAAGAATGAATCAAAAAAAAAAAAAAAGAAAAAACGTACGAGATGGTTTCTATACGAATGTCACAGATTCATTGTCTTTACTTTTAATGCATGATCGATGGTCCTTCTTTTTTTCTCGAATATCATTGCCAATGTCATCTTTTTTAATTTCTGTTTTTTATTCTTTGTAATAAAAATTTGAAGTGATATCTTCGAATTGATATCTGATAGGAATGATATTGTTTCGATTCGAGCTGTTGTATTAAATAATATATACGATTAATGATTTTAAAAATTTGTCTACTAAAGTTAACATACGATTTTATATTATGTAATTAACAAAATCAAACTAATCGAATTCGATGATATAATTATTATAGTGATTCTATATATATATAGAATTATTATAGTGATATATTAGTAGATTCTGTATGGGTTTTTAGAAAAGATAAAATATCCAAATAATCTTTATTATTTTTTTGATAAATTTCATCGTTTCATATTTTTGATTCATACTTTTCAAGCGAGTTGGTACGAACATTATAGGTCGTGACTAGGAAATGCGCAAGGGTTGCAGAACTTTTATCTTTTCTTTGCTATGGGGGTAGACCTTCATAGATAAGGTGTTCTTCCCAACGATGGTACACTAAACTTTGCAAAGTCATTATCATTATTTTGAATATGTCTCCCAGCTTTAAAGTTATTTTACAATGCTTTAATCTATATATAATCGGTAGCGATTAATTTCAAATATTGAAATACAGAAACGTCGATTTCATTTTATTATTATTTCATTCCATTTCGATATATAAACACATAACAGATGTTTAGTTATACAGGACAAAGTAAATTGATATAATACCGTTTCTAAACAATACAATCACGAATATTAATAACATAATCACGATTGAGAAACACCGTTTGCGTCAACATGGTTTCGCATATAATAGATCTATTACAAATTCATATTTAAATAATAACATTTGCACAAAGAGAGATAGAAAGAGAAAGAGAAATACTGCACACAATGATATTATACAGATCACGTGATTACCATAAAATCGAGTATATTCGATAGAAACGAATTGACGAGATTTAACTGATAGATATTTATTTCATAAATTGGAGTAACCAAAAATATTGGAATCATAGAATTTCATGATACGATTGATAATTATTACGAACTGAAAATAGTCTTCCAAATACGATCTTTTCTTTAATGGTAGACTGGTGTGTGTTAGTGTTGCCGAGGGAAGAAAAGATGAACGACACCCTCCTAATCGCTTGGTCAGAATTTCAGGGTTGGTTTCGTTGTCGACGTTGGGGGTGCTTGGTAAACCCTCTGGCTATTTATATATATGGGTTTCTTTATATATATATATAAAATGAAAGTAACAGGGAAAAAGAAAAAGAGAGAGAGAGAGAGAGAAATAGAGACAAAGACAGATAAATATGTATGTATATAGCTGCTGTATATACGAATAGAGAGACATTACATATATATCTTTAGGTATTATATATCGTCTGAAATCTTGTTTCCCCGTTTATTCTCCTACCAATGTAGCTGCTTTAGCAAGCAGCATTTTCCTTCTATGATCTTCAACGTAACGATAATTCGCAGTGGTACATAGAATTAGGTAGTATGTACACACATGTGTATATATATATACTTTTACACAATCGCTATTTAGTTTAAGTATCCTTGGTTTACTCCTAATTCGCAATCCACGTGTACATGTACATGATTTTCTCTTAAACAATCTTGATTGTTCAAAATTTCGTTCAAACAAAACTAAGAAATATATTATTAGCATGATTAGTAATCTTTAACGATTGATTCGTTGAAATTCATTAAACCGATGATCATTTCTAGAGAAAGCAACTTTGATAGTGATTAGTTTATTATTGAGAAATATCTGAACGTAGAGGATTTAGTATGAATGTATATACAAGTTTACTATTCAATCGATTTTGATGAAAGCCCATTTAAAAGAGGTTCTGTATCATAAGCTGTTTAATTATGATAGCGGTTTGGAGACCATCATCTGTATTTATCTCTTTCATTATCTTTCTTGGTTTTTTATTTATTTACTTTATTTTTGCAATCATGTATATGTGAATATTAATTTAAATTATTTTACGAATTTTGAAGTTAACAGTAAATAGTAAAAATTATGCAACCAGAAATTTAGCAAATTAAGACTACGTTTAGGAAAATGAAGTATAACAGTTTTGTTTAAAACTGTAGAGTGATTATAAATTCATGAACGATAACTGATACTTTGACCTGTATTCTTTGTCGTTCTTTCTCTTTGTCGAGAAAGAATGTTTAATCATTTCGTTGTGGAAATTTAATGAGAATATATTTTGATGAAAATGAATACCAAAATGTTAGAATGGTTGTGAGAGAAAATCGGGTAATAATGATTTTAATAATATTTAATTATTCATTCAATAATATAACCGCATTTGATTCATGAACATGGTACTAATTAATCATTGAATTGTTGTCGGAAGGGAGCTCGTCTACCGTTGAAATTTCCGTCGTGGTCAATTTACGAATCGGTTGATCGGCAACTGGATTTGAGTTTTTGCGATAGCAAAGGATTTTGTATCGACGATGGTAAATGTTTAATATCGTATCCCCCGTTACATATTCAATTTGTTCGTTGATCGGATTATTATATTCCCGGATTATAAAATATATAGATTTATATGTACAATATCTATATATTTTGAGTAACGATTGAATTTGTCGAACGTATCAATAACTAAGTGACGATAAAATATCGTTAGATATTAATTACAACGATTTACGTAGAATTACAATTTTCTATCAAAGAAAATATTTCAAAAGAATTAGTTTTAAACGTGTGTGAATGTATTTGAGAGATTTATTTATTTATGGGTATATATAAGAATATACATCAGAGGAGAAGTATGCAAGAATCGAAGTAAGATTGCCAGCGTGAGAATAAAAGTGTCAGAATCAAAGTAAGAGTGAAGAATGAAACGTCAGAGTAGAAAGAACGAAGAATCGAAAGAGTGTCTCAGAGTATTTGTGAACAAGAGTCTGAAACTGTAAACTTTATTATTTTCTATATATACATACATATTTTTTTTTATTTAACTATAATCATATTAGTAAAATATCTCTAACACATTAATGCATATCTACAATATAATAAATTAAACTTTAATAACAAACAACTGAGTTAGTTAAACAATTAAAGTAAATATAATATAACAAAATCGTCGACCACTTTTACAACGTATATGCTTTTAGCCTTTCTCAGAAAATGTTTTTCCTTCAAACATACATAAACTCATATATACGAAATATATTGTGTGTAATATCATACAAAAATAATAAAAAAAAAAAAGAAAAAACAACAACATACTTTATAGCGATAGGTGAACAGGATATTGGTAAAACGCGTTTGATTGGAAGGATGGTAGAAAGCTATTGACGTAGAGTGTCGATCGTACCTTTCGACGTCGAGGTTCTCGAACGAAATGTCGGCACGTCGATCGACGAGAACGTCGAAAAGGACGACGTTGAATGTCGAGGAAGAGAAGCTTGCTTTTTGCTTTACCACACAGCCAAGAGTCATTCTATTTTCTAGGTGTGGTTCGATCCTAACACACATACACACATATACATACACACACACACACACAGAAAGTGGACATTGAAGTCGTCGTAGTTAGAATTAACTAGCAGTTAATAAAGCCTGCCGGGGTTGGCACTTAAAAGCGCAACGTTGACCGATTTTGCACAACGTTTCATCTTGCTTTGAAGCTTGTGCCTGCTCTATTAGTTTCATTAATGCGTTTCTCTCGAATTTCCACCCTGTCACCGAGAGGAAGGAAGGAAGGAAGGAAGGAAGGAAGGTAGGTAGGAAGGTAGGTTAGCCAATGGCTATGCCAAGAGCTTTTAGCCCCCGCCCCTTATCGTTCCTTTGACCGATGCAAACACACTTCCAGTAAATCCTTTTACGCGCTTCATCACTTTCTCTATCGTTCTCACTCTCTTTGTTTTCATCTATCTTTATCCCTCAAATCTTCCTCCCTTCTCCTTTCAATCCCTTGCCATACCACAATGCCCCCTCCCCATATTACGTGGTCAATCACAAATTTTCATATTATTATTACACACATTTCTTGCCCTTATTAATGTAACTCATTTAAAATTGAGTTAATGGATGATTGGTCATTTTAATATCGAACTCGAAGTGTGACTAATTGAACTAGTTTATCAAGGATAGTGTCACTTTGATGCAACTTAGTTAGTCTTTTAATTTAGATTCTTTTAACTTTTCTTTACTTTTATTCTCTTCCTTTCATTGTTTTATTCTTTCTCTTTCTCTGAGAGAAGTTTTGAGAAATCTTGGAAGTACGTGCACCCTAGCGAGTATTACGATTAAGAGAAGTTCAAATATTAGCATAAAGTTGAACTACTAAGCGAGTAGAAACTACTACTACTGGTCATACAAGAGTGATAGCTTGGTTATACTATACTTCCTATCTGAAAGACTAAGGAAATTATAGGCTTTTCCTCTTTCATCCTTTAACTATTCGCAAACTTTATAACGTTGTAGATATTATTAGTTTTCTCTCTCTCTCTCTCTCTTTCTCTTTTAATAGCTTAACACTACATACTTTTCTTTTGAAATTTACTTTTCCTATCGTACATTATTACATTCTTATTTGTCATTTTGTTATATTCAATGGGTATATACGTTGATAGACACATTTATTAAATTATTTCATGCTTTTGATACGTTAATTACATTTTACTCGTTTAAAAGTAAATTTTCCTCTTAGTGTAAGTTTCTTTCTTTTTTCTTGATTTTTTTTTTTCAAACAAATCAATGTTTCGCAGTATTTATTTTATCAAGGTTTGTTCCCTTTGGCGAAATAATTACTATCGTAATGAAATATATAAATCTCCCTTTTTCTTAAAAATTTTCTACGTCAAATTACTTTTCAATTTTTGAAGAAACTTATCGAGTTTTTTTATAACGAATTGTGTCGACGAACGAGTTCATTTAAAAAAAGGGGTAGGGGGTTGGGTGTGGTTAATTAATGAGTTTTGTGTTTAAAGTCATTTCGCATCGACCATTTAGGTGGGAGTTTAATTCTTCTGAAGGGAAAGAGACGGGTGTATATAAACACAAGAACGTGAGAAATAGGGGGGAAGATAATGAAGCGTCAGAGTCAGTTATAGCTGATAATTAATGCAGAAGCTTGGATATTAATTCTATAGTTGAACTTTAAATTAAAAATTTTGAAAAATATAAAAAATAGAAGAAAGTTATTAAAAGGTTCCAATAATATCACATCATTTAAATCTTTCTCTCAATTTAATATTCGTGCATATCAATGAAATTTAATGGAAATCTAGTAGATAAATTCACATTGCAAGGACTTTGTAAATCTTTTATAAAATTCTATAGGTCTAATCAAATATTCTCGTAATGCTGATTTATTTGAGCTTTATTAATTGAGCGAAATGTTTTAATCCTAAAAATACACGAAATTATTTTTTCAAGAATTGCATAATGATTTGTCGTTTAATTATTCCTATAATTAAATTTATCGATCTTTCTTTTTCCCAATTTCTTTCTATTTAAAGAAATAAGATCCTTGGAAGAGAAATCTCTCTTTGGATATTCATAAGACGTGTGATATCGTGGTTACTTGTGTAATAACTATGAGATTAATGTTCAACATCGATTTAACGAGATCGGCGATGTTTCATCTCATCGTTAAACGACACGTTGTTGTTTCCAGTCATAAGACAATGAAGAGTATCAGATTATGGTCTCGTTTATTTATGTACATACACACACACACACACAAACACATGCATATATGTCTAGTATATATTCTCGTCATTGAGAAACCGAGTACATAGTGTCGGTCCATTAGAGGGTCTAGAGATGTACTAATATTTGTGAACACAAAAAAGGGTTTAGATTAATTCGTATCTGTGATATATCGATTAAGTCATTTATTTGTAATTATCAAAATATTTCGATTTATATACACATAACTATACGTGTAAATACGTTCGTTAGCTCGTCCATTTATTTGAAGTTGTCCCTTCAGTTAAAAGGGAATGAAGACACGTCCATTAAGGTCACTTATTTGAGTTAAATGTATATATATATATATATACTTACTTACGTTCGTACCAACGGGGAACATTGTGGTAATTGTCACTGATAAGGCGAACAAGCAAGTAGTAAGAGAGTACATTAGTAACTGTCAGACGTTTTTGAAAAGAACGTATTACTATTTCATATGTTTGTTCTACTTAATACTTTTAATATACTCTACTTAATTAATACTTTCTTGGGATTTTAGATTTATATAATACTTTTATATAATACTTTTTAGGCTTTAGATTTATAGCTGGAAGTGATCTTAATGTTATACACAACTTTTGGGGTAGTAAAGTTGTAACATTAAGGAGGAAAGCTCTCTAAAAAAGCATCTAAGCTAAAAGATTAACGCATCTTAGTTTAGGTGAATCTACATACTGGCCAACTAACATCAACAAAATTCTTGACTCACTTAATTTCTTTATCATTTCAACGTAGTTTCATATTTTTAAAATCGTTTTCCATTTTTAAAGGTTTACATTATTGTTTATATTATTGTACGTTCTTTATTATTCACATATTTCGCGAATAAATTTGACAATGACCGAACGCGTTACTCTCGTTTGACAAATGGGTTACGTTTATTAGATATTGCGGAACTTTCAGCACAGACTAGCGTGTTTTTTAATTAATACAACAGACCATTTCTCTTTTCTGTCAAACACCAACTCAATAAACCAATGTGCCACTATTTGGAAATTTGATTGAAGAGGATGAATCGACATAGCACCAGAACCATTATTCATCATTTTTATCGTTGATAATTATGACATACATAAATGAATATTTATATAGGTGATAAGTTTTGTATTTATTTATGTCGTACGTGTTTTCAATATCAAATACTCTGCCACGTGCTACTTTCATTTAAATAACATTCTCTTGATTTACATCTCGATCACGTTGAAATGTGTACTCGAATGTTATCTCGAATGCATCCAACGTATTTTCGAACTTGCTCCAGTTGGATCAACTTTAAAGGAAATGTTTCGAATGTTGTAATCACAATAAGAGGTAAAAGGAGAAAGAGAGAAATGAAATTTTTCTTTTTGGTCGTTCATATTGAAGAACATTCGATGGAGAATATTTTTTAATTCTTTTAATAATATTTTTTTAATAGAATTGTTTTATGGCGAAGATCGATAAAAATATATTTTCGTCGGGTTATAGATTTAAGTAAAATAATATAAACGAGAAGATGAATTCCTTTTGAACGTAAATGTAAAAATATATAAAACATTAAAGAGAGTTTATTTGCACTTTTTTGTTATTGTTTAAATTTGATAGAAATAAGATAAACAGTTTTGAACGTATGCGTTTATGTTTCTTACTGCATGTGCATGTCCTATATGTTTCATAGTACATAGTCAACAGTTAAGCTAGAAGAGTTTAACGTGAAAGGATGTTTAAAGGTTGTTCGTGAACATAATCGTCACATATCTATTGAATTTACTTTACTGTATGATTATTCTCTCTTAGTTCGTGTTTTATTTAAAGGAGTGTATATTATTTAATCGATCGGTTTATTTCTAGCTTGGAGAATATTTGGTTTAATCGTGGTTACTAGTAACACGTTTGAAAAATTTTTGAGTATCATAAATCATGAAGCTTCTTCTTGCGAAGAGGGGAAACTAACTTTTGCTTTTCGTTTTATGAGTCATTTTCGTGGTAGTCTTTATGGTCTTCTTCCTATACTGTGCAATTTACGTTGAGCATCTCGTTCTATTTAATCTTTTTAGAATTTAGCACATTCTGTTTCTTTGACGAACGAAGATGATCGTTTTTTATCGTTTATAAAAATTAAAAAGAAATTTGAACATCGTTTCATGATGGTTTATAGATAGAATAAAATGAAATTCATTTATCTTACAATCTTAGGCGTAGTTTTTTAAAACTTAACGATCAGGGGGAATGGAATTAGATGAAAATAGATGGCGAATGTTATAAAAAGTCAGACAAATCTCGTTAACCATGAATCGTACAGTAGGGTTAAGGGTACTTGACTATCCTAATATTAATACCAACGTTACTGACACGATATTACAAGTTGAATATCATATCCAGACCGAGCTAACATTTCGTCAGTGGTATTATTATTGGTATAAAATAGAAACGACCTCGATAACGTTGTGGTTCGCTTTATGCGTCTGAAATTAATTATCGACGATGACTATACTGAGCAAAAACAAAAAAAGAGACAGAGAGAGAGAGTTAGAGAAAGAGAAAAGAGATAGATAAAGTAAAAAAGTGACACTTAAAACATTACTTTACGATGTTCGATAATGAATTCGAAGGATTTACGATGAAAATAAATAAAGGGATGAACGAGTTGCGAAACGCAATAGGATTCAACGGCTTGTTAAATCCCGTTAAGTTGCAGGTTGAGAAAGTTATATTTATCTTTGGGTTCTTAAGAGTTCGTCAGAAATCATAACTAACCTCGGGTTGGACGACGAGGAGGTGTTTGAAAGATATTTTTGACGAATCTCAACAACTTACGCGTTTACTTTACTTATATACTTACATATTTACACGCGTGAGAAAGTTTTACGTATGTTATTCCGAATTTAGTTATTCAAATTAGAACGAAGCTTTTCTCGTATCCGGTGGTAACCGTAAGAACGATGCTAATGGGTTTGATATTTTGGTCAATTTGCTTTTTTACTTTGTAAATCGAGTCTCGAACGTTTTCCAGCATTTTCAATTGTTCTTCTCTTTTCTCTCTCTCTCTCTCTCTCTGCATTTATAATTTGAAAAGAATTTTAATTGGTTCTTGAACTATTTAAAAAAAGGGGAAGGGGGTTTGGAAGAAAACTAGAACGAAAACTTTTGTACTGTTTCGCGACTATGGTCTTTTACAGTTACGTTATTTCATTCAGCAACACGTACAACTACGAATACCTTTCTTATACGTCTATGTATACTTTTTTCTTTTTCTATGTATATATGATGGAAATTTATATTGTGAGTTTGGTTTGTATAATGAAAAAAAGAAAAATATTAATGAAGAAGAAGATTTAAATTACTTAATTATAATGAAGACTAGATTTGATATTAAAATTCAAGCAATAAGCGTATAAGTTTTGAACAAGCGAGAAATGTAAAATTATTGAACACGGGATCATGATTAACAGGATAAGTTGATACTTGAGAATTCATGATAACGAATGTTAAATTAAATTTATTATTATTATTATTATTATGTTTTTCTTTTTAATAACAAACATCATTTGCAGAATCTATGTTAATGAAGAAATAAAATCTAAATATAGATCGTTGATCCAGTTTTATAAATGAACATGATAATTCGTGTGTACCTTACTAGTTATATATTCACGTGAAATATATTTATTTATACAAGAATTTTAATAGTAATTGATATTTTTCATTAGGATTGGAATCGTATGTATCATCAAATATCCTTGGCTTTTTTTTTTAATTAATCATTCGAAAGATAATTTTATTATGAAAAAAAAAGAAGAAATATATCGTTCAGTGTGTTTAGATGTTTAGGTGATTAATCTATTTCGTCTTTTTATTTTTTTTTTACGAGAGAGATAAGACGATACTTCTTCTCTTTTTTTTTTGAGGATTAAAAAGAAAATTCGTAAAAATGATGTTTCAAAGGAAAGTTTTTTTTATGAGATAATAAAACACACACAACATAGAAAACTTGGTAACGTTTTAACTGGAAAAACTATGTTAACTTTATAAAAATGACGAATTGAAAAAATGTACAAAAACTTACACGAGTAAACTAATTAGACATGCATATGTAAATGTATTAAAATTTAGGAAAATGTATTTTAGAAGAGAAAGAGGTGGCTGGGTGGTTGGGTGGTTGGTGGTATATCTTACGACTAAAGCTTAATTTGCATTGCAAAATTTTCTACCTTGCAATATTGTCTTTTATCTCACGAAGAATATAAAAACAGGAAAAGGAAAGAGGAACAAATTATTAATATAATTATATTATTAAAAAGAAAAAACAAAGTGACAATAAACAAGATTCAATCGTATAAATTCTTTAACGAATTAATATTATTCGATTATTTTCTCAATCGAGAAAGTTGATTTTTGTAATAATTCTAAGAATCGAATTTGAGTCGATAGGTTGAATCCTAATTTCACGTCATCGAGAAAATAATGTTTACAGCGATACGCCCACGAATCGTAGTGCTTTATTACATCCCAGTCTTTCTCGAAGCTTGAACCTCGAACCTCGAAGCGAGTGTCTCGTTCAACGATGCTACCAACGGGTAATGGATTACATACTCCACTGTTCTCTCACAAAGTGGGAAAGCTTCCAGGTAATCGTACCGCCCTCGCGTATGTTCGAAGGATGTTCTGGCATCTGTGTGATCTCTCTGAACCTAGGTTTTCATTTCTTTCTTTTTTTCTGAATCACCAATAGCATCTTTCTTTGAACTTGTACAAACGTTCAAGTTTCTCTCTGAAAAGTAATTAAATTATTTGTTGAAACCATTAAACAATAGATTTGATATTTTATTTATTTTCTTTTCCACTCTCTCTTTCTCAGTTTTATTTCAAAATTATATGTTAATTAATAATTGTTATATATTCTTTATTTTTGAAATTAATTAACTAAAAGGTTACCTATATTTTTTTAATAATTAAGGAATTAGAATGGTTAAAGCTTTCTGTTTGATAGATTATTATCGATTAGGTTATATTTTTATTCTTTGTAATGTTAATAGAAAATAACAACGAAAGTAATACTTTTTATTAGAATTTTAAAGCTTCTTTGTTTTAGAATAACATCATTTTTTTTCTTAAGTAGCATTATTTAATTGATTATCTGTTAAAACTATGCTACCTATTGATTATCTATCGACAAGGTACTAAGAAGTTTAATTAAATTACACTCCCTTTTTTTTTAAGACTCGTTCTTATTTCTTTTGTATACGAAGACGAAACTATATCGGTTTATTTACGTGATCTTCTTTAGCTAATTGATTATAAACCATTTTAATCAGATGGTTCGATTAACGAGATTAATTTCGAGATCGTACGATGTTAGAAAGTTTACTTTGTTTTAATAATACGAATAAGAGTTATTCTTTGATGTAAAATTATCTAAACAACTAATTTATATAATTTAAGTAATGGTATTTTGAATAGAATTTGCATGTTTTATTTTTATTTTAAAATAAAATAATAAATACAATTAATATATATTACAATAAGTTTTTATAAGAACGAATGATTCGTGTTAAAAATTATGTAAATAAATATATAAAAGTCAAAATGAAGATGAGGTTACAACATTTTAATATTCATTCAATTTCATTTACTGATCAGGAAATAACATATCCATCGGTTTCGATTTGCAATGTGTGTTTATTCTTAGAATAGATAGGAGCAGTGACCTACATAAATTTTCTGGAAATTCAACATGTAGAATGAAATCGTTGTAATAGAAATAGATCAATCGATCTTTCATTCGTTCCTACGTATGTGTACGTGCGAGTTTAAAACAGGAGAAAGAAAAACAAATAAAAAGAATTTTTCTTCAAAATGCATACAGCGATTGTCTTCGATTTTTTTTTTATTTGTCAGAAAAAAGAAAGGTACAAGTTCGAATAGTTCGAATAGTTGGAATATATTTGATACGTTGCATGAACGTTGTGGGCGATCGAATAGAGTGCATTTTAAAGGCAAATATCTCTCGTTGTAACGGGAAACAATCGTGAGAGATTTGAAACGAAGCTTTTAATATCTCTTTGTATGGTATATTCTATTGTAACGTTGTGTTTGTATTTGTTACAGAATATGGCATTTTTCGTCCTTTGTACCTAGAATATTTATTTTTTTCTTTTGTTATTTTACCTTTATAGATTTGTTTGATTTGTATTTTATTGATGCACATTTTATGCCCCTTAACTGTGATTATCTGTAGCAATACAAGTAATATACTTTTATTTTCTTTGGATATATACATAACTTTTTATTTTTGTCATGCAAAGGATCATTTATGCATCGTACCTTGCTTTATTTAATATCATTCAACAATAACCAATTAAATTGCTAAATAATCATTTTTCCGAGTAATTAACTTTCTTTTTTCTTTCGTATGCAGATTATATGTTTAAATGAAGTGAATAAATAAATGTTTAGTAGTAATATTAATTTATTAAAATAAAAAAATAAAACAGTCATTTCACACACACACACATACACATGTTAGAATTTAATTAAATATTATAGAAGCTACACGTATTCTGTGTTTGACGAGTAATCGTCATCGTAACATTTTAATAACAGAATTTAAGTACACACTTTTCAAAGCGTTCGCTATAACTAATTGGTCAATTATTTATTTTGACCACGTTATTATATCACGTGTAAATATTTCAATGATCGTTAATAACGATTGTTTAATGTCTCGGGTAATTATTTGAAAATAATATTATATCGAATAAATGAAATACTCGATAAATATGATGAGAAATAATTTTGGATGTTTTAAACTAGTCATGTCATATTGAAACTAAATAAAAAGTGACATAAAAAGAGATAACAAAAGGTCAATGATAAGATGTAAAGAAAATATTTGGACTAACAATTAAACTAAACACGCTAGCTGTCAAGTCTTTCATGTATTCGAGAAAGTATTCCAGGATATAATACGTGACGTTTTGTTCTTGTTAAGTAACTTATTATTCCACTATTATATTCATTCGTGTAATAAACTTTAGTTGAAACTTGTTTACACGACAGACCAACGACGATATTGGTTCCTGTATCTTGACAGATTTTTCAAATGGTAAAAAAGTTCCAGTTAACTAATGTCACCATGTATGGTATTGTACTTTTAACCAGGTCATTTATGATAACGAAAGAGTACCTACGTGTATTCATTTTAGATATTTTTAGTTCTTGGTTAGATAGAAATAATATAGAAATACATTACTATTGTATGAATACTAAAATCTTTTCTAATTTTTTTTTTAGTTATTCTTTGATTGAGTTAATTGAAAAGACAACGAGAAAAAGTATTAATCTGAAAATAGAACCTGAAAATCTTTTTTTTTATAAACATCCCATTTGCATTTTTATATTTTATATTATATGATAATAGAATTAAATTATCTTGTCTGATTTAAAATAATTTTTTAACGATAAATATATTATAAAATAATAGTAATAAATATATAAGGTGTATTCTTTCGTGTACTGTTAATATCATAGAAATGTTTATATTTTAAATTTGAAACGAAAGAAGATAATACACTGGTAATGAAAAATTAATTGAAAAATAACAAGCAACGAAATAGTCTCGTTCATTTATTTGATTTATTCAAAAATCTACCAAATTTCTTGTTATTTTTATTATCAGAGAGAAAAAGAAAGAATAATGTGATTTTAAATATAAAGTATATTTAAATTAAAATGAAAAAAATTAAAAAAGTAAAAACTTTCGGATAAAAAATACGTTTTCATTGTGATTTAAAGAGACTTATTTATTTATTTCTCGTTCAATAATTCCTGACAACCAATAATAATTGCTTTTTCTTTTTTAAAATTAACAAATTCGAGTGTGATCGAATTACTATACTATTTATTGTATATATAATATAATATATGCATAGAAAGATTGATATTCAATGATTAGAAACAAACTAGTTTTATTCACGATTCGTGTGGTTTTTAGTGGATCAAAATAATCTTGATTTAGATGAGGGTTGCTACCCTAGATAATACAAAAAGGTCGATGAATGAACTCGATAACTCGAGTGGGTTGTTTGAAAAACATATTCGCTAGTTGAAGTTATCGATTGTTATATTCGATTTGATATGTTACGGTTCTTTTTGTATTTTTTTTTTGGGTTTCTTAATTAACATCGTTAATGTAGTTACGTATATTTTTATATAATATAATACATATATTGATTTAATATTTCTTTCTCATGCGTTATTCTTTTATTTTATTCATCGCTCGTTGAGTTTTCTTTTTTATCCTCGGATATGTGTTTCTTTATAAAGTTAATATTTATTATTTAATAATTAAAGAAAAAGATATGAGCTCGTGTCTGAATAAAAATAATAATAATTATTTCAAGAACTTGTATTTTATTTCATTGAAATTTTATTTAGTATTATAATTGACGATCTTTTGAATACTTTCAAATAGATTTTTGTTTGTAACTGTATATAATTAGGTCAAAAGTTGAAATAATTCTGTTGAAAGTTTTTGGAAAGAATAGATGGAAATGATAAAGTTTATTTTAGTAACTCGGTGAGGGGTTAAAAAAAAAAAAAAGGGTCTCTCTAGGAAGTGAAAATGTGTAGGTGGAGATAAGGGATAGGATTTTTGTGATGGGAAATAAATGTTTAGGTTAAACAATCTTACGATGGTGTATATCTGTGTTATGGTTTTAATAATAATGATAATAAGGGTAATAAAAATAATAATAATAATGATATGATAATAATAATATGATAACGATAACGATAACGGTAATAGAAACATAATAGTGCTTTTAGTAATGATGGTGATAGTAGAAAGGGAAGAATGACCTGGAATGGAACGACAACAATAATTAATTGAAATTTTGATAGCAGATGTGTGTATTAGAAAATCTATAGTTAAAAATAAATATAAATAATAATTATTATATCATATTTAAAATGCAATCTCATTGTGATAACTGCTAATCATTGCAATTTCTTTGACTTCCTCGAAACTTTTATCTCATATTTGCTATCTCCTTTATTTTATCTGTTTTTCTTCTCTTAATTTTGCAACTATTGCAATAAATATATTATTTTTCTTTCGTTTCTCTTCCGTTTCCTATTTCCCTTAAAATAATATCATTTTCAATTTCTGTACAGTTCCCGGTTAGATGTTCTAGATTTTTGAACTCTTTCCAACATAAATCAAAACATTTTCCCTCTCTCTTTCTCTCTCTCTCTCTTCTTTTTTCACATGGCTGTTCTATATATTTATTATCGTATATATAAGAATTGGGAGAAACATTTCTTCTTTTTTTCCCCTGCAAATGACTTAAGAATCTTATACATTTTTCAAATATTAATCTTGGATTTGGCAATATTTGCATGTGCATTTGAAAGGTGACATACCATAGAGTAATTTAACGAAGAAAAGTTATGACATTTGTTCAGCCAGTCAAAAATTTATTGCGTCATAAAAATGAGTGAAAATAAAATTGAAATACGATACATTCGAAAATATACAAAATTCATGATGTTTATAGACATGATGCAGTATCGATACGTCTGACAAAAAACTATTTCGAGAGTTTTTAATTTAAACATTTTTCTGTCAAAGATTCAGTTTCCTTTGGTCAATTAATTATTGATAAAGTCGATGAAATCATAGGAAAAGAAAATTGATCAAGATCGGTACATTAGCATGCGTAATATCAGCAAAAAGAAACTAAACATTGATTACGAAATGATTTTAAACCATTTGAAAAAGAAGGTTGAATATAAAAATAGGAATCACAAGAACTTATTTCACTTTGATATTAAAATACGAGGTAACTTTTTTATCAACTTTAATAGTTATTATTACGTAATAATATTATTTAATATAATATGTAACTTCAATCATTGAGAAATTGTAATAGAAAGTATAATAGCAATGATATTTATTCTATAATATTAGAGAAACGTCTTATAGTTTAATTCAAACAATAATACAGAATTGATAATTTGTCAAAGACGGAAACAGAAACATATCGATACCGTTTATCCGGTGACCTTCCAGTGGTGGGTTGTCAATGTATACACAAATCGATACATCGATTATACATTATTAGCAATATAGTACCTCCTGCAGTGTTACAACGCCGTTGGGAAAAAAGGAGCAATAAGAGGAAGGAAGAAAGAGTAGGGAGAGAGAGAGAGAGAGAAAAGAGAAAGGTAGGCAGGGAAATCAATTAAAGTGATCGTTTCTGAAACGAATCAGCAACGTAATTGCAGTTGTTTCTGCAACTCGATCAAGATCGAATAGATTTTTGTTGGATCTAAGAAAATTGTTTATTTTCTAAATAAATTTAATCTATTTATTTGAAAATATAAATATATATTAAATGAATAAAATGATATATTATAAAATTTATTAATAATATGAATTAAATGTAATACATAATAATAATAATAGGGGAGAGGGGGAAGGTATACATAAAATGGAATAATATATAATACTATTTATCTGTTAAACTAAACGCAGCAAGTACCCATGAATTATTGTTTATGATACTCTCGACGTGGACAAAGTCGGTTAATATTGCTTTTAATTAAAAGCACTTATTCCTGGAAGCTCGAGCTGCTCTTCGAGTAAGATATCATTTTAAGAGAAGTTATTTTCATTGGTGTAAATTTGTGAAACAAGGTTAATGCTGTTCTCTTAATTACGAGCGCACGGGAATTGTTTTTCCTTCGTTACTTATACATATATACACTTATTTCTATTTCAACTAAAATCTGACAATCGTATATTACTGCATAATTATTATATATGCATACACATAACTTACAGATACCTCATATATTTCTTATATAGGATAATCATAAGATAAAATTTATCAAATGTTTCAATTTTTTCACTATGATCAACATTTGTAACGATTCTATAAAACTCAATTATGTGTGCTTAAATATTCGGACAGTTTTATGTCAAAGAATGTTGAATTGATTAATTTTTCTTTTAAATTATCGAACGTGAGCTTTTCAGAGAGGATTACTATGATAAACTTTACGAGAAAACTTCCTAGTAGTTTGAAGTATTTTACAGTTATTTCTATGAATTGATATTGCCAAATAAGAAGAAAAGATTGGATAGTTTCATACTGACCATTCACGTTGGTCAGTGAATAGTAAACGATCGTGTTCACGATCGATGGTGTATATCTTGTTAAAAGCAATAAAACCAGACACTGAGTGTTCTCCATGATACATCGACCTACTGAAAGTCATGACTAATGATCTCAGTGAACTAGTTCGCTAAAGGAATTATGCTTATGATCTCGGTCACGCCTACGTGGCATGTTCACGTACGCGTATGCATGATACAAAGATAGATATTTATATGTACCTATGTGTGTGTACAAATATGTGTATTCGTAAATAGTAATCAGAGAATACCTTGAGTGAAATTCTCCCTGACAGAGTTAATTAATTCTAAGTACTTTTCCTTGTTCAGTAACGTTACTAGTGCGAAGTTAACGACTTCTAACACGCAGTAAAATATTTCGAAAGATTTTTTATTTAACCAATATCCATAATACTTATCGTTTTATACTTCATTTTCATGAACTATTAAAAATAATCTTTTCTTTATTCCATGCATTTTTATTATACTTTTTTCCTTTCTCTTTTTATATTTGTTTTTGAGCGAATTTTTTAACATGATCTGTCTTTATACTTTTCATCATTTATTTCAATGGTTGTGTGCGTATTTTTTTATGATCTGATCGATACTTGTGTTCCAACGATCTTCATATTTTAACGATTCTAGATGATAGGATAATTCAGAATCGTAATGTTGGATTTAATCGACTTTCTCTTTCGAAATAGAATTTTCTTTATTGTATTTTCGTTAGTAGAAATCCTTATATTTCTGTGTATACGTATGTGTATGTCTGTGTATATGTTTACGACATTAGAAGTCTGCAATAAAACAATCCTGCCGTCTTGAAACTTTCGACATTACATTCTCTTACCGAAACCGCTCATTAAAATATAACGTTACAATTATGCAGTTCGTGCTCCGAATAACAAACATCAATATTTCAGAGTTTGTAATACTTAATCAACGAGTTAATGCTATTTTTTATTGGTCTATTCAGAAATTACAAACTTCTTCTTTACTAACAAGTTTTGTTTACTATAACAAGAGAAATAAAAATGTACTTAAGTGTACTTTTACAAATCTTTTATTACAACGGATTTTTCTTTTTGTTCCTATTTTTTCTTTTTTAGAGAAATAAAAGCATTAATATGAAGGTTGATAAAATAGAAAATTAAAGTGTTCGAATTTAGATTGCTTATTTATTGTTAATTACAAGGACGATTTTGCAAATAAACACTGGGTGTAGTACGTTTAATTAAAATGTATTCTACATTATTCGTATAATTCGTGTATATCTGTATAATGGTTAATTATAATAAATTGTTTCATATATTATCTTTCAATAATACAGGATATTCCAAAAATGTTTCTCTACCGAGTAAAGGAAAGTAATAAAAATAAATCAACATTGGTTTATTCGTAAAATAACTTTATTTTATTTTTCTTTACTTTAATTACACAGTGTTGTTGCAGCGAAACTATAAGTCGAATATTGCCACGATGTTGTCACTCAAAATACTTATCAAAACGAAATGAATAATATTTTAATTTGATAAAGGCAAATTTTTCTTGGGATTCAACTTGTAGTCTTGCAATTAAGAATAAATTTGTAAAAGTTAGATAAATTGTAGAATAATCATTTGACATTGATTTTTTATTTGTTAATTATTAATATAAAAGAAAGGTTAATAAATATAATATACTTTAGAGAGAAATCGAATGGTGTTTAATGATAGTCGTTCAATCGACAATCGACTATTAATTTCACCAATGATAATTAACGATGTAACCACGTTGGCATTTCGTACGTCGTTTCAAGCCGATACAGGTGAACAAATGAGTTATTTATCGTTGACGACGTAACCGGAGCAATCCTGCGATCGTATGATATAGGAAAATACGAGACTTCCCTGAGGAGGTAGAACGGATATTTATTAGAGAATCATTCGATATAATTGTTAATCATCGTTCGTAGATATATAGCTGTTAATATATGACATAATGTAATGGTAAATAATTCATATAGAAAAAAAAGTTAAAGAAAAAAATATTAATCGAATTTAAATCGATTCCTCCTTATCAAGGAATTAATAAATCATTTTTGATCTATAAATAAATGTTGTTATAAGTATTTATATTGTTTGAGTATATATTGAAAAGAACATTTTATTTATAATAAAACTAGCAATTTTTCATTTCTATTAATTTTCATATGTTTCACAGGTAAATGGCATTTAAATGTCTTAATAATATGTCATAAATCTTATAGAAATTTTAAAGGGATATTCTGTAATTTTTAATATGTATATGTATTGTAATTAGGGCCTTTTACAAATTTCAGATACATCAAATAATTATTATTTGATAGTTTTAATCGAATATAATCGATATATACATAAATATACTTATTAATTATCTATATATGAAAAAAAAAAATCTGTCATTAGGAATAGAGAACAGCTGTTGAAATATAGGTCACTGGTAAGAAAAGTAGGTCAATGGTACAAAAGTAGGTCAACGATACAGATGTATTGAAAGAAAGATAGGCAAAGCAGAATTCTAGGAAATTCGTTATACATGAAATTCATAGAAAAATATTCCTTAATTACCATCTTAGTCGAGCCTTCAATGTTTTGTTTACGTTCGGTACTCCCCGTCGTTTCTCAGCCGGTATCGACAACCATTGTCATTTCGTCGTTAGATTTGTATTTGACCTTCGTGTATGTTCGATACTTGTCGATTATATTCGTAACTATTTTTCATAATAATCGTTAGTCTTCTTCGAGCGTCGGAAGGAATAACAAGGATATTAATTAAAGTATTGTCATTTATATCGTGTCGCGTATACTCGTGTGCGTGTTTTCTTCCAGTACAAGTGATTTGCATACGTGAGTGAGTGTGTTTAGTGCATATTTGGATACGTGCAGTTATGGATATGGATATGCAGCTTTGGATATAAGGATATATACTATAAGGATAAAAGAAATCTAATAGGTAATCGTAACGTTATAATATAATTTTTTAATCGGACATTGTATGTATGCGTTTATAATTCACACGAATAACTCTCGTTGCATCGATAGAATTGAAAAGGGTTTCAAATATAATCTCGTGTCAGATTTATTTCATAGTGATTCATAATCAACTGTATCTCGGCAAGTAACCGCTCTTCTATTTTTTTTTAATTTTTAAACACATTTTGATTTGTATTGCCGTATCGAAGTGATGATATCCTAAATAAACACACGCACACATACAAGCATTCATAGCTCTGTGTTTCATATCAGACGCAAGTATTCACTCACTCTCTTCTTCTCTTTCTCTAGTATCTACTATTTTTTGTTTGTTTTATTATCAATTATTAAAAACACCTTAAAGAATTATTGTCAAATAATTAAAACGTTTCTCATCAAAATTTCATCGCAATCTGATGAATTAGTTTACGAACGTGTACGAAACCAACATACAAACATTCATTTACATATATGGATTTGTTGCAATATTTTTATAATATTATTGTAAAATATTGCATCGTTTTATTACCATGAATATTTTGTTTTCTTTTGTTTATTAATAACACAATTATTTTGATATTATTCCGTGAAATTCAGTGATTCTCGTCATGGAGTTACGGATGAAAGAGATCATAATAGTCGTTTGTTTGATTGTTTTTATTTTGATCGTACATTTTTCATTTTTCAATTTTATTTCATATTTATAAAAGCGTTGAAATCCGTTGATCTTCAACACGGAATCAGAATGGCGTAAATTAAAACAAACTAAAAGAGAAAATAGATGGCAGGGGAAAATAAAACGAAAGAAATACGTGCATCCTATCGTTATTAAGTTGTTTCCCACTGATTCCAAATTTTCCATCACATAAAAGCGTATTTTGTCTCTTTTATTTATCATTGAAAGATTTAAATTAATATTTTATTCGAACGATCAAATTCTATCTGTACTTCGCAACTGTGAATATTTATTAATAGCGAGAAATAATCGTTAAAATAAACGTGATAAAAACCTTGTTGAAATAAAATGATAGAAAATCGTGCATATATTTCTGTTTAAGTTTATTTAGGGTAGAGGAGGAAACAATAATACATTACTTAACAGTAATTATTTGAAATCATTTATCAAGCGAAGTGAAAGTTACTTTAGAACGGAATAATGAAAATAAATATTAATGTAGGGCAAAACGTACGTTGATTATCGTTGATTGTTTTTAATAATGTTTTTAACGATGACTTTACATGTAACACAATGTATACTCATATATTCAATATTGAAACTTGTTAATTATTTTCGAAAGAATTAATAATGATCGATTAAATAAATACTGGAATTTGTCAACGTATGCATTTTTATACATACGTACATAGTAGGATATATATACAATGTGTTACGTAAAATTATCTCTCGACCGAGATTCATCGTCTCGTTTACGAGGCGTCTTAAAGTACTCGCGCATAAATCTTGGCGACACATTCGAGCGTAAAAAGTGCTTTCGAAGGTCGCTACACCGATAAAAGAAGTACAGATCGATCGAGGAAGAAAGAAGGGAGAGAATGAGGAGGTGGAAGAGAAGCAAGACTTAGAAGAGAGGTCCATCTCTCTCGAAGAAGAAGAAGATTCGGTGATAGAACGAGCCCCGTTGGGGATGATAGATTTCTAGATTCTTTCTCTCGTTTTTCTTTCTTTTTTGGCTTTGACCCTCGTTTGTCTGCCCAACTGGACAAGTTAAGAAAAGGGAGGACAGATTTTCGAACGATCAGTCCTATAATGTAACATTTTTAATCCTAATCTTTTTTTTTTATATTTTTAATAGATATTTCATATCGTATATTTGATTTATTTCAATAGAAACAAAAATATTATTAAATTTGTCTTCTTTTATTAACGTGAATTAGAGATAACATTTTTCTTATAATTTTATTTGATTCTTCGTTATCGGCAAATTAAATTTCAAAATAAACGGGAAATGAATAAATAATAAAATTGTGGAGTATGTTATTGAAAAATGTTGATATCACGTTTTGAAAAAGGTAAAATATTATCGAGAAATAAACAGGGAAGATAAGTTGAGGTGTAAAATGAAAAAACATTGGCATCAATCTTGTTGTATTATTAATCATCCCATTAAATATTCCATTAATCATTATTATGGAGTTTCGATCAACTTTTATTTATTGATTCTCATTTTTAAAGGAATGCCACAATGATATTTTATTAATAAAACATTAATATTAGAAATACACACAGATTTTACTTTCACATATGAACGACAAAATATTATCTCTAATTTCTCCCCTTTTTTTTCTTTTTTTTTATTGCGTGCTTTATTTTCCGAACGAGCTCGAAGAAATTAATTAAGACGACACTGGGTTATCGATTTTTTCCTTAAAGAACTGAGTTAGCAATTATTCGAAAGTTTCATTAAGGAATATCCCCGATCTTAGAATCTGAGCAAAAAATAAGAAGATAATTGGACTGACAGATATAAAAAAATAAACCTATCGGACTGTAAAAAATCATAAAACTTTATTTTAATCTCTTTCAATGCAAAAGAAAAAAGAAAACCAGGATTGAAGAAAAATCTACGCGTTTTCGTATAAATGAAAATAATATTTCTATTTAATCGAAGCAATCTCTCATTAATCTTTACTCTACTTTAAAACTTGTAATATCTAAGATAGATTCAAAAATCAATTGAATTATTTATTATCAAAACGCATACTTTTGGGAAAAAAATATATATCCGTTCTCTTTTTATTTATTTCGGGAACAAACAAAAAATATTAATTAAGATAACTATCGAAGCTCAGTCACTGTGTAGTAATGTTAATTCGCGAAAGTAGAATAATCTGCAATGAGAAATAAAAAAAAAGAAAAATCTATTAATAAAAGACAAACTCGGTTGCTAGTTTCATCAAATTGTTCCATCTTTCTCATCCCACTTCTTCACCCCAGCTTTTTTTCCTGATCTTTCTCTCTTCAATCTCTTCTGTTCTTCTCTTTCGTGAGTACCCAGAGCATAATTCGTCGAACTATCGATTCGACGAGCATATCCCTGGCAAGTTCACGTGTTAGATGAACGTCGAAAAGTTCCCAGTTATACAAAAGCCTATCTGTTTGGTTTTATATTCGCTCTAGGTTACTTCAATACTAACTCATCGACACTACTTTCTCTCTTTCTCTTTCTTTCTATTTCTTTATGTTACTTTTCACCAATATTCTTCTCTGTTTGTTCTATCGTCACTCTTCCTCTTTTCCCCTTCACCCCATTACCCTCCATTCACTTCTCTCTCTCTGTCTCCCCCTTTTCATCTCTTTTCTCTTATCCTCTCACACTTGACTAACTTTTTCTCTATTTCTATCTCTCTTTTTCTTTATTCTATATTGGTTACCAATGCATTGGCAAACTTACGCAATCCTAAGGGAGAGAAAGTCATTAATTCTCTTTTATTTCGTCAGAATCGAATCCCTATCTCGACGCACGACCCTTAGTGATGTTTACATTGATTGACGTTGCGCGATTTGGTTTAGATCGACACGTATCATTTCTAAAAGACCAGAGGGAAGAAGGAGACGGGAGAGAAAGGAGGATTGGTTGGTTGTGTTGTAGGAATTTTATTTTTTGAAAGCTTTTGGCTTTGTTAGACGAAATATGATGACCGATGGAGAAAAAAAGAAGTGTAAGGGATGAGGGGAAAAAGAGAAAAGAATTTAATTTTATTAGCAGATCGTGGTCTTGTAGATTACACTTGCACGACGGCGTGGTCATCACTTTTTCTTCTTTGCAGATAGAAGCAAAAATGTTTTATTTTGCCCGTTCCTGTTTCACAGTCTTAGTAAACCATCACCCCCTTCTCCGTTCCTTTTCCTACCTTTACGAGATCGAGTTTCTACTTTTAGTAGTCTGCCAATCTCTAGAGAGAGGAGGGAAGGGGTAATTAATTTCTCTAGCCAGGTTTCTTCTTCTTCTTCTCCACCTCTTTTACGTCGTTTCACTTCTCCTATTTGCTATTTTCTCTCCTTCTTCTTCTTCTTCTTCTCTTCTTTATCTTCATCTCAGTTAATCCTTTTTAAAGAGGAACTAACGAGCAAGAAAAGAGAAAATTTTCAACTAATTTACTTACTCGACGAATGGTCATCCAATTTCAATCATTTTTAAAATCATCGATTTTCATTTGTTGAATAATATACAGAAATATTATACAGAAATAAAAGGTACCCTTTGGAGTAAGTAGGAGAGAGAAGGGGAACAAATTTTCAAGAATACTTAAATACAATATTTTTTTATGATTATTCACGAAGTAAGATTGAGTGAAAAATATAATCAAACCATCAGGTAGAATTCGAAAACAAGATTTTAAGGTGGGGATGTGCAATATTTCTCCAGTCCTATCCGCGACTATATTACCTTCGATATTTTATTTCAAATATTACCAAAAATATGATCTTTCGATTGGGTAGGGCGTAATAAAAGTTGGAAAAGGTCGTTCGGGTGAAACGATTGTGCGGGTGCTCCACGGAGAACTTTGACCCTCGCGACGTTTTTATTTTACGTTTTATGCGTATACGTGTATAGTTGAATATACGTGTGTGTGTTATTTAACAATTTATATGAAACTTGTGCAAGAAAAGGATAATATTACAAATTTTTCTATTCACTATTAGAAACATTTAAATATTTCATTTACCACGTTAACTTGTAAGGAATATAATACACAATTAAATTTATATAATAATTTTATTCTATTTTTGATTTTAATACACGTATATAAAGTTGATTAAATATTAAAACAATGTTATGTTTTATGGGTATTTATTTAATTCACATATACTTTAATAAGGATTTCTCCAAGGACCATTAAATGTTTATAGTACGATGCAGTCAATTAGTGTTTGTGCATACACGAATAACGTAAACAAACACCTTCATTATTGACGTACTAAGACTTGTGTTAGTATAAGTGTTGATCTATAATGTTTAGTTAGAACGTTTAATGATACAACGAGAACATTTTCATCCAAGTTTCTTTAATAGATTTATTAATAGGACTATAAAGAATATTAGATTTTATTTAAATTAGTTAATCTAGCTTAAACCTTCTATGATTTTCCTATTTCGAAATTCTTATATATATTAATTCCTATCACCCGATTGATTATAAGTGTGTGAGAAAATGATGATATCTGGAAATAGTGCGTACATGACTGAATGCATTTGTGAATATGAGTCAAGATTACATTTTCATGCTATCAAATGCTGTTGCCAGATTAAATCAGGATAGTGTGTCCGGAGACGACCTAATACTGTCCTTAATGTAAATCGGGATTATGTCTGCGTGCAACCAAATACTGTTGCGAGACTAGTCGAGATTGTGCACGTGAGAATGAGATTCTGAATGAGATTCAGTCGAGAAATTGAGTTTGTGTGTATGTATATGTTGGTATTTCGAGGCTGCAAGATTGTCTTGGTATGTATTTGAATGCTATCAAGAAACCGACGAGAGATCTGTTTTATGTTCGTCTGTGAATGAATGCCTTGATACTTTGAAAAACCGTATACTGTTCCTCTTCGTTTACTATACAACACGAATATTTAAACACCATAAGATGATTATGTTCCTTCCAACACGTTTTCATTAATAGAATGAATGAAGAAGTATCTAAACAAAGGTTTACCAATAAAAATAATTGGTTTCTTTATTTAATACAGCTTCTGACGATCTGTATTAATGCAACAAGAACCTTAATAACACCTTTTAACACCCTTGATGTCTGTTCTTTGGAGTCAATAAACCGTACTGTTTCGAAACGGTCACGCATTCAAGTATTAATTCTACCTCCATCGTTGTTTAATTACAAAATATTTATTTATATTTATTATTCGATTAAATCAATGAAATATAAATTAATAAAATTTAACAAATATTTATAGAACTCTGTGTGAATGTATTAAGATGGAGTTAAACCTGTCATATCTTTCGTTATTTGGGTAAATTCCATTTACTTTAATATCGTTCTAAATCTCGTTATGCGATGATTCATAGATTTTGTATGCGTAAACGAGAGCTCGAATCAATATATCCTGATCATTAAACATTAAACACGCTAGAATGTAAGGGTGCTTTTAGATATCCTTTGATAGGACGATTCATTAATACGGTTGAGTAAATTTTAGATAGATTATTAGGGTATTTGGATGTAACAGAAGGGAGGAAACCTGTCTCCGTGTTTATCTTTTGCAAGCGTCAAAGGTATCCCTACTGGTCTGTTAATTGATCCTAAATTTTGGTCATACTAATATCTTACAATTTAATAAGCATAATGTTCGCTTCTAACGATTATGTTATTCGTAAAGCAACGTTTTAAGATCTATATATTTTATATAAATGTATTATTATAAATTTAATTAGGATTAAATGTGTTTCATGAAAATATACAACATTTTTATTTAATTGTACCAAAGAGTCCACACGACGAGATTTTACCACGTTATTTACGATACATAAAAAAAAAATAACTGCATGGACTTATTGGCGAACCTAATTAATGAAATTCAGTTTACTTTACGGTAAAAGTAAATCTAGAGCCTTGTAAAGAATAGCGTGACTTGTTTTCGATCGATCTAGGAAAACACCGTAAGAGAAGTTTAAATATTATCGGGTAAATCTAATCTTTTAGAAACTTACTTCGTGTTCCTCTAATTTGCACTTTCTTTCAACGTACAATACCTTGATTTCTTATGTATTTATTCAGATGCATTTATTGCGTGTATTTAAGTATTCAAATTTTTTTTTCTGGTATCTTGAAGTCTGGATAAATAAAAAACAAAAGATGGTAGATATAAGGACGATCTTTTAAAATTGGTATCAAATACAAACAAGTTTAAGTTATATTTTTAAAAACTAAAAGTGTTGCATTTTCAGAAAGGGGTAACACGCGTCATCCCTTGTTCAGCACAATGCACTTTTCGTCCAGTTCTCTGGGGTATCATAAACACGAAATGCTATCGTGCAAGTGCACGTATATACACGGATACACGTATACACGTGGAATACTCATACCATAGAGACCATAAAGTTTTATGTTCAGGCTGCTGCAAATATATCCGTTGAAAAATCGTAGCTCCACATTGCAACCGTTTACCCGCGTTCTTCCTCTCGTTCATCTACTTCCATTTCCGAAAGAAAATTGGCATTTTTTTTGCAACAATTTTTATACTCCTAAAGCGTTTTTCGCATTTATATCAAATATTCAAGAAAATAAGTATATCTCAATCGGATGATACATAAATTAATTTTTAATTTCGATAAATTTATCTAATAAGAATTTACGTTTATAGTTATTTAATTTCGATTACTTGACCCATTAGCTGTAAATGTTGGTTAGTTCAAATGTATGAATATATATGAATATAACAAAATTTTCAATAAACTAGAACCCTTGTATCGCGTCTTTAGAATAGAAACTAGTATCTGGGGTAAATGAGAACACATTCACACACACACACACATACAATGAGTTAAGAAAATTGTAATACTAGTTTCAGTCGAATGTTGGTAAACGGACGTTGTATACTTGAAAGAAATCTATAGTTAAAACTAGACCTATCAACGCATACATATATATAAAGTAAGATACTTATATATAGAGAAATCTGTATAAGGTGTATGTATATATATATTTCTTTAGTATACACTTAAAGAGTAGTATCTATATAGACTCCAAGAGATAGTAGAGGAACAGTGTCCCTTAGAAAGTAATATCCCAGTAGGAGTTCGATATCGGTTATTTCTATTGCGTAAAACGAAAGTTTTCCTTTTGTTCCAGATATTCTCCTCGAAGAAGTACACTGATATTCTCGGAGAAATAAGAAGAGAATTGTTGCTGAAGGACAAGATGAATACGATAATTACGCTTGGATGTACCGTACGATGAGACATTATCATAAGGAGAAGATACAAACGAGGAAGGAGAAGATGTCAAGTTCACCGTAGATTTTACTCCTAGACAGATAACATCGAGTTAAAACGCTTGTATATTTCTAAGAAACTAAGAGTAGACGTTGTTTAAATCGTTCTATATTTTTGTCATAGGACAGAAGGAATAGACGAGTTTGAAAATATTTTTAACAATTGCTTGTTGTAGACCTTTTTGTTCGAGGTCTCGAAGAAAATATTTGTCTCACGATGAATAACACATTGAATACGTCTAGTGGTATAATCAATTACACAGATATAGACAATCCTAATGATCATACTATACAAAATTGCGAACCTGATTTGCCTATCATTTCACTGCTAACTCAAATACTTTACACGTTTGTTTGCATCATAGGTTTATTAGGAAATACATTAGTCATATACGTTGTATTACGTTTTTCTAAGATGCAAACTGTTACGAATATGTATATCGTCAATCTCGCGATAGCGGATGAATGTTTCTTGATAGGTATACCTTTTCTTGTAACGACTATGAGTACGAGAAGTTGGATCTTTGGTAAAGTTATGTGTAAGATTTATATGATAACTACTAGTATTAATCAATTTACCAGCAGTATATTCTTATTCATTATGAGTGCTGATCGTTACATAGCCGTTTGCCATCCAATATCTTCACCGAAAATGCGTACACCCTGTATATCCAGAGTAGTATCTTGCACTGCTTGGACCACAAGTGTAATATTTATGATACCAGTATTTCTTTATGCAAGCATGATGGAATCACCTAAGAGTGTCTATAGCTGCAATATTTACTGGCCGGATGATCACGGCGGTCAAACAGCATTTACTCTGTATACTTTTATTCTGGGTTTTGCCATTCCGTTGATCTTCATATTGATATTTTATTTTTTGGTAATAAGAAAGCTCAAAACAGTTGGACCGAAAAATAAATCTAAGGAAAAGAAACGTTCTCATCGTAAAGTAACCAGATTGGTATTAACCGTCATAACAGTTTACGTTTTCTGTTGGTTACCTTATTGGCTGATGCAAGTAGCTTTGATCTATACACCTCCTAAACAATGTCAATCAAACATCAGCATTGCTAGCTTTTTATTAGCTGGGTTTCTTAGTTACAGCAACAGTGCTATGAATCCGATACTCTACGCTTTTCTTAGTGACAACTTTAAAAAAAGTTTCTTGAAGGCTTGCACTTGTGCAGCAGGCAAAGACGTAAACGCAACACTGCACATAGAGAACAGTGTATTTCCACGAAAAAATAAAACTAACACCGAGAAGATACAATCTAATCGACACGTTACTTCTGGACATACAAAATTTGAGTTAGAAGATGAGGATGGTGAAAGGGGTTTGTTAGTCAGTAAAACTTCAACTACTACGATGACCATGACGTCGCGATCAAACATCACGGTTACTAGTGAACATAATCGAGATCTTGCTAATAAAGACAAGGATGGATTAAAGAACGGAGCACAGGTTACTTTGCTGACGGAAGTTTGAATTACTCTTAATTAAAAACGATGTTAAATGTAATATTAAAGGGAAAATACTCGTGAAAAATCAAGTATTCGTGTGTGTGTGTGTCCTTCGATGATAAAATTATTGATTTTTTCTAAGAAACGAAAGTTTTTGGATCGTATCCAGGAATACCATGAAAGTTATAGTTGAAGATTAGGTGACCGATACGACGACCTCTATAACTTTCAATTTCTCCAATACGATCGTTCGTATATAGCAAATCATTATGTTTTTTTAAATGGAAATATCGAGAAAAGGAAGAAAACTGGTGACTATTGTTGACGTTTAAGCGAAGTTATGGGACTTGGATAATCGTACGAGTTGTCATTGTTCTTCCTCTAATGGTGAAACATTGAGAAACAATGACTTAATGGTTCAACATCTCAGCTCTTTTCCAGCAAAAATATCCTTCTTTTTTCTTTTTATTCTTTTCTTCTCACGTTCAATAAAATTGGCTACTATTCAACTTGGACTCATAACCGGTGAATGATTTTAAGAGAAACTTTCCTTAAGGAAGAACGTGAGAACAAAAACGATGTGTCGTACTCGAGTGTTGGTTTAATGGTGCTAGATCGAGTTCCTTTGTTTCCTATAGTAACTCTGTTCCTAACATACAAAATATATATGTATATATTATTATTGTTATTATCATCTTCATCATTATCGTTCATTATTATTATAATAATAATAATTATTATTATTGTTATAAATTATACAGGTTCTTTGATGAGTTCTTTAAATTTAACTACGATCATAATGTCGTGCTAATTCGAATAATATTTTTATTATTTCATTGATCTTTGATAATTAAAGTATAAAATTCAGGATTTTTTCTAATTAAAATTGTATACGTGTAAATAATTTGAAATTCATTTAATTGTGGTCGTAATGAAAACGAAATTAATATACTTTTAAGTGTATTACATCTTTTCATCGTCTTTAAAGTAGAATAATACAAGCATAAAACAATCTCATAATTATTTAATTTATTTCAAATGAAAAATTGATTACGTTTAAGGGAATAACAATAATGTATTCGATAGTCGATTTATTTCTTAAGTATTTTTTAAAAGAAATATCTTATGTTGTTTTACAGGTTGTCTTTTTAGATCTAATGAAATTGATTACTATTATTCAACATTTTTAATATAATTTACAAGAATTTGATTTTATCATCTTAAAGAATCGTTAAAGTAATTCATAGTAAATCATACATTTCGAAATTGAAATGTTATTAGTCACACGTTAGATCGATCAGGCTATGGATTTTTTTTATTCGCGAATTGAATTTATAAGAAGAACATAAAGATATACATGAAGATCTTTACTCCTCTTGATTATTTTCTTTTTCACATTACATATCACAATTTCATATCAGACGAATCGAAATGTTGCGATTATAGGAGAGTGTACACGATAGATGTTTGTGTATCGTTTGATGACATTTTCAAGCTATATTAGATAAGCTTTTGGCATTCTCGCTTTGGAATCTAAACGAGGAATCTCAATACGATGTAGTAAGGGACAGAGAGGAAATAGAGAGGGTAATGTGAAGGTACTGAACACGATTGGATACGAGAAACCTGCAATTCAACCTTGTGATGTATCGCAAATGAGAAAGTATTTGGGAAATTAGTTGTCGATATCCAAACGATAATCTGTCGTGTTTAAAAAGAAAGATCGAATAGAAATAATTTGACTATCGTTTCGTTACGAATATACAGGATGTCCCAGAATTTTCTTTTATCGAGAAAAAGAATATTCAATCTATCAATATTCGCTTATTAATAGAATTACTACATTTTTGTTGTTGTATTCTTCAAAAGATATTTATTAATCTGTAGTTCCAGTGTTGTTTCAAAAGTATTGCCAGCTATTCCATATATTTGATAGAAGAAATGTTTTGTTTTTCATTTTGATTTTTAATTCAATATTATTTTAAAGGGACAATATTATTTTTGTCCCTTTCTCGTATATCTCCATAATCTTGTATCTTTTGATCATACATTCTAGTCAATTTGTGTCACAAGAAAATAACTATTTACATTTTATTTTAGTTGATTAAAAATTTTTTTCTCTTTCTTTTTTTTTGTTTTTCTAGATTATGGTTTTAACCGGGCTAGTTTTCCACGAGGAAATTTCTACGGAAAAATACGACAACTAAAGGAGAAAAAAATAGATGGAGAGAATGACACACCCTCTGCTTTATTTAATCCCTACGGCAATCACCACTACTTGTATCCTCATCCTTCTTTTCTTCCTTCATTTACCACAGGATACGGTAATCGAATTTCCGTCGGTGGCTTTATAAGCATGCTAACGTCAGTCTATCTTCTCTTTTGTT
Organism: Mischocyttarus mexicanus; assembly: GCA_023678845.1. Lineage (NCBI taxonomy): Eukaryota > Metazoa > Arthropoda > Insecta > Hymenoptera > Vespidae > Mischocyttarus > Mischocyttarus mexicanus. The sequence goes on along the minus strand of JACGTP010000013.1, from coordinate 1,745,024 downwards.
TTCTTCTATTTTCTATTTTTAAACATTTCCCTTGTATATTAAATTAATTAAATATATATATATTGATTATCGAATGAAAGTTAATCATAATAATATTATTTTACTCTTAAAAAAGATTTTTGATTTTTCTTTTTAAATATATTTATTGGTGTAAATTCGAGTATTCTTCCCCTGTTTACGAGCGAATCAAAATAACATTAATTAGTGTAATTCCATTCATGCATTTCTATTTCCCACGTTGATATTGAATAAGTTAGCATTCATAAACAGTACTAAACAAGAAACAAAACTAATTTGAGTTAACATCAAGGTACTTTTGTTTATACGAATAGTATTTGAATAGAAGAATTTTACAAAAGTAAAGATATGTAGGACATATTTAGTTCGTAATTACGAAAGTAGTATTTTGCATTTAATGACTTATACAAGAGTTAATTTTCGAAAAATAGGATAAATTTATCTAAAGTAGGAGCATTTTCCTTTCTAAATAGCTTTTAAACAAATCAAAGTGTACAGTTTTTAGATTATTTTCAAATTATCTTTTTAAAATACATTCAAATAACATTTATTAACAATTCAAAAGGAAAACTGATGATCGATTATTGAAATTTTGATTATATGTTATTAGAAATATTGATTAACAAATAATATTTAGATACTCATGTTGCTATGAAACACCTTGTTCTCACTTTTTTCGTTGATTTTATGAACGGACCAATAGACTTATCGATTTTCTCAAATGTATTTTGAATGTGTTTGGCTATTGAAACTTTACAAGAGATAGTTAGTCGTAATAAGTAGGTATAGTTAGTTATACATATGTATGTACTTACATAAACCGTTTTAAGAAAAGAATGATTGCGCCAAGAAGATTGTAAAATCTATGCCAACCACGAGGTAAAGTCATTTTTCAAGGATTCAAAGTTTACTCAAATGAAGTTTTGGAGTATCTTTGGCATTCAGCCAAACAAAGTGAGAAGCTATCCATTTGTTCGTACATACAAAGTTTCAAGAAATGCACCCATTTGTTGAGAGAAGAAGAAAAAGTCTGGATATGTAAACAAAGTAATGCTAACGAATATTAATGTTGGTTCATTGAATTTGCAAAATAGTTTTGAGTAGATTTGATTCTTGACGATAATCAAAAGTCAAAAGTTAGTTGAAATTAATTTCTAATTGTTTTTCTATTTTAATTTTTGTTCAAAATTTAATTGGTAATTTCTGGTAAAACTTTGTTGGGTCTGCCTTGAAAAATTGTAGCATATAAGAAAAATTATTATCGAAATTAATGATATTACATAGGATTTTATTTAGTAACTTAGTAAAGATAATAAAGTTAGTTGCCAAGCATAAATTTGTAGTCCCGTAGGAAGCATATTTAATTTACGGTGTACGATCAAAGTGTTAAATTAGTAAAAAAAGAAAATAGAAAGAAAAAAAAAAGAGAAAGTTTTGATCTCGTTGTAAATTAAAACTTTCAATCTCCGTCGAGTGTATTCAATCAGGTTATTAAAAAAAATATACGTTGTTACTTTGGAAAAAAGTTATGGCCTCTCGACTAGAAAGAACGTAAATCGAACAACGTGGCTGATTAAAGCTCCGTTTTTGCGCAAGGTCGAACATGGTGACTCGGGGAAAGTTAAGTTTTTAAGAAAAAACATTTAGGACACACGATGAGACAACCTAAAGAAAAAGTACTATCGATATGAACCGGCACGAACGACGTTTTGCCTGTTACACTGATTGATGTATGGGATAACCTTGTGAAAAAGAACTGTCTACCTTCGATTTGGAGAAGGTTTTACGTACACCCATCACGTTCGAAGCATTATTTTTCAAAAGTCAACGAAACTGTAACATTTAAATTTCCAAATGTATGAATGATTTACTATCAATTATTTTAACAATTCTTTAAGATAATAATATATACAAAAATACCCATTATTATAACGAACCTATACCGAATATAAATAATAAAATAAAATGATTATAAATTCTATTAAAAGGATAAATATTTTAAGATTTAATAATGAACGTTGAATAATATTTATAAAAATAAATTGGTTAATATTAAAAATTAAAGTAGTAAATAGAAAAAAAAGTAGAAGTAAATGAAGGATAATAAATAACTTAATTTGCAGTTGATAGAAAATATATTGTAAAAAGAGATAAATAATGGTAATAAAACTTAATTTTCATTAGGTCGAAATAGAAAAGACGTAAAATAACGTAAGAAATACATTCCCTTGAAATTCAACGAAATTCTGAAGAAATTCATTCATATCATTTGTAGTGAGAAAGAAATCGATGGTTTGAAGAACGTTATCGTTATTCCCCCAAACGTGATCGCTTCTTTTCGAATTGTCTTCAAATTCACGCGATATATATGTGTATATATATATACATACTTATACCCTACATAGTGGATTTATTCTTTCGCATTTGGTGAAAGTTATCGAGATAAATCGTCCCCACTCGTTCTTTTAAAACATTGGGAGAGAAAGGAAGATAGAAGATGAAAAAAAAGTTACAAAGAATATCAACATATTTCTATCGAAAAGAAAAACCTAAAAATGATCTCTTCTTCTTTTCGTTCCTCGTCAAAATTTGTGTCTCATAAAAAAATGTATTCGTTGAATGAAAATATGGAACGATATAAATTTTCATTTCTAAATAAAAATCTATCCTATCGAGATGAACTATTCTTTCGTACAGGGACAATTTTAAATTCCAATAACGTGATAGATGGTTAACGATCTGTCAACGGTGAGAAACAAAAATGGTATTCGAAGGAAAACATTGTAGAAAGAAAGTGATGGTATAAAAAGAAACGTATAACAATATTATGGCGACACATCGTCGTCATCTTATCGTTTGTGCATGTCTCTTCTTCTTTTTTCCTTTCTATTTTAGTCTCTTGCCCTTGTTCCCTTCCTCCTCTTTCTCTTTCTTTTCTTCCATTACCCCTTTCGTTTACTTTCCCGTTGATTATTCGATCTTTCAGTATCAGCGAGAAAAAATAATTCTGTACTGTGCTTCTAATTCATCGTACTCCGCAAACATTGAGAAAAAAATACAACAGAAAAAAATAGAGAGAGAGAGAGAGAGAGAGAGGAGAGAGAAGAAGAGAATCCTACGTACAACGTGATCATATTTTATGGGAGTGAACGTTAATCCTTATCATTGCTCTTAAGGGAAATTGTTTTTCCGTAAAATAATAAAACCCTAGTACATATCTCGTACACCTTCTTTTTCTTTTTCTTACTTGCCTTCATCTTATATGCTTTTCATTTTTCTTTCCTCCTTCTCTCTTTCTCTCTCTCTCTCTTTTCTTTTCGTTACTTCATATATTAAAGTAAAAAACGAAAATTGCCCGAGTCATGACGTTGTAAGATCGATGGAATTTATCAACAACGAGTTTTATAAAACTTCAAAGCATGTATGTGTGATGGTTTTTTTTTAGATAAAATGTTATTTTACAACGAGAGAGAATACTTCAAGGGATGCTGCGTAACGATGAAAATACTCTTTCTTTTTTTTTTTTCGTTCGATTTTAACAAACAGATATTTTTTTTTCTTTTAACATTATTAAAAAAGAAAAAAACAAGTTTCTCCAATTTGAATTTTTGGCTCGTGAAAGTGTAATATCCTTCAAGCTAATGGAATAGCATCGTGCCAAAAGCAGCCACTAGAGGAAAAAAATGCGAATAATGCAGTAGACGCTGATTTAGTTTTTGCGTGCAATGAATTATGGGATTTAGTTTCAAGAAAATTTACCATAGGGTTAATTAATCTTATGAGATCGTGTCAATAATTATTTCATGAGATATCTATCCTATCTTTTGATAATTCACCTAAGCATTCATTTTTTGTTCCTTCTGAAAGATAGAAATTTTCTACAATAAAATATGATTATTGAAGTATACACGATTTACTATTAAATTTTCGCAGTTAATTTAGTTTGAATCGATGACTTCTTGAGAACCAATATCGAAAATGATACCGTAGGTAAATTTAACTTGCATCATCTGGTGATGATGCTTGTGGCCCCCGGCTGATTATTATGACACGTACCTATTACCTTATACACCATAGCTGTGTTGTTAAATATTTACGAAATTACGCGGTGCGACCTCGTTTAATCCCACTTAACGATCGTTAATTTTGCATCTTCACTGACGTTTATGGTAAATTATTTATCAAATCTGTCTTTATCGCGCCATTCGCAGACACAACCGAATTGGACCCCATTAACTCACAAATTCGTATTATTTTTCCACTCGTTTTATTTCTTCGACTGATATGTACAAAAGAAAGAAAACATATAATAACAAATTGATGAAAATAATAATTTAAGCAATCGAAATATTTTCTTCAATGCACGAATGAATAAAATCTCAAAAGAAATTGTTTTTGTTTCAACGATACTGTCGAAAACGTTAAACAAAATGAAAAAAAGAAGAGTATTGATCACAACCCTGACTTAATTCAGATGTAACCTAAATGTGAATAAATGGGAATCTAACAAAGACAAAATATTCGAATCGTTTCACACGACCTTGTCTTTAGACGTATCATAAAAAAATTAAAAAAAAAAACACAAAAAAAGAATAAAACCAATAGAGATTTTCGTTAAACCTTGACAATTATTATCTTTTTTGCAAGTAAAAGAAAAAAGAAGTAACAAGTGTTATTAAAAAAAAAAAATGAATCGTTGAGAAAATTTCTTTACGCACGAATGAATCTGATTCACCGTTTGGTACAGGAAAATTACAGTACGAGCAAATGGAAGGTTAAGCACAACCCGAACGTAACTCAAACGTAAATAAATTCTATCGGATGAGTTAACAAATTTAAATCGTTCATTTTACGGTCGTGGTATGTCAAAGAAAAATGGTAACAATAAATATTTTTTTGATCGTCCAAAGAGTAAATTCTTTCAAAAATTTGATCAATAAATTTTAATGTACTCTTTTGACGTTTACGATGCATATGTAAAAAGAAAAGAAAATGTAAGTGTAGGTAATTCGAGGTGAAATTTTGTTTCGATAAGAAGAAAATAATATTAAAAGATTGTTAGAAAAGGACAGAAACAAAGTGAACTCTCGATGCTATCGTTGATCTTCAACATCCGATATTTTCACCTCTCATTTTTTGAGTACACTATCAGTAGAAGAGAAAACGTATTTCAAAATTATCGAATTACAACGTTAATCTATTGGTCCGTCAATCAGAAAATTATCTTTGCGAAATTACCCGATAAAATTCCTTCGACAGTAACCTTCGATAATTTAAAACGTTTCTAAACGAAATTTTAAATAATATTTTAAATAGATTACAGAGAGGACCACATTTAGATTGAGTTAAAAATTATACCTTAACGAGATGGATGATAATTTTTTAATACAAATAATTTAAACGATCTATTTAAACGTATAATAATAATAATAATAAAAATAATATATTCATTAAAATATATATTTTTTTAATGTGTTTCAAAATTTACGTTAATCCAGTATTAACATTTTCTATATTTTTCTGGAATATTTGAATGAAATTATTTTGAAATGTAATATATTATTATCAAGTATGTATATAAAAGAAAAGTTGTTTCTCTCTATTTTGAAGGGTTTCTGAATTACACGTTAACATGAATGAATCATAACTTCTAATGATGTAAATCAAACGTCGGTTCATACAAATAGACTATATGAAGAGAGGATAACTTCTTCGACCGTAAATAAATTGGATTGGACTAAAGAAACTTTGTAGATCAAAGACAAACTTGATTAGAGAATAAATATAGTGCTTTTGACAGGAACAAGCATTTCATAAGGTAATCATAGACATTGGGTAGAAATAATGTTGTTTGCTATTTCTCTTTTAAGAAAAAAGAAAAAAAAACACTAAAAAAAAAAAGATAAAATACATCAACGAATATCTCAAAGGAGAAATTTCGTTTATTTCAACGAAACCAACAAATTTGATTAACTACAAAACGATATTTACTTTTGACATAATGGAAATACAAACCAAGACCATTGTTAAGCTTAGTTTAAAAGGGGAATAATAATTATGAGATTGTTCTATGAATATAAACAAATTTATTTGTATAGTGATTCATAAAGAGTAATTCGTACCAGCATTGTTAATTTTAAATAATTCATTATTTATTTTAATAGAATATTTTCAAATTCTTATACACAGACATTTATTTTAGAATTATTAAACTTTTAGATTGATGTATAAATTTTATTATAAAAAATAATTTACATTAAAAGAAGTATAATTTTACTTTAATATTGATTACGAGAGTATACACAGTCGTTTGCAAATCATTATAAGATAAAATATAAATAAAATCGTGCCAATTAAGTATTATTTACAAAAATAATCATTTTATCGTATTTCGAAGATTATTTCTTGTGTAGGTAGAAATACTTTAATGAGAAGAATTTTTTTATCATTTATAAAATATTATATTTCTCTAAAAATAAATTGTTCATTTGGTAATCAAATTTATATTTAATTTGAAGTTTTAATAATTCTTAAAATAAATTTCTTTCTATAAGAATTTTGTAAATATCAAGGTTTTTTTTTAATTTACAATAGGAGAGAGAGTGAAAGAGAAAGAAAAGTAAGGATATTCAAGTTAATATTTCTCTCTCTTTCTCTCTCTTTCTTTCTTATGTCTCGTCTCTGACGAATACCATTTCCTACTAACTCCTATAACGGGAAACATAGGGGCATGGAATTTTCTGATTTACGTAAATGCCTGCGGAATCGTGATGAGCATGGTATATCACTGAATAGTGAAAGAGAGACAGAGAGAGAGAGAGAGAGAGACCAATACGAGGGATAGAGAGAGGAGAGAGAGAAGAGAATCCTCCTTTAAGGAATAGCAAAGCATTTCCGCATCAGCCATATAGGAGTGTGCGAGAGATTCTCCAGATTCCAAATACAAATTCTAAGTCGAGAGAACTATCGTTATTGCGTGATACCTATAGTACTTGATAATCACAAATAACATTGTAATATTCAAGGATAATTTTGTTTATTTAATTTTTATTCAACATTTTATTTTAAAACTTTTAGCATAGAATCAAGTTAGATAGACGGTTTTATGTTAATCATCTTTAAATCATTTGATTTTACATAATTATTGGGATATTTAATATTGTCGTGTACAATACGAGTTAGATTATTGCATAACAAAATTAGAATTTTGTTCTTTCTTTTTAGCACGAAAGACGATAGTTTAAAAAGTTTGAAATCCGAGAAAATAGAAGTTATTTTCTCGATGTTTATTTCGGTTCAAAGATTCGATACGAACTAAGATATTAGAATCAACAAGGAATTCGAGAAAGTTTTTCTTTCCGTTTGGTTTTGCTTCAAAACTTTCGAAACAATATTTTTCAATCTTTTTAATAAATATCAATTTGAAATTTTTGCCTATACTCGAACTATTTTATACTTCCGAGAGATTCTTAGAGTTAAATTTCTTTAATCATTCCAGCTGTATTCTTTGAACATGATTTAGTTATATAACAATTTGTTGACAAATGCAGCAGCAACACGTGGAATCTGTGTTTAGGTAAATCCAATACGATGTGTTATCGTAATTAATTTCAAGCAAATCTAATTAGAGGTTTATTTACTTCGGTTCATTAATTATGTAGAATATATATATATTCATTAGAGATATATCCAATGGGAATGGTTTTATTTTTCATAGATTCTATTAAAAATTCATGAGATATTATAGGATACACACAGTACTGATAACGAATAAATTCACTGTAAATCGCTATTTAACTGTATACAATTAAAAAATGAATCAGATAGGGAATATTCGATGTTGATGTCAAAGCTTGTTAAAATTAGGACCAAAATAAAACATGTTTACTCACTATGACGTTTAAAATCGAACTAGATTTTTAAGGCAATTATAAAATTTAAGCTTAATTAAATGAGATAGTTGGTATATACAAGTTTAACGAATTAAAACATTTGTTATATATGATTGTAGGATTAAAAAGAGAATTGAAAAGATTTCGAATGATTTCATGTCGAATACTCTTTTCAATAATTATTTTAAGTAATATATATATATAGCAGAATAAGTTAAGCTTGTTTTCTAAATATAGTGAAAGATGAAAAAGAAATTCAATCAATGTCATGCCAACATAAATTGACTATGCAAATCTAATTTCGAATGTAAGTGAAAATAAAGAATATTTCATTATTAACAAGTTTTGTTAGTAATATTTAATATGGAATATATATAAAATTCAGCACATTTAAATCATATTCGTATGTTAATTAAAATTTAATTGTAAGTGACAAATTAAACTTAAAGAGAGAAAAAGAGAGAGAGAGAGAGAGACAGAGATTCGTACCTTGTAATATAAATTGATCCCATAAACAACATTTGTTAATTGAATCATTTAAGTCAAATTCGCGTAATTGGCAGATCACATTAATCCTTTGATGACTTTGTATATACGTAATCGAATTTCTCTTTCCATCGAGACAATTTATTATTAGTTATCGTTTTAAAACGATATTTATGTTCAATCTTTCTAATTCTTACAAAGTCTGTAAAGTTAAAGGAACGATAAATTATCGAGAAAAGACGTCATCGTTTGAGAAAACATACCGTATGAATAATTATTTTTGTCGATCAAGTGCTGTGATGTATAGAACGAAATTTCTATGTTTACGTGTAAGAATCATGATGGAGAATTTCTTAGAATGATATTTAAACAATATCTTTATATTAGTGATATGTAATATGTATATCTGTTTTAACTAACAATAAGATTTTTGAATGAATGTGTTGTATGCATGATCGTATCTGCGTTTATCGTATCGTCGTTTTCAGAAGCTTGAAAGTCCCAAAATCATACGTGTTCTCTTGTTCCTGTTAGACGTCGTACGATATATCGCTCGATTTAATGTGAATTATATGATTGATGTATTATTTGTAATACTGTTAAACCAGTAACGACAAACAAAGAACCACCTTTTATCCTTAACGATGTGTATAATTGAATATATGTATATGTACAATTAACTATAAATCAGTTACAAGTTGACCATATATTTTGATCGAATGTGTTTCATGTACAAAAAAATTAACATATTATATATGTAGTATATATATGATATAATATCGATAAGATATATTGTATAAGATATGTGAAAAAACAACAAAAAAATCAAGGATGAATATTCATAAATATATAAGCCAAGATTTTGCTCGAATAGAATTTTGATTCGTTGCAAGGTGAAGGAGACCAAACTGAAATCATTAAACGTTAAATCTCTCTTATCGTTCTTTAAATTAAAATAAAAATAATTGATATATATGAGAGTAACGATCTGTATCGTTAAAATAATACATATTATTATGGTGTTTTGATTTGAAAAAAAAAAAGCGAATGATGATTGTATTAAATGTGTAAAAAAAAAAAAAAAAAAAACAAAATAACCAAGTATAAAACTGGATTGTGTTGTACACTGAAAAATAAAGTGTAAATATACTTTGTGAAAATAATCGTCGATCAAGCCAAAACCATAGTCTGATTTCAAATCCTTTTTTATTTTTCATCGCAATTATATTTCAATGCAATAAGATTTTTATTTAGGATGATAATAAGATAAAGGGGATTAGTTTTTTATTTGAACCGTAAACTTTTTGTCGATTAATGCCCCATCGTATTATGGAAATTTAAATTATAAGGTGGTGCAAGAGGTTTAAAAAATTAATTTTGTTTGAATTAATGAAAATAAAAATGAATAATCTCTAATCAAAAATGCGATGAGGTAGGATAAAAATAGATTAGAAGAAAAATTCATTTATTTTAAATCTTTCGATAAAAGAAGATTCGAAAGATATTTTGGAACAAAATCTTTTCATCTAAAATAATATCTGATCGTCGTGATCGAAAATTGGATGAAAATTTACCTGACTAGAATCTTAAGATGGTTTTATTCCAGAAATTGAGTTTCTTCGTTTTTTTTGCGAATAATAGCTTGAGAATCACGAAAGAAAGAAATTTGTTCACCCCCCTCATCGAATTTCGAAGTAAATGTCTAAGAAAAGAAACGTACCGGGAGTGTGCAAAATATAATAGGCGTAAGAAGAAGAAAAAAAAAAGGAGATTTGATCTGAAAGTAATTTAACATCTGAATCATTTGATTCTATAAGCTATCGAGCGGAAAGAGCCAAGAATACATCAGTACCTCTTGATTTTAATCCGATAAAATGGAAACGATCGGAATATGGCAATCGTCCAAAGGACATCATTTTACGGGAGAAAGGATAATCGTTCTGGAATTCTCTTGGTTTACTTATTCGAGATATTTTTCAAGCTTGCTTGCTTACTTGCTTACTTGCTTACTTCGAACCAGTCGAAAGAAATTAATAACATTTTAGCTGACACTTGGTTGTTTACAATTCATACGTTCATTCTCATTCATTTTATTTATTTATTAAAACGAATGAGATTCTTTGAGATAAAACTCACATATGCATAAAAATTAAATGCAATAAGTATAGATTTGAAATAAGTTTGATTTAAAATTTATACAATATATTAATGATTCTATAAAGTTACGATATAGTAAGTAATTGTCATTCGTAATGTGATTATAACGTTTCAGTTAGAGTTTTTTAATTTCATCCAAGAACATTTTTAATATTCTTCCGAAGAACAATCTCGTAAAATTTGTATGAAAAGATAATAATTTGGCTTGATAAATTTTCAGAGAACGTAAAATAAAAAGGGACAATTTCATTCTTCTTCTTTTTCTTCGAACAGAGGGAGAACTTTTTTTTTCTCTTGGATATAAAATATGCCACGTTCGCTTCTTAAGTGTTCGAGTGTTTTATGGCTTGAATAAGAGCGAGGATGAAAGTAGAGATAGATATGTAGATAATAAACGAGATAGAAAGAGAAAGAGAGAGAGAGAATCTATCATCTCATCGAGTGGTCTGGCATTTTTGAATTCGTTGAAAGGTCTACGAGGTGTTAAAACCTCTTCACGGCTGATTTGTCGATCATTTGATCAGATGAAAAAGTTTTCACGAAGTTAATCACATCTGAACGAGAAAAAATTTGAATATTTACATTTGCAACATAAAATTCTCCTTGTAAAATAAAGTTCGACATAGAATGATTTATTCTTATTTTGTTTTTGTCAGGAACGAGAGAAAAATTTATATTTTCCATCTCCGAGAGAAATAAAGGAAAGAGAAATAAATTCTCGTTACTTTCAGATGTAGGTGTTTATCCTTGTCAACAAATGGAGCGAAAATTCATTTTCTTTCTTTCTTCTACGACGGTAAAAGCAAATACATATTTTACTTGTAAGTATATATTTATTTATTTATTTAATATTATTATTATTATTATTATTGCTATTTTATTTATTATTATTAAATATTGTTGTTTAATGAAAATACGTATTTATGATAATAATTTCTATATTAAAAGCGTTAATATAAAGCTCTTTGCATCATATCGATCTTTCGTTTTCAATGACAACGTGAAAATTATTATTATTATATAATATACATATGTGTAATCATAATATGTTACATTTTTAATTTGTTTCATTGCATTCTTGTTACAGACGGTGGCAAAAGGAAATGATATTTATATGTGGAATTTTATTTTCATGGTTTTTTTTAGTATAAATATATATGTTATTTGTATAAATTATGTAAATATCTATGTTAGAATGTAATTCGAAACATCGTTTTCAACCGCAAGAGATTTTCATTTATTTTCGAGATTATTCCTGGACTACCTACATGATATTATATTATTAATACGTAATAATTTCGTATACTCTTGACCATTTGCTTTTAAGGATTAAAAAATATTGAAAAAAATAAGAATATACTAAATCCGATTAATCAAAATTAATACTAACACATGTTTAATTATACTTTTTTAATTTAAATATAAACTAAAATGCTCTTTCGAGTAGAAATAATTTGAAATTTAATGTAATTTCGTACGAACTTTCTCGAATACTTACTCGTACGATCTCTTTAACGTTTAAACGATTTGAACGAGTAACAAAATTTTATCCAACTTCATCAAACTTCGACGAAATCGATTGAGAACATTTTCGAAAACCACGACTAGAGATACAAATCGAATAGTAATTACAGCTTAAACTACGATAAAACGGAGTAAACCTCATACGCACACATTTACGAATAACACAATACAGTAAATATAATTGAAGGTACGTGTGTGCATGTGTGTAGGTGTAGTTGAATAATTATCTCTCATGTTGCATTAGGAAAATTCAATAAACGAGGAGACGACGTGTATTTGGAATTAATTCGCTAATATAATACATTAGTCATGTTAGGCACCGCATTACAATTGAAACATGCTTTTATGTTCATAGATGAAGTATCACGATACAAGTCGCGTTGTGAATAATTATAACTCAAATTCGATCTCTTTACATTTATCGTAATATTAAAATAACAATTAATACAAAATTGGTTATATCGTTAAAGTAAAATATTATAATATATATATTAAAAAAAACGACACGTATAAAAAAGGTCTATGATAGGAATCAAATGGAAAATAGAATCGATCTCGTATATACATACGTATATTTCAATATATACCACACACGTATTCTCAGTGTGATTAATGTAGAAAAGACGGAAGCTTAGGAGGAGGTAGACGATAGACGGAAGCGGAAAGGCCGATAGAATGGTGTACGGAATGGTATAAAAGGCTGTGTAATGGGTGTACGCTGACTCGTAGTTATAGCCTTGCAATAAATTCGTGCACGTTTTGCGGAAATTCACGACACCAGGCCGGACAAGACCGACGAATTAAAGAACGACATGAATATAAGTATGTATATATATAAAAGAAAATATAAAAGGTGAATCATGGAATGTAAAATAGTCATACAATGTATTGCAATTGATGAAAGAATTGTTCTCGAAATACGCATGACTTTTGATTGATTCGCATGATTCGAGATACAAATTTATTTCGATACGAGATATATTTTCTATCGTCATTTCTTTTATTTGTATCAAACTTCCTTTTTCGGATTCCGAGTTGTAACGAATTTTCAGATACCCTGGAATGGATGCTGTAACGAACGTGAAAGTCGATCCTTTGGAAATAGAGTAAAATAAAGAGAAAAAGAAAGAATGAAAGAATGAATGAAAGAAAGAAACAGTCATTACCGTTTACTTTCTGTTACAAAAAAGAACAAATCGTATAAAATTGTGTCTCCCATGCCTCGATACGAGAGATCGTAATTGCCTCGCGAAAAAGGAGACTAGGGAGGTAAGTGGGTGTAAAATTTTGTTAAATGTTACGGAACGAGGAAAAGAATTAGTTCGGTAATAAGCGGTTGGTTTAAAGTTCGTAGGTAGTTTACTTAAAAAAAAAGGTCGATTATAAAAAAGAAAGACGGTGGGTGGGCAAAAAGAGAAAGAGAGAAGAAACAAGAGACTTATTATACGTGTAACACCCTGTATACGTGTATATGTGTATATTCGTATAAATATATATGTGTATAGATATATATGTGTATAGATATGTATACCATACACGTATATAAAAGTAGGATGTACTTGCTCGCATTGTCTGAACGTGCTTGGAATAATTTTACTGTTGTACTTTTATATACGACGGAAGAACCATTAGCAGACATTGCCTGTGTTTCTATGAAAGATATTTTCCTTTTTTTTTTTTTTTTTTTAACTTTTCTTTACTCTAACTTGGCCATTTTATTCTCACATTTTTCACAAAATTTATTACAAGTGAGATAAATCTTATATTGTTACTCGTCTTGGTAAAACTGGTTAACGAACGTTATATCATTTCTATGGAAAGTTGTATTAAAAATTGGTATTATTCTCATCATTTCTCTCTCTCTTTCTATCTCTTTCTCTATTTTTTTCTTTATATAAAAAATCGTATGTATTAAATGAAAAGAGTACGATCTCTCGTTACTTTTCTTTTCATTCATTCCTTTCCTTCCTTCCTTTCTTCCTCTTGTTTACGTACTCCATTAGTTGAATTTGCATTTTTTACACTACCCTTTTTAACCTCTTTAAAGAAATAAAGAAAAAAGGAAATAAATAAAGCGGAAAAGAAAATGGGGATATGATAAAAAAGGAGTAAATGTATCATTAAATATTCCCATGGTACGGGTTTTATTTTATCTCATATAATTTATAGAAACATAATATAAATATACGTAACAGAAATAAAGATAGAATATAAATGCATATGAAAGAAAATATTTCAATATATAATCATTTGTATTTTATATTCTATAAAAATATAAATAATTTCATCAAAAATAATAATTCATCTTTTATTATATATTACAAATTAAATAAAATAAAGAAATAAATTGGAATGAAACAACTAAGAGAATTAAAATAATTTGAAAATCAAGAACCTTTCTGTTTTCTTTAAGTTAAAGTTGTAATAAAAAAAAAAGAATTAACTCAGAATAAAGGGAAATAGATAATCGATAAGTCGAATTTAGTTCAAAGCTATAATATAAACACTTGTGTGTGTGTGTGTGTATACGTGTACACATGTATACTTATATATTATCTTGATTCGACTAAGATCAGGTATAGGATGTAGATAGAAAAGGGTGCGGAAAGAAGGTATGCATAATTAATTAACGATTCTCGTACAAGCGATGCTAATGTTCTACGATCGTGTTCCATCGAGCGCTTAATTAGAGAGTCTAGGCAACATATACGTATAAGTATGAATACTTGTTTGTGAGATAGTTGCATTTATATATATGCATATGTATATAATATATAATATATGTGTAAAGAGAATATAATCTCTTTAAATTGAGCGCGCATAATGAGATGCGCGCACGCACCCACCACACCCATTGGAGGTGCTGGTGGGGAATGAGTCATCATTAAGGTGATGAACTAATTGGCACGTAATAAGGAGAGTAGAGAACAAAGGAACAGTTGAAAAAGTCATAAGAAAGAACACGGATAAGTGAGAGTGGATAAGTGACTTTAATTGTCGTTTCTCTTATTTATTTTTACAGGTAACATAAATCTGTTACATATTGTGTATAGCAAGAACAACTTATATAATAAATCTCTTATTTATTTTTACAGAGAAACAAATTTGGTCATTTAATTGCGTAATCCTGACCCCTATTTATTATTATATTATATATGTATATGTATGATAAGAGATATATGAAAAACTAAAGGATTTATTACGGAAAATCGTGGTTTTATCATCAATGTATAATCGATTTTTGAATTATATTTTTAGATCATCCCTTCTCGTTTCCCTAATTAAATTCTCATCTCATTAAATCTAATATGAATATTTAATAAAACGAGTCTACGTTAAATTATTAATCAATCCTTTGCATTCTAATCAAATATGCAATTCATTTGCACTTCGTATCGTGAAAGTCGATGTAATGTCAATGCTCTGTGCAAAATCCAAGGAGAATGATTAATGGAAAATAAATTAGAAATGAGAAGTTTATTGTAAAAAAGAAAAAAAGATAAGAAATCTTGAGTTAATTGAGATGTCACGATATCGTTTGTTTGTTTATTTTTATTTTCGTTTTTTAAAAATACTAAATGTTTTAAAAAATCGTCTCAATTACGCTACAACTTAGGTCATCAATTCAAACGAACGAATGAAATAATATTTCTTTCTTTTTCCCCAAGAAAACGAGTTTAACATCCCTCCACTCCTTCCCTCTTCCCCCAGAACGTGTCGTGTAGCTCGAGAAAAGAATGGCAGACAAACTCTTTCCAGCATCCAAGCATGAAATAGGTACGAACTGTTCTAGGAGTTTTCTACGTGATACCTAGACAAACTTTAAAAACGTCTCACGCGATGAATTTATTTCTCTTTGACGGTGTCCTTTAAGAACATACCTCGTTCTTGTCGTCGTCGTAGTCATAGTAGTTGTATTTCCCCATTCCGATTTTTCTTTCGCAAGTGCATCAAATTTATTCGCACTAGGATATCGACTACAAATAAGAACGTGACCAATCAAATCGAGAACAAACTGGGGGAGACTGGAGGCTGGAGGAAAAAGAATTTGCATCAACCTCGCGTTTATCTCAACTTTTCTACTTCTTCTTTTTCTTTTTTCTTTTTCTTTTTTACACAGCAAGAAAAGTGTTATTCTATTTTAAGTACGATACATATAATTAAGATATCGAATTATTTTATATGCACAATTTAAATTTATTCGATTAGAAAATTTATAAATAATTAAAATAATGTGTTAATTTTTTTCTTTTTAATAAATTAGATTAAGTGTCAGAATTGTTTTTATTAAGATCGTATAATTCGTAATTGCATTTTATATTATATCTATCCTTGAATTATTTCCTATGCATTATTACAACGAGTGAAATAGATATTATCTTTATAAGTACCTAATCGATAACACTTTCTAAACAACTATGCTATTTTCTTACCATTCGATTATATTCTGTCTTCAAACACGTAAAAGTCTTGAATCGATAAATCAAAATTTAAGTTTAAGAAAATAACGAAATCTATCGAATAAAAATGCAAAACGAGATGTAAATAATGTCAAATATGTTTTAAAAAAAGAGAAATCAATGAAAAACCAATGAACGAATTTCCAACATTTCCTCGAATAAAATAATTCCTCCTTTATTGCATTTTTTGTTATTTTTCTTGTTTCAAAGGCCTGAAAAGGCTGGTCGCCGGTCACCGGTGACCCCCGTGGCATTCAACGTATTAGAAAAAATCCTACGAGTACTTTTGTTAATTGGGTAACCTTTCTCGTAATAAATTATATAATTGCTTTGAAAGAAACAACCAATTCCAAACGCTTTGATCATCTTCCTTCCTACCATTTCGATCTCTCCTTTCGCATGGATAGGAAAGAAAGAATCCATGGTGGATATGGTTCTGGTAAGAAAATCTAGAAAGTGGCGCCATCTTGCTCTAATGCTATAAACATTGCTCTAATAAGAACTTACCATCTTTTTTTACTCTCCTTTTTATTAAATCCTTTTTTCAATTTTTTTCGTCTATTTTTCTCTTCTTTCTGCTATCTTTTTCTAAACGTCAAACGCAAAAATGCGATAGAAAATATAATTATTTTAGAAAGAGAGAAAGCGAGAGGGAATTCCAAATGACGTCCATTACCGAGAACAGTTATTTCATTCGCAAGGATTATTCGGCAAAAAGGAAGGAAGGAAGGAAACAAAAAAAAAGTATGGTTTTAATTTGCGAGATTACTTTTTCTCTAACTTT
Organism: Mischocyttarus mexicanus; assembly: GCA_023678845.1. Classification (NCBI taxonomy): domain Eukaryota; kingdom Metazoa; phylum Arthropoda; class Insecta; order Hymenoptera; family Vespidae; genus Mischocyttarus; species Mischocyttarus mexicanus. Next base: position 1,727,703 of record JACGTP010000013.1, on the reverse strand, counting down.
GAATTACTAGTACGCTTTATTGCTAAACATAAAAAAAGAAACTTGCCCCCTAGTTTTTTTGTTTCTTTTCGTTACGAGTCGAAAAGAAACAAAAAAAACAACAAGAAAAAGGATTTTCATCAAAGGATTTCGTTAAACGAACGAGGAGAAGTTTGATGAATAAAATCGTATCGTATAAACGTCTATCTTTTCAGGGGATACATGAAAATATTACTAAAAGTTAGATATTTTGTAAGATTAAATAATGATGCAAGAGATAAACGAGAAAATAGGAATCCCAAAGAACGAATAAAAGTAAACCTCTTACATCGATTACCAATGGTCGGTAGTCAGGAGTAAGATGAAAAGGAAACTTAACTCGGAAGGTTTAATCCTTAGAAAAAATTCTTCAATAATTTTTCTCAATTGGAATTTTTTCGAGGAATCTTACATGCACATACATCGTATCGTTTTTTATAGAAATATGGAAAAATACTTATGAGATATCTAGAACTATTCATCTTTGATAGACAAAGTATATATCGTACATATATATTTATACAGTCATCTTATTTCCTATTATTCCTTTTCCTTCATTATCCTCTCTATCTCGACATGATACATTTTGTACTTTTTTTCTAGCAACCATTTATTTGAACCCTTTCTTTATCTTTCTACGATTCTCTCTCTTTAACTGTTCTCTTTCTATCACCTCTCATTCTTTCTCTCATTTTATTTCAATTATTTTCTTCATTTATATATTTTATTCTCTCTCTCTCTCTCTTTATCTTTTTAATTCATTCATTTACATTACCTTTTGTTTACTTTACACTCTATCTCTCTCTCAGTTTCATTATTTCTGTTTAATTGTATGTAAACTTCTGTCTAATATGTCATTCTCTTTCTTTCTTTTGATATCAGTTTGTTAACGAGTCTTATCCTTTCTCTTGATATCACTCTGTTCGTCTATCATCCCCCTTTCCTCTTCTCACCAATCTCTTTTTACTTCCTTTATCACACGGTTAAAGAGGAATCACGATCGAATTCTCTCATTAACGCTCCCATTATGTGACACGAATTTCCTTGCACTGTGGCATCCACAAACTCTCAGACCCGTAATTACCCCGTCTCTCACATTGAAAGACCTCATCATGTTGAAATCACGTTGAATCTCTCGTTCCGTCCTCTTTTATGTTCAATTTCAGGAACTTCCAAATTTCGATAAATGCAGGTTACGCATCAATTAATTCCAAAATCTTCGGATAGATTATATTTGAAATTTCTTAATATTACGAATTTTTCAATAATTATTTTTGTAAATGAATTTTTTTATGTTACTTGAATTATTACAAATGATGCCTGATCGTCTCGCACATTTAGATTAATTTAATTAATTAACGAAATGAGGTAGATCAATATGTAACATTTAAATTATTATCATTTCTAAATTAAAAATTTATATGTTACTTTGATATTTCAATAGTTGATTTATTTTAAATAATTAAAATTATTATTATTATTATATTATAAAATAATATTATTATTAATAATTAAAAATTAATGCGTAATATGAAATTTTCAACGTAGTAGATGATCAAACAATATTATCCACTTACTTTTTCTTTGTACCAGATAATTTATGCAAATAACTGACTCTCTAAAGTTAATCTTCTTTACACGTCTCGTTTGGAAAAGCTGAACAAGCCTTCGAAGTTCGAAGGAGAGACAGTATAGAACTTTGACGTCGTTCCGTAAGTCTTTATTAAATAACTTTTTGAGTACGTGAGAAGAAAGAGTCCGTATCATAATTTCTTACAGAGACGCCTCATTTAAAATGATGTAAACGGGAGAATGGAGAGATTTGTCTTACAGGAACTTGGAAACTTTCGATAATGGTCCCCCCCAATAATATTAATACAACAATAATAAGAATTTTCTTTGAAATATTTAACTTACAATGAAATGTCGTAGTTAGTTCAATAATTTTGACAACAGATTTCAATTATAAATTCTATTATTTATTTGTTATATATTTCAATGCAAACGATAAACATCGATTGTGGATTTTCATTAAAAAAGAAAGTTTTGATTCGAGATACGACAAAGATGTTATTTTATTTGAAATTAATTGAAACCATTGACAATCGATACAAAAGAAACGTAAAACTACGTTTCGATTATATTCCTATGGTATTGTACTTTGAAAGTAGGATTAAAAAATAAGAAAATTAGAGAACCAAGAAGATTATTATTTCGGTCGTTAGAGTCGTTAGAAAAATACCAGACAGTATATTTAACTAGGAAAATCTGGTATGATCGAGCTTTGGTAAAGCAACAGGTGTTGCTCGACTACCTCTAACAATATCCTCCAACTTTAACGAAATTAATAACTTCGTTAGATTTCATTTTCTATGTGAATGCGTTCACGTAAATATTAGCTTGTATACAGATTGACAGGATCTATATATTCTATTTATCTAATTAAAAATTTATTCTACAATTATTTGATTTCATAAAAATTCATACGAATTTAAAACTCTACCATCTTTTCTATATTTATTATTAAAGTGAATCAATCAAACTGTATTTTTTGTATTAGTTTTAGATAACGATTTGTAAAAGTAATATTTCAAGGAAAAATATATAATACGTTTAGAGAAAAGAGAACAAAGTTTGCTAGGAAAAACTTGGTTAAGAAATAATATATCAGATAAGTTTATTTTGTTGGAAAGTTAAACGTTTGATCGTTCGTTAGGTGCAGACGCCATAAAGTAGACGTTCCTCATGGAATGTCAAGTAAGTTTTTCTTTTACGAGCAGCTGTCACAGCGAACTAGTAAAAAAAAGGGAGGACAGATTCACAGCAGGATTATTACAAAAATCGCGTCGTTATCTCACGCCCGTGGCTGACTCATTCGTGGAATAACAGAGAGAAAGAGAAAGAGAGAGAGAGAAAGAGAACTGGACAAGACTGTACGATACTTCTTAATGCGTCACGATCGTAAAAAATATTTCAACAACTTTACTTGCTCTTTTTTTTTCTTTCTTTCCGGAGACCAAGAGAAAATTAAACGATTTAATAAGGAAAGAAAAATACAAAAACAAAAAATAGTTTGCGGTATAAAACGGAGAAGGTTTATCATTTAAAAAAAAAAAAAACAAATAGAAACTAAGAGAAATTAAAAATACATTTTTACTCGATTAATTTTTTACCAACGTTAAATGCATATTGTAAAAAAAAAAAAATATAAACAGTCAAAGACCGCCGAGGTGTTACAATTAACGAGAGATATTGATAATTAAAATGAAAATTAATTGAATTTAAAATGAATGATCTTATGTCGATCGAAATTAGCGATATAATTGAAAAACTTTCTTAACAAAGTTACTTTTAATCGAATTAAACGAGAAAACTCTTCTTGATAATCGAATATTCCTATTTGTTAGAAAATTGTCAATTCAATAAGACTTTCGAACAATACGATGCTAAAAGGAAAGTATCCTTTCTCAACTTGTTAAGGATTAAATTGATAGTTGATACATTCAGAAACTATTTGTAATAGAGTATATTACTCATTAAATATTATACATAGAAAATCAATTATCTCATTTACCAACGAGAGATCAATAAACTAATTATAAATAAAGTTTTCATTTATTGTCGAGAACATACAATCTTCGTCAGGTTGAAAATGACAATTTCTTTTCTCCCCCTTATCAAATTCTATCTTCTCTATTTCCACGTATTTTTTAATAACTTTTTAAATCTTCACGATTTCTTCTCTCTCTCTTCTTTATTTTTTCTTTCATATTAAATTTCATATTTTTGCGCTATCTCATTTTTTATTATCACCGACAAACGAACGTTTTAATATTCGTCTTCGAAGTTATCTCGATCAACGAATCAAAGAATCATCCCTGAAGCGAGAAAAAAGCTGTAATTAACCGTCCAGAAAACTGGGTCAGGGAGATAATATTCGATGGGGTGGACCGCATCTCAGATATGGTACAATTTTATTATATATATATATCAATGAGAAAAAGAACGACATCTTTGGTATTTTCATTTTGCTCGACTGTAAAATCAATAGAACGGTGAGTTGGATATCACCGATATGAGAGGATTTTTAAAATCAAATTTTATAAATCAATTATATTTTATTACTTCTCCTAGACGTATTTAGTATTAATAAAAAAAGAAAAAGAAATCATTATTTAATAAATGGCATTTTATTATGATGAGATGTTTGTGGAAAATTGGATCATTACAATGTTGGTATAATTTAACTATATAAAGCGCGTAATTTTACTTAATGGCAATCTCGAACCTTTCCTTTTCGAGATAACGAGAGTTCATGACGAGGACAAAAACGTGCGAAAAAGGACGAATCCAGTGATCGCGTTTCTCGACTTTGCCCAAGCAATTCGATTAAAAGGCTAATTACGAACGGCCGGTGGTCGTGGTTTTTTGATCTTCTTATCCATAAGTGGAAGTAGCTATCACGAAATTGAGTCAGAAGCGTAACACACTTGCATAACGTGAATTATATCAATGTGATTACCTTGAAGAACCACAGGAAAAGGATTGATAAGAATTCTAAGTAAAGAAAACCACAATTTGTCATTTTTTCGGACTTTTAAACTCTAATTTTATCTTTTAAGTTAGGGGAAACTTGAAATGTTTTCCACATGAGATAGCTTTATAACACGCGTGAAAAATTCTCAAAAAGGGGAAAGCAATGTGAACACATTAAATCGCCATTTTTCAAAGCATATGAAAGAGAGAGGGGAACAGAAGGAAAGAATTGGTTTTCCTCTTTCTGCAAAGAACTGATACGAACATTTATTTTTCCCTAGTATACTTATTTTATATAAATAATATATATATTTCATTTAGATTATTGAAATATTTCAATGGGGGTATTTGTTAAGTATGTTTTTATTAGTATAAAGTATGTTTAATGGGAGATAATAGTCCATTTAAAGAGATGCTGGTTAGTATGAACATTTTGATACTCGCAGATAAATATTTGCCCATACAAAAGGTTGCTGGACATCGGTCGAAATGAAAGACTCGAGTCACGTAATACCAGATAATTTTTTGCTTTTTCCCGAGGTTCGCATTTCATTGAATAAAAAGATAGGAGAGAATTCGGGGTATATTCTCTCTCGCACGTATTTTTGAAAGCTCTTTGTAGAGTCTACTTCGAGTATACGTGAAGCAGTTTAAGTAGGATTGTATGCTTTCGGAGGTCATATCGTGAGTTGGTTCTTTACTGATGCCTTCATTCTTCTCTCTCAACTCGTATAAATGGAAGCGGTTTTCTTCTTGCAATATTGCATTCGTTCCAAACTACTTCTATCTAATAAAAGATAAGAGCTAAAGAAAGAAAGAAAGAGAGAGAGACAGAGAGGTAAATAAAAGAAGAAAAAGTATTTTTTTATTTTTCTACGTTGCATAGAACAAATGATCATATTTTGTATTAGTTTCAACTAATTACGAATCTACATAAATCTTTTTTAATTTTAAAAGGTAAAAGGAAAGATAACTCTAAAATAATGATAATTATTTATTAACATTTATAACAATTTTCGAATGAATATTTTCGTATTCATTCAAGACGTCTTCTTTTAATCATTACTTATTATTTTTAATTTGAAGAAAAATTGGTAAAGAAGAAGAAGTATGATTGAAAGAAAAATAACGAGTAGTTTAGTAAACTTTTATAAAATATGTACGTAGTTAGTTTATTTAAAAATGATACCGAAGCGTAGAAGTTTACAGGAATATCGTTAAACACAGAGAAAACTGGAGTAAAAATAAAAAAGATTGGAAAGAAGAATGGATAAAAGAAGGAAGAAAAGAAAAGTTTGCTAGAAAGCCACGTTTGTTACTAAGAAAGGAAGAAGCCCTTTTATTCGGTAGAAACGACTTCGTAAAATCAAGTAGAAAAAAAAAACTTTTCTTTCAACGATGTACATAACAAGTTTTAGCAAGTGGAAAACCGAATATTGCATGAAACGGGTAGGTATGCGAACGTACAAAATGTTTATGGAAAATTGTAAAATCGTAGATATTCTTGAGGATGAAATAAAAAATGTATAGAATTTTATTTGCATAATATATAAACTTTAATATATAATTACACAATACATTTATATATTATATATAATATTTTATAATACATCAATTTTAATAAAAACAATTTTTTATATTCTTGTATTATATAATTCAATAGTTTTACATTTTTATACGATAAGAAAATCTTATACATCCAAATTAAAATATCGTTCATTCTTCCTTTACGTTTCTACATATTATTAATATTGGAAAATATTTAAATAAATATTTATTATAGGGTTTTAGTCGAGCTACGTGATTTCTATATTTTAATTTTTTATTTCTATACTCTCGTTAGATCGTTTTGTTTAGTGTAATTCTGTGTTAGTTTCAGTTAAGTCAAGGCAGAGTGAACATCGAATAAAATCTAAGCTTTACGATAAACTTCTTCACGGTAATTTGATTTCCCATTTATTCTATTTATATCAAATAACACACATACTTTTATTTTATTTAAAAATCCAAATCAACTTTTTCTTTTTTAAATATAATTAATGTTTCAATTGATTAAAAATTGCATATTCTAAAAATCTACCTTTAAATTTGAGAATGAAGTATTGTTACGGTAAATCAGGATAAATAAAATAATATAATTAACTAGTAGATTGATAAGCATAAATTAATTTGAAATCAAGATAACAGGATCGTTATGAAACAAAAAAATATCACCTCATTTCTCTACCTCTCTTGATTAAAAATCTCAATTTAAATAAAATTATCATAAAATATTCCTAGGTACAGTAAACCAACATAATTTGCAGAAAAATATAGAGAGGAGGTACGAGTTTTATAATTTAAAATGTTTGAAGAACATAAGTATACAAAATGAATATTTCAATTTGTTTTTCTTTCCTCTCTCTTTCTCTCTCTTCATCTGCCTGCTTTTATATTAATTAATCGATTATTAAATTTCAATCTAATTGCAAACCAAACTACGATAAAATATATTCTTGCAATGTTAAATAAAGTCTGTTTAAAGTAAAACAAGAAATAAAATCATTAAAATACGAAGTGTTGAACATTGAAAAAATTTTAAAATCATAATAAGAGTATCTCAATATTGTGTATCCTTTGATTAAAAAATTTCAATATTTAAATGAAATTATTAAAAACTGAAACCACTCACGACGTTCAAACACGTGATAAATAAACTGACAAATAATTATGAAAAAACATATAAACGAACTTATTAAAATTATCTTATTTCTTTATAGCTCTCTTTCTCCCTTCCTCCAGGTTTCTAAAAGGTGCTCATGCGCTTCATGGTTAGTCCTATGAAAGGAAAGGGAATTCTCTTCTGTGAATGGAACGCAACGAGGAAGACGTCTACGTCGACAACGACAACGACGAGGAAAGTAAAGAGAAGTAGGAGTAAAAGAAAAGGAAAGAAACTACTTTGTCAGTACGAAACTGAGAGAGAGAAAGAGAAAAACAGAAAGAGGGAGAGAGTGAGAGAGAGACAGAGAGAGAGGATGATAGAGAGTAGAAGAGAAGGAACGAAGTATAGAAGTCAGTCAGTCAGTCAGTCAGTCCGGTCGCGCACGCTTCTGATTCACTACTCTCGAGTGCTCTCGAAAGTGCTTTTGCCAACATCAAAGTTCTATAAACTTCGTGCGTGTAACTAAACCTTTCTTTATCTCTTAGACCAAAAAAAAAAAATAAAGAAATCAAAGCAACGAATGATTTTAAAGTAGCATCAAGTGTATAAACGAATTTTTATTTCTTTACTCGAAATTTTTCTTTTTTCAAGATTCCCGCGCGTTTTTATTTTCGTCTAAACGTTTTAAATAATTTTAAACATTCTTCTCGATTCGTATCAAAAAGAAGTGGAAAAAAGCTAGGTGAGTTTATGGTATTTTTATTTTATATTGGATATTTAATTTTTAAATAAATGTATTTAGAAATACAATGATTTATGAAACAACTTTTAATAAGGAGAATTTTTTTATTAGGTTGTATAATTATTGGTATAAGTATAAGTGTTATTAGAGATTAATTTATTACAGTGAAACTATACTTATTTCTGAAACTACACGATAAATACTATACTTTGTAATTAAAATTCTTACTAGTTTCAAACATAAAGTTTAAATATATATTCATTAAAAAAAAATAACAAAGTATCATTATAGATAAATTTATTACAGTAAAAAAGGATATTTATGAATCATTTTGCCAAGTATGTTTCTACTTCTCATGAGTAATCTTTTTTCTTGTTTTATTTCTTTTTATAATAAATTATAGGTTGTTAGAACAAAAGGTACGATTTCGTACTTTGATTTGAAACGCGTGAAATTATTCTGTAATAAATTTCTTCTTTCGTTTATATATTTTTTCTTGTTTCTTTTTTTTTTTTATAAATTTTTTCGCAACAATTATCGTTCGGTGTTTGCCACAAATGTTTGCATACGAGTATCGTAGGTAGAAATCCGTGGGGGTTTTTACTATCATCAGGTGCGTTATCGTTTGACCTGGTTTAACTAATCATTCGGAAATGTATATTTAAATAAATTGATATCACATGTATGCAATTTTCTAATCTTTCTACTTCTTATCCTTATCGAGAAATTAGTCGTACTTTTGTCTTGATTTGATAATAATTAGAATATAACGAAAACTTCTAAACATTCTAATCATTCTAATGAACTAATTAAGTTATCTGTTGTATTAAAATGTTTTATCGAATGTTTAAGAAAACGAAGAAGATAAAGGTTTGTTTCTTTTTGAAAAATATTTTATACAAAAATTGATAATCATAATAAGAAATTCATCAGAGTGATTTAATTTCTATGAACTTAACGAAATGGTAATTTGGGTTAAACAATTTGTTAAAAGTTAGTTCTACTTTCGATCTAAAATGTTACAAATTTCTTGAATTGTTTGAAATTAGAATAAAGTGGAGAGGAATATTTATTCGTGTTTGGTATACGTGAAATATTTGTATGCATATATTATATACATATTTAATTTCTTATTTTGTTTTATTATTAAGCTTCCGTATAAAAGGGAAATGAGACGTGTTACTATGATTTATTAGCTCGAGTCATCCTTTAGCACGTGGCAAGGAAACACGTCGTCGTTGACTACCATTGAGAACAAGTCTTTTAGTTTTCTCTCTTTTCCACTCAAAGGATTCCAACGTTTATTATAGGATTGCATAATCGGTGCATTTAATCATCTTCACTCAAGATTCCCTAATTCCTTTCTTTTTCTCTTTACCTATCTATTTCTATTTCTATTTCTATTTCTATTTCTATTTGATCATACTAAATATTATTTATAAAAAGAAACATATCTATAAAAAATATATGTAAATAATATAATAATTTAATATCATTTACGATCAATAATATTTAACGGAGGCTCGTTTTCCCTTCGTAAATTATCCTTTCTTGTCAAAAGCGTGATCGCGTTTATGACAAAAAGAACGATATCAATGATACGAGCTCGTTCTTGTCGGCATATATTTAGTTAGGATGATGTTGGCATACGAAAGGCCTTTTCAAATCGATTGGTAACACGAATCGAGAATGGAACGAGGCGTGACGCGGATATGACGCTTGAAATTACCTTTGCAATTTTTCGTACTCATTTCGACACTCCTCTCATGTTTGCTCGCCTTCTTTTATGTATAATTAAGGATATCTTATAAGTAGTCAACTCTCATCGATTAAGATTATTTCTCTCTCTTTCTCTCTTTCCCCCCGACCTCTCCTTTCTCTTTCTTTATATCGTATTTCAAGAGCGAAATTATAAATATTTTATTCTACTCGTGTTTGCTGTACGGATTTTCAACTATTGATTCACTTTTATTTGAAGAAAGAACTTTTTTTAAAATAAATTCTATTCTTTAATTTATATCTTTTCATTTATATTATAATATTATAATTATAATAAAACAGATTGTATGTTCTAATTAAAATTTACAAATAATAATGTTAATTATTAATATTTTAACTTCAAGCAGATGTGGGTGTGTTAATTCATCACTCGTTGATATTATTTAACTCGTCACTCTAATTGTTATTATTATTTATAAATGAATTTAGTTATTATATTTAGAATGGAATAATTATATTTAACAAGAATTTAATAATTGTATTTTATGTTTCTAAGGAACGATATAATAACAGTTTACACAGTAAACGTAGGTTTACTTTATTTTCTATTAATATAAATCTTTGCTTGGTTAAGATTTAGTTAGAACAATAATGTTCTCTAACGTTATCTCTATATCCGTTAGATATTTTAATGTAGACTGCTATTAACCAACGTGGTCCGTGTTCGGAATTACCAGGTCTCCTGTGAATTCTCATAAGATTCTCGTATTACGTGGATAATGGTGTTGGAGGTCGGTGCATCTTGATCGAATGGAAAGCAGACCTACGTGTTTTTAGTGTCATTTAAATTGCACGGACACGCAATAACGTTCTGTTTCGTAAAATACGTGGTATTATCGTTTAATCCGTTATAATTTGTTTCGTATATATATTTCATAGATATTGAATTACAATTAGTACTCTTTATTATTCGTAATAAATAATTCATGATAATAAATAATTAATATTAAGTTCATTAGGATATACATTTTAAATCTATGTCAAATCTTTACGATTTGGAAGAATAGAATGTTCCAAATAAAAAATACCTTACGTTTATTATAATAATAATAATATTTATTTACGTATAAATACTTTTAGAATCGACTACGAAAATATGCAGTGCAACCAATTGATTTGTATCGTTTGATTAATTCTTTTTTCTCTTTTATAAATTTTTATTAAAACTATACGATATGAATGAATAAAGGAAGGATCAAATAGGCAAATCAAAGATATGAAATGTCAAAAACAATTTAACAATACGACTCTTGAAAGGGAATAGCTAGTAATATTAACGCCTCGATTCTCGGATCCTCTTTTAATTACTTTTTGTTTCTATGATGGTGGTGATAAAAATTTATTGCGATTCTAGATAGGACCTGTGTTATATTCAGAACCTGCTTTAAATGGCTTTTATTAAATATTTCATATAATACAAAACTCTCTCTATCTCTCTTTCTCTCTTTAAAATAATCTTACCAAGTTTTATTTCGATGTTCCTTGCTTTTCAATCTCTTTCAACAAATTTCATTATTTCAAGTTTACAATGAATAAGAAGTTGGAAAATGTTTAAGAAAGTATAACAGATCATTTGTATATTTCAATATCTCATATACAATACAGTGTAAATCTATTTTTAAATATCTTTTCATTTTTTATACCATTTTTCTTGAATTTATCCGATCCAGTGATTATTCGAAACAAATGATTTGATCGCAATTGTATGTCTCATCGAGGATTCATTATCGTTTGAGACCTTCTCTTCAATTAAAATATTCGATATCGGACTGTCGTTAATCGCTAATTAACGAGTTATTTTACACCCGAGTTTTGCGTGACACACACACACACACATACACACACATGTCATATACATTCTTTCTCTCTATCTTCGTATTCTCTTTTGTGTTACTCATAAACGAGATTATTCTGTTGTATGCATAGTAAAACCAACAACAAAACCAACATAGATTATACTAGAAAGTATGCTTTTGACTTGAAGAACATTGAAACACAGAAGGCGTTAACATTTTATACCCGATAACTGTCACATTAGCAGGTAGTAGCTGTCTTCTTAGCTGCTTACATACGCTGACCGTTTCTTCATCGAAACGAATAGATAAAACCTTAATCGAATATTATATTTTCTTAAATAATTTCCATTTGTCGGTTTGTTCAAGTTGCATTACATTCTTCAAAAATAACGACCAGATAGTAATCGTAATTATTTATATCATTTAATTGTTTATAGATATTAAATATTTCATGTAAGATGAATTCAATATGTTCTCTCTTTCTCTCAAGAACAAGTTCTTGATTCGTATTTTATATAAACATAAAATAATGAATATTAATTAAAGATAAAACGAAATTTAATAATCATCGTGTGTATATCGTACACATTTTGTTTTATATAAATAGTAACGTATAAAAATTGAATAATGATCAATTAGATTGCAAGGTGTGAAAGATATAAACGATTCTGATCAATTATTCTAAGCACGAGGTATCTTTCGAGGCATCACACGAATGATGTGAAGTTAGATCGAAAGGAAATATTTTCTACTCCTTCATTTGAACTTATATTAGATAGTGACATTTAACGTAGGACGTAGAAGATATTAAAAAAAAAATTAAAAAAAATGAATTAACGCTAGAATAGAAACCATACCGAATAGCCTGAAGGATCGTATCCGAGCATTGACGCAACATGAACAAGCAAGCAAGAGAGGCGTGCCTAAAATTCTCTATGTAACACCATGTGACACAGATTCAAGATCGCCTTTCTTGAAAGCCACGTGAGTCACATTCGCTGCTAACTAGTTGTGAGAGAATTCTTCTCAATATACAACTGTTTTCCCTTTGCTTGTACGCAATTTAGATAGAATCAATCAGATCCGATTGATTATTATAAATTACTCCCTTTGGGGTACTCGATATCTCGATTCCATATATTACTTACTAATCATTAATTTAAAGAATAATCTAATTTTTAAATAGACTATATCGAAACCTTTTTCCCCTGAGTAATATACAATTTTACAATTTTTATAAGAATAATATTTATTCGATATTAAAATGAACCAAAAATTGATTAAAACTGTTCTACTTTGCACAATTGATATCTTGTTTTTATTTTTCTGTTGGTCATCTAGGAAAGATAATATTATTATTAGTATATTTATATCAGAGAAAAAGGTAGGATTAAATTAAATGTATCTTTCTTTTTTTTTATAGAAAGTAATTCGCTGATATTTTTCTAGGTATCCTTTTTCGGTTATACATACTATATACGATTTGAATTGTCTCTCCAATATCGAACATTGAAAGCTTTCCTTTCGCAAACACACAATGTATTGCTGATTCTAATCGTGAATTCTCATCGTGACGTATACTTTCTAGTAAAGGCGCCATGACCATGTTACGCGATCCTCTGTCGAATCCGTAGAGATGAGACACCCCCATAAAAGAATAACTTCATATATGAAAAGAAAGAGAAACAACTAGTTGTTTCCGTAATGGAGAATATCCTAGATTGAAATGTTGTTTATGTGTTGAATAGATATATATACATATATATACATGATACATAATATATGAATATAGTATCGAGAAACTTAGATATCTCGTAGTAATTTTTCTCCTAACCGGTACAAACGACAATATTTTATTACCTACAATTGTTATATTATTTTTAGGAATCCAAAATTTAGTATACATGGTATATCGATTGTTCATATATTTTATCGAATAGATATAATACATAAAGTACATTATATAAATAACACACACACACACACACACATATATATTGTATCGATTTATTAAACATATTTTTAGTTGGATTGCTAGAAAACAGAGATAGGGAAAATAAAGATAGGAAAGGAACAAGAAAAGGTAGAGAAGATTGGAGTTGGGTGGTGAGTTTGTTGTCATTTAAAAACCATAATATTTCTTCGCAATTGCAGTTGTTAAATTCCACACGTTATATTTGCAGTATGTTCTCTTCTTAAAGCTTAGTTAGGTATATACGAAACGAGTAAAACGCGCTCCACATATGTAACGATTAGACACACGTGTTCTTCTTTCATTCGTTCAGTGAAAAGATACCTGGTACTGGCTATGGAGTAAATTGTAACGAAGAAAGAATCACGAACACTAAACTCGATCTTCCTTTACTTCTTTTGAAAGAAATAATCGGTGTGACTTACATTAGTTGAAAGGCCTAACATTCGTCAAACATATCAAACTTTCTCTCTACTGACATTTAAGAAACTCTACAATCTATTATCGACTAAACAAATTATTTTGGGTGGACTTATTATACAATAATGATTTTTCTAAACGGAATTAATGTTAATCCATAGATTTTAGTATTGGAGAATATAATCTAAAAGCAAGTAATATAAATGGGTAAAAAGTAAATGAATATAATTCCATTTACAAATCAAAATAAATGGTTTTATTTACATTTCGAATGAGATAAAGCGAAGAAATAAAGTAGAGAAAAAAGTAGTCGAGTTTAAAACGAGGAAATTACACACTTAAAGCACGTAACAAGGAAAAGTCGTCCTTTGCACTCGCGATAAATTATACGTTGGAGAAAAAGGTTATTTGCAATTCTGTATGATGATATAAACCACTAGGGAAATATATCAAAACTAAATAGAGAAATTTATTATTAAAATACTTTTATATACAGAATCATTTATAAAACGATATATTACTTCATATTTATCTGTCTTATTTATTTATATAATATAAATAATAGGAACAAGTATTTTAAGTCATAAAATAAAAAAAGATTTGAATCAAGCAATTTGAATTAAAACCTACCCAAAATTCACCAACTTATAACTTCGTTGAAATATAGATTAATTTGATTTTAATCGGTATGGAAATAACTGTACAATCAAAATGATTGTTTACAATGTAATAAATCTATTTGAAAAATTAAATTATTAAAAGGGTGTGAGGAGTGGGAAGACTTTACCGACATTCCATAAGAAATCATTCTCGATATGATATCTTTTTGATTGTAACCTCGATCTCTTGCGATGGTGCTTTCTCGAACTCATTCGTACCAGTATAATAAAGATCTCAACTCATTATCAATCCGAATGTCACGTAACATGCTTTATATTTGTCGATTAATAATGCTCTAATAACAAACTAAATGAAGCTGATAATTTTATGCATGAAATTCTTTACAATTCAATGAAAAAGCTTTGTATTGAAAATAGACGATTATTTTTCTTTTTACTCATAAACGTATACATTTTATTACGTGTATGTATTATATGTTTATTTAAAGAATAATTATTATTTAATAAGTGAATCAAAGTTGTATAAATTATATCTTTTTCACGTTAGTGAAATAATTTGAAAGGCACGTATTTTATTTCAAAGAGAAAGAGAGAGAGAGAAAAAAAAAGAGAGTTGTCAATATCAGTTTTTTTTATTGAAAACAATTTTATTCGACGTACGTATATTGAATAAATGTTTTTAAATGTTTTTTTACTGTACGGAATATGAATATTCAAAAAATTCCGAACTAAATATTGGGTAAAATAAAATACACCAATCCCTATATTTAATACTTGTTTTATACGCACGTATAGAATCGTCGTTTATTTCATTCAAATGTATAAGACAACGAAAAATCATAAAATCACAGTCCCCGCTATGAATTTCTGTTAAAATTCATTTCATTGACCGGATCAGATTCTTTCTTCGGGCCGTTAATTAATTTCCGATTCGTGAAAAATGAATGGAAATTGGACGAACGGAAAATGAGTTATCGTAAATGTATATTTCGAAATTGGCAAGATTAAATTTTCAACAAGTGCGATGAACGTTTCACACGAATGAAACGTCCTTCAACCAAATGCATGGGAAAAGGAAAAAATAAAAAAGAAATAAAAATTGAAGCAGGTATAAACATCACTGCTCGATTCGATTTTTCCCCCCTTATAGAAATTTGATTCTATTTTAATTCTCCGTAAATATCATTTTTTAATTCCGTTTTCATTTTGTTCTATGCTAATTACAATTCATTAAATTGGTATTATCTCATAATAATATTGTTTCATAGTTTTACCCTTCTCTACTGTTATTTATCAAGCTTTAATTTAATTATTTTGGTTCTCTTTTCCAATTTGCAAAATCGTTGAGAAACAGATAAAATAGAAATTGATCGATATCGTAAAAAAATATAATATTTAATGATTAATTTAGATATTCACCTATTATTATTTAACAAACTTTTTAATTTCATTCTTTAACTTCTATTCTTATTTCAATAAAAATACCATAATAATATCACCTATTATTATTTAATTATTTTTGGGCATCATTATCATTCGTTTCGTTGTTCCTTTTTGTTTTCTGGTATTAAATTTGCAAAATCTTAGAGAAAAAGAAAATGATAGGGATCGGTCAACATCGATTTTGAGATGAAGATAAGGTTGTGACATTGTCAAGGCATTCATTAGTTATTTCGTGAGATTATAGTTATCTCTTAGCTTCTTTCGCAATGGAATGTAAATCGGTGTAAAAATCGAGAAAATGCCTCCCGGGCGGGCATGTTTTTTCGTCTCTATTTACATGGTAGGTACTTATATACACATATATTTATATACGTGTGTGAGTGGAACAAAAAGAGAGAAAATCAAATGAGCTCAATACGTTAATTTTCTCCTCTCTCTTTCTTACTCGTTTCATTTCTTTCGGATGAAATGATCAAAAAGAAGATACGATCGAAGAAATAAATATTTTGTTGCGAAAATGACGGCTTCATAATCATGAACGAAATTTCAAGCAATTTATATTTCTTCTTTTGATTATCCGAAATTACATCAGTTTGTAAGAATATATTTTTACATTATATTTATAAATATATTTTTAAGATAATATTTAATACAAAAAGAAAAAATATATATATATGCAATGTAAAATTGACAAATAAACAAATATTGCAAGAATTGATCGTTCGATAGCATAGGATTATTGCGATTACACGGTTCGTTAAACTTCAAGGCACCGTAACTCGATGAAGTATCGATGAAAAGGTATCGATGAAAAGATATTTACTCGTTAGATTCGTATTGATATTCTTGATAACTTTTGTGTGTTTTCACTTAAAATATTGATTTGTATTTAAAAAATAATTAAAATGAATAAAAAAGAATGCAATCCCCTATTCCATTAATTTTGTATCCAAACAACGAGATGTATAGGTTTTGATAAATATTCCACTCGATTGAAGAAACTTTTTATTAGAAATATTTGTTTATTAAATCAAAAAAAAAAAGAAGATATTTCTGATAACTTTTTAAAATGCATGTAATTCTTTACAACGTATGTTTTACGTAATATGAATAATATATTCGACAAATAAAATAAAATAACCAAAATTTTCTTTCAATGATTTTACTATTTCTTTTTTTACTTTACAATCAATCAAGTGTCATAATTACCAACACACGTATTATATTTTTTATCTTATCATCGTCAATGGTTTTGCATAATAAAAAATATGTAATAAGTTTATCATTTAATGCGTATTGATTTTAATATAAAAGTGAAGAGAAAAATTGAATCGAAGTAAACGAAATAAAAGGGAAGACAAGTAACACGTGCTTAAGTCGATTATTCGTTTACGTTATGTCGATAATCCTCGAAGAGAACGAACATACTCCGTTATCCACATTAATTCAGCAATCGCGTTCGTTCTTCGTTCGTTGATCGCATTGCGATATAGCTCGTTTTGACAGCACGAGGACTGACTGTCAAATGTACAACGAAGAAAGAAAGAAAAACATAGGGAAAGAAAAAGAGTAAAAAGGACAAAGAGATCTTTACATTGATTAAACGCTCGGTTCGCCTTTCGACAAGAATCCGTTACCTCGTTCAAATCCTGTGAGTAATATGACCGGAAATTTCTCGATAACTCGATCCTAAAATGTCTGTTTCGATTTTAAGCATCATCGATTTTAAGATACACCTGCGAAATAATCGACCGTGGAAACAAATGTAAAAGGAACAAAAATCTGACCGTAATTGACTTACTTTTTTTCTCTTTTTCTTCTTCTTCTTTTTACGCTTGCTTAAGATTTCAAAAAGAAATAAAAGTGAACGAAGGAATTCTTGGTTTCTTTTTTAAATAAGTATTTAAGATAATATTATAAATAATAATATCAGAGTATTAAAGAATAATTCGGAAGTACAATGAAAATTAATTTAAATGATTTTGTATTACGATTATAATAATAATCGACATTTGTTTTTTACGATTGCTTCTTGAAAATGGAATGAAGAAACCAAATAAAATACATAACAATACCTATTTTAGAATGATTATACAAGTAATAATGATGAATATTAATTAAATTCTTTATATTGGATACTTTGAAATAATCAGAATGGCTTTTCGTAACGCTCCACTTGTAGTTGTCTTCTTAGATTATCGATCTTTTCTCAAAGTCAAAGAAATAAAAAACATAATGATTCCCATCGAAAGAAGGTTTGCCATCGGGGTAAGCAAGGAAACACCCACGCACGCACCACTCTCCATAGCCGTTCCCACGATCCAAAGAAACAATCGCGTTTACTCTTTCACATCGGCTTTCTTTGAAAAGAAACCGACTGTATGTCTGTATAATTAACCGTCGAGTCAAATAAATATCCCTATCCATGTATAATTGATGTATTTTTAATGAACTTTATCTGAACGTTTTCTAAATCATTGAATTACAAAACACCTTACAAAAATAATAATATATTTATTTAACTATTTGTTATTTATATTATATCCAATTACATATTATTATGTTAACATTTATTATTCTGTTTTAATATTATATTATATTTTTAAATTGTAATAAAATATTATTTACGTTTAACAATTAGAAAGTCTATAAGAAAAAAAAGATTTATATGAAACATATCAAATATCGAACAGAATTGTCATCACTTCGTTACGTAATATAATATATCTCTCATTTTTTTGAATTCTTTTAAAATATATATATTTTAAAAGCCCGTCTAGCGAGATCAGCTTTTTAACGTATTGTTAAAATAGATCGCTATAAATAATAGTTCAGTGAGTGGGGTACGCTGTAAGCTTTCGTCAGGAGAATATGAATTCGCTAGACTTCTAGAAATTTATCGTCGTAGAAATCGTCTTTCAAAAATTCTACATGTGATATTTTTCATAAATATATCTGTAATTGATGACGAAAGGGAATTTGTTGATACGAATTGAATGTAAATAATATAAAGAAAATTTATTGGTAAACAAACATTAGATATTAAAAACCAAGTAAAATGGTTAGTGCTATTCCTTTAAATGCATATGCTAAATTTTCTTTTTTATTCTTAAATAAAAAAAAAAGTATAAACTGTCGAAAACAGTAAGAAAAGAAAATCGATATTCTGAAAGTGTCACACTAGTAGTACAACTTCTTAATAAAATATAATTATTAGTAATATAATATATATTTTATTCAGAAATAAAATATTAGATTAAAAGCTCTTCTAGAAAAAATCTAACATTAAAGGTTTAAAAAAGAAAATAATAGATTTAGCTTGTTTTTGATAAAACGATAATATACTTGAGTTGTTTTACCCCAATGACTGCCACCAGTAAGGAAACCGAGAGAAAAAAAGGGAAGTAGCCGATACCCCACGGGAGATCAATGACGTTTATTGCGACCACCTGTGGTTTATCGGTTTTATCCATTACCAACCGTAATAAGCAGTCGTCACTTTCGCAAAATACACAATACTCGGCATGGTTCCTTTGCAAATCATCGAACGAGTATCGTAATCGTTCCGATCAATCTGCAATCATTGTTGAAATAACTTTACGAATAGAAATTTTTCATCGATTAACGCGAAATCTTCCACACTATCTCTTATTGTTTTCAATATTTTTCGTATTAATTATACAACCACTTTTGTAATATAAATATTCTCCAAAAAATTCAAATATATAATTCATGCTACGCGTATCACTTCAATTTCAAATTTCTTTTATTTATGTTATTAAAAATGTTAACAATAAGCAAAACATTGTTTAAATTCACTGAAAAGTACTTTAACTATTCTTTACTTCATCTTGACGAAACCCATACTAAACCTTGACCTAACCATGACTAAGTTATATCAAAATCTTCTCTAAACCTTGGGCTATCTGCCCATACCTTTGCTTTTATACTAGCTCAAGTTTTCGCTGAGAAAACGCTGAGNCAACCTTTTGAAATTTTTCACTGAAAAGTACTTTAACTATCCTTTACTTTATCTTGACGTCTACTTGTACTACTTCTTGTACAAGACAAGTAAATAATAAACTGAAATCCTTGTATACAAAAGAAGATAAGAATCTTTTCGCTCTTTCCTGTCGCGTTTAATGGAGTACAGTCTGTGATAAAAACAAATTTGACTGATCAAAAGTAAAAGAAATGAATAAGTAATACATTTGTTGTAATGGCGAAATTGTAGTACTAATCAACATTTACAAGTGTACAAAGTTTCAAAGAAAAACAAGGGGTCTGACCTAACGGTCTCCTTGTTAGACAAATATGTCTAACTATTTTAAGAACAATGATTCAATCAAGATTTCCTTCAATAAAGGCATCTGCTTCTACGACAATTCATTTCCCGCGGAAACTCGATAAACCAACAAAAGGTTAATCCGGACGGAAGTCAATATCTATCTGAAAACTTGGTGAGAAGACGTAAGAAGGAAAAACAAATAATAGAGTATCTGTTCAGATACTTCAGATAAGATAATAATAGAGTATTTCTTCAGATATTCAGTGGTGTTAATGGTTTCCTATTAATACACACGCATTTTAAA
Organism: Mischocyttarus mexicanus; assembly: GCA_023678845.1. NCBI lineage: Eukaryota > Metazoa > Arthropoda > Insecta > Hymenoptera > Vespidae > Mischocyttarus > Mischocyttarus mexicanus. Next base: position 1,707,141 of record JACGTP010000013.1, on the reverse strand, counting down.
ACCAGATGAATAATTTACATCGATTTAATTGCAATATAATTCTATAGTTTTATTAATAAAAAATATATAAAATATAATATATAATTAATTAATATAATTTATCTACAATAGTTAATAATAATAATAATACTAATGCAAAATAATAAGCGAATGAATTGGCAAATGTCGTAAAATTAGAGAATAAATAACTTTCTTGACGATATATTCAATGAATTTGTATTTAGTCAGTATAAAATAAAAAAGAAAAATACAATAATAATATTGATCGGAGTGTGTAGGTTTCGTGACTGGGTATGCTACTGGGAAACGCGGGGAGGGCGTGTCTCTTATTGACAGCAATCCACGTTTTGCTTGGCAAAGGTGTCGATGCAGACACGTTCACCCTTGGATACATCACCGGTTCGAAAAAATATCCATGGGATGAGGAATACAACCGTCCGGGCTATTCGACATCCGGCGCTATCACTCTCGCTGTCGAAGAGGTAATTTCATTAAACATGTTCCTACGGATGTTCATTCTCATTTCATTTAAAGAAAAACAACAAAAACTAAAGAGAAAGATAATAGAAAATAAGAACTTAATTAACAAATGTATTCTTTTGTAAGGATTTGTCTTTTATTTAAAATTAATCCAATTCTATGCGCGTGTGTGCATACAAAATATTTCCCATATGAACTTTTACTTGGAATTATTATTTATAAAAATGAAAACAAGTTTAAAATACGAATGATAAATTTATTTATTCCTAAAATATCATCTAATGTTAATTAACAATATTGAATTGTTTGATTCTGATAGGTAAATGCAGGAGAACTCGGCAGACAAGGTCACAAACTTGATTTTTTGGTTGGTGAAACATACGGTAACGAGAAAAGAAGCATACTGATGACAGCTGATCTCTGGAAGAAGAATGTTACTGCTTATATCGGTCCACAAGAGACCTGCATTCACGAAGCAAGAATGGCTGATGCATTTAATCTCCCAATGATATCATACGTAAGAATGAGTAGTTATTTTGCAAATCCTTGAAATTTTATTCTCGTGATCATTGACTTTACCTTTGACAAATGTGTCACCTATCTGAACGATCAAAGAAATAACTTGCTGAAATTCCATCGTATTAACTGTTTATTAAAATTTTTAACATTACTTATTAATTACATTTTCCTTTAATTAAAAAAAATATATATGAATAACAATTTCTTCCTATTTTGATTTATTTTAAAGAGAATTAATATTTTTAATAAATTGATCAGGAAAAATTAGATAAATCCATATCAGTCAGAGTATGAATAATGATTTTTCAGTGATCAACAAATTAAAATAACGAAACAAATTTATATATGTTACTTTAATCTAATAAATCATAAAAATTGTTTAAGATTTATTCTCCGACAATTAAAGTTATTTTATATGCTGGCAATTATTACGTCAATTTCATTGCAATTTTCTGCAGACGATAGAACAAAAATCGAAGGTTTTTCTTCGAAACAATTGATCGGTCTTACGACAGCATCCGTTAAGGTTGTTCCACTTAAATCGAGGGAGAGAAACAGAAAGAGAGAGAGAGTCAGACAGACAGACAAACAGACAGAGAGAAAGAGAAAGAGAGAGGGAGAGATAGGAAAAAACGGAGAGAATTACAAACGATCGTCGTACGGACGACGCTCCTTCGCGTTTTGCTCGTTCGATCGTTTTTCGCTCGACGTGATCTGATGTTGCAATGTGCGGTTTAAAGCTACCGTTTAAAGGAGAAGGACAGAGAGAAAGAGAGAGAAAGAAAGAGAAAGAGAGAGATATAGAGAGGAGAATCATCCAGGAGAAATAAATTATTCTCGTTCCTCGGAAGAATACGAATGCAAAGAGTCAACGTTACGACACGTTTTATCCGATAAATTTTTCCTCATCCTTTTGGTTGAATGATTTTTACCTATTATGAGAAATATATTTAAATAGTTATTTTAAAATCAAGATTTTTTTATTATTTTTTTCGTCCAATATAATATAAATTATAAATTTATTCTAATTATTTATTTGAATATTTACTTTAATCTGAAAAAATAGAACATGTAATTTATTTTTGTTTTCATTATAAAATAAAAATATATTTTACATAAGAACCATCGAAAATACGTTTTAGAGATTCGGTTTTATTGCTTGGAGTCAAAATTTATTCTAATTCTCATGAATACTTGACGAGTTTATGTATAAGTTTATTATTATTTATTGAATGACTTAGGTGAAAACCTAACGGGAAGTTAATTAATCGTCAAAGAATTTCTCATACTTGCTCGTTTCTTTTTATATTTAATACTACGATGAATATAACAAGATAATTTTTTTTTTTTAATGAGCCTCTCTCTCTCTCGATCTTTTATCTTCAACGATAAATTTAATAATTTATTGTAGTGGATTATCTTTGTATCTCGTAAAACAACTATAACTGATCATTAAATATTGATATCACCTATTTTTTATTTCGTTATCTAGTAATAAACTCAACTTGGTATCTGAATACGAATCATTGAAACTAATTTTGAATGGATCGATACAAGATTGACATACTTTTTCTTTCTATACATTTTTTTATTATCAATGTTATATTTTTATATATATTTCTCATTAATAAACAATTAATAAATAATTGATTACATTACAAAATTATTCCAGTACTGTAAAAGTCACGAGACTTCGGATAAAACTAAATTTGCAACGTTTGCCAGAACACGACCACCCGAAACTACAATCTCCAAATTTCTTGTTGCCGTTTTGAAAGAATTTAATTGGACTAAGGTTAGTTTTTGAAGAATATTATTATCGATATAAGATTTTTATACCATTTTTAATAATTCAATTCTTATTGTATTGTTACAGGTATCGTTCGTGTATTTAAACTCGTCCTTGGTAAACGTCAGAGAACTGTCAATCCTTGGTAAAACAATTCTATCGTCATTGGAAAATAATGGAATTACAGTGAATTTTCGTCGTTGCTGGAAAGAACCTTATTTTATTAATTCAATTACAACAAATCCGTTTCATAAAATTGTCGAAGAAACTTATCAGGAGACTCGAAGTAAGTGAAATAAGATTAATTTTTATTTATATGAATATAAAACGTAAACCTTATTATAATAGTTAATATACAGAAAAATTGCATAAGTATTAATAATGAGAACGAGAAGAAGAAACATTTGTGTCAAGGGATACGATAAAACTGTAAAAATGAAAATCTTATTTGCTAATATGTATAAAAAATATTACAAAAAAATATTCGAACGATCTAATTCAATATTCAATTAAGCCATGTTACATTTTTGTATCGACCTAAATTAAAAGAAAACAAAATCTCCAACTTCATCATTCAGCGAATCGAATTATGCGATCGATTGATTTCTGTCCTTGCTAATTTGATTCAATGAAGAAGGAAAGTAACTCCGCGATTAACTTCAAATCAACAGTAACAGGGTCCATTTTTTTGTGGGTCTATCTTTTTTTTTTTCTTTTCGTTTCGTTTCGTTTCGTCATGATGCGTAAGCATGTTTTTTTTTTGTAACGAAAAACATTTTGTAACGCGTTCGACGTTGTTCGAATCGAAAGGATCGATGACGTCCCAAATAACTCGTACAATACTTTCTCCTTACGACTTAATTATTTCGTTGGTAGTAAGCAAGACGATGTCTTCATCGAAAATCCAATTATTTTTCATCTGGTTATATGTGTCTTAGATACTCGATGATAGAAAATTACACGCATTTTCTTTTCTCATAGATTGAACAATAGCTAACAGAGCAAGAAATAACCCGCATCCAAATAATTTGATTTATTCGAAAGAATATAGAAAGGTTCTCTTTCTCTCTCTCTCTTTTCATTCGTATGAAAAAAAAAAGGGGGAATAACCCGCATCTATATCCTATGTACTACGATATCTCGTTCAACCGGGTTTTCGTGATAAGAATAGATATACTTCTCGAGGATCGTTAGTCACACGTCTATTTATAATTTCATTTTATCGTCATTACAAAAATAAACTGGCCACGTGTCTTCAAAAATGATCGCATTTATTCTGATATCAGGAAAAAGACAACAAATCCAAGCAATAAACTTTTGAACAAACTAACATTCCACAGACGAAATTTCGAATTTGTTGTATATATCATTAAATATTTGTTTATGTATATATAAGAATGATTAATCCTTGATATCGTGGATATTAATTCTTGTATATTTCTTTGTTTACAGTTTACGTGATTCTAGGTTCTACTAACGACGAGCGCATGGGTCTCCTGATGGCACTCGACGAAAGGAAACTATTGGAAAAAGGTATAAATCTGCTGTAAGATATTCAGGTACATATGTATATCAAAGAATAGCTTGGATTAAAATTATCATAGGTCAACGTCATTAATAATTATGATCTGTATTTCAAGAATAATAATAATAATAATAATAATTTATTGATCAATTTTTACGGTCGATTAAATTTAATGTAGATTATTAACCAAACGATACGAATCATCTCTTTAATGATTTCACGTTGTAGGAGAATACTGGGTAATTGGTATTGACTTCAGTCAATATAATGAACAGAAGCCATATATGTATCTTCGTGGATACAATCAGGATAGAATAAAGGATTATTCCATTCTTAAAATTTATCGTAATTACTTCAGCATCGTTGCATCAGCGCCGATCGGTTACCAAAATTTCACGAAACTGATCAATATTTATATGCAGAAACCACCCTTTAACAATTACAATCCATTGTTGAAGTTTTTTCCTAAGGCAGAAGTTCAGGTGACTATTAGAGACAACTTTGTGATATTTATTTTCATTTTATATTAAGAATACTGAATAATAAGTAGTTAATCGATAAAATAATGAAACAATATTTCCAATTACCTTTTCCTATCTTTCATATATGAAAAAACTTGTCGGTACTCCTAATAAAATAAATTAAATGTTATATCATTTTAATCTGAGTAATCAGAAACGTAATTGTCATTATCCGTTATAAGGCAGATTAAGCCAGAAGCGGCTTACCTTTATGATGCTGTTCGTCTTTACGAAATGACATTGTTGAAAGCATTAAAGGAAAAACGTGATCCACGAAATGGAACAGAACTAGTAGCTGCTTTACACGGAGTTCAATATCGTAGTGCAATGGGGTAAGTACGTATCTATTTTTACAGATATTTACATATAAATAATATTCAATATTAAATTTAACAAAGAGTTTATGTGTGTAAGATAATCATGATTTATCAAAGCCAAATAACAAAATGTTGAATTTATTCTCACAATCGATTATCAAAAATAAAACTATTCGTGATTCCATTTTTTTGTCAAATTAGTTTATTTATAATTGTAAAGTATAAGATTCTGCACATAACACATTTTTATTTATTAGCGATTTACTCTTACATTTGTTTTCATTTGCCCTACATTTTGTGTTTAATTAATTATTCTCACTTTGGATATTTTTCGAAACCAAATATATCTTCAATTGTTTTAATAATTGTACAGTTATATGATGCATTTGGATGAAAATGGAGATGCCGAAGGTAATTACACATTGATTGCTTTTGACAATCAAACTAGCAAAGGCTATGGTCTTTATCCTGTTGCATATTTTGTTCGTAAAGAAGGAAAAAATGTACCTGTAAGTATGTGAACAAGATTAATATTATTGTTTTTTACAAAATTGATATTATCTGAAACTGTTTCTGTAGGAGCTTCAATTAATACGCGAAATTTCTTGGGTCGGTGATGGTCCACCTATTTCGGAACCTTATTGTGGATACCATGGTGAAAAATGCAAGAGTGCGTAGGTGATATATATTGTTTTGTATTGTATTTCATTCATATCTTATATAATACATATACTGTTACAGAATAATTTAAAACACTTTATCTGAAATTCTAACAAGAAACACTTAACAAACACATACATTTTTATATTTTATTTATATTTTAAGTTATTCATTCGGTTATTTCTATTTTCGTCAATTACATCGTTTAAAAATTTCGAACATTTCTATATATTTAAAAAGATTGATTTTTTCTATTACATTATGTATTTTTCTATATATTATACTAAATATTATTTCTATTTTCGTTGAATTTATTTTGTTTTTCTGAACATTTGCGAATATTCGATAAGATTGATATTACTCGAATATGAATTTCAAATCTAGAAGATAACGGGAATCGCTTTAAGGATCAAGTTTTCTCAATAATTCAAGTGTTTTTGCATAAAGAAAATGCAAAAAGACGATGGAACATTCACTTTCGAATTACTTTTCTTTGGCTTTCGGTCAAACTTTTAAAATCATTCTCGCGTATTACTCATACCAGGCAACGACCTGACCAACCACCAATCGATCGTTTATGAACGTGTTGTAAAGTTTAACGCCTGGTCCTAAAAATCTACATATGTAAATCTTGCAGAAGACGAACGACACCCGATCGAAGACAGAAAGTAGAGATAAGATCGATTTCGTATCGTAAAAATACTTGCACATTACGTTAGGGTTGTACAACGAATAATATTGCAAATATCAAAGCGAAAGAAACAAATATTGGTAGAAAATATTATTCACTTTTTAATTTATATAAAACACATAGACAATGGTAAACAAATACACGTAGTAAATGGTAAATAATTTTATACTGGTTTTAATGCATTAATAAAAAATCGTTTGAAACAGATTGAAAATAAAAAAGAAAATAAATAAAATAAAAACATGATTAGAGAAGTCTTATAGAAGATAATAATATTATTTAAATATTGACTAACTTAAAATATATTTGATTTTATACAAATTATACTAAATCCTTTGAAAATATCTTACAGAGAGAGAGAGAGATTTAGAAGTATTTATTGATACAATACTACTGAGAGAATCAGTAACATAGTTTAATCGCTTCAATTAATTTTCCTCTGAAATGTTACAGCTTACATGATCGAGATAGTCGGTGGTATAGGTGGTGGATTACTATTAATCATCATAGCAGTCCTTCTGGTTCTATATAGAAACTGGAAATACGAACAGGAACTGGATTCGTTACTCTGGAAGGTAAACTATAAGGATATTCAGATTAAAGAGGCTAAGGATGAAAACGCAACGTCGAACGAGATTTCAGTGAAATGCAATTCCAAGGTAAGCTGCACGACTGTATTCGAATGTAAAAGACAAAAATGAATAAGAAATAGATTAAATTGAAAAAAAGATTTTCTTTGGAGTTTCTTTCTTATTGGATTTTCACATTGATAAGATTACACGATTCTAAAGTTAAGAGAAATGTATATTTCATATTTTTATTTGCTTTTATTTCTTTTTCTAGGCATCGACAACGCAACCAATAGTTAGAACTAGTCAAGTATCCTTAAGCTCAAATCCGGACGCAGATTTTCGTTATTCCATGATTTATACACAAGTTGGAGTTTACAAAGGACGTATTTTTGCCATTAAACGAATAAGAAAGAAATCTATCGAGATTACTCGAGAGATGAAGAAGGAATTGAAAATAGTAATTATTCTATTTTTTAAGGTTTTTTTTTATATTATCTTAAGATAAAAGATAATATATTATAATTGAGTTTTATATGCAGAAGCCATATGATATTAAATCGATTTATATTTCATAGATGCGAGATTTGAGACACGATAATTTAAATGCTTTTATTGGTGCTTGCACTGATCCTCCAAATATATGCATTGTCATTGATTATTGTGCAAGAGGCAGCTTGAAGGTAATATTAATAAATTATTATTATTATTATTATTATTGTTAATAATTATTTTTCATGTATCACACGATTGAGTTTGTTTAGGTAATGAATACTGTATTATAAGTGTTATTAATAATACGATACATTTTTGTTTACAAATTTGGGTAAAACATTTTTCCAGGAAATTCGATATTTAAATAAATCTAATTTAAAATCAATCATGTTCTTTTTTTCTCAGGATATTTTAGAAAATGAGGATATAAAACTGGATAACATGTTCATGGCATCACTCGTCGGTGACATTATGAGGGTATATACTTTTGTCTTCTTCTTCCTTTTGATTTTTATTCAAAAATTTAAACAATTAAATATATAGAATATCCAAATAGTTTTTTTACTTGTCATCAAATATATTTCATATCCCTTCTTTTTTTATTTTTGTTAGGGCATGATTTATCTTCACGAGTCTGTCATAAAATATCACGGATCGCTGAGTACCTCAAACTGTCTTGTGGATTCTCGTTGGGTAGTAAAACTGTCGGATTTTGGTCTTCACGAATTTAAACGAGACGCCGAATGTGAACCAAGTGATGTTATGAAAAAATATCACGGTACTTTCTATGATTGATTTTAAAATTCCATATGTTAATGTAATTTTCTTCAACTTGTCGACGAGTTTTTCTTCCTTCCTTGTTCAAACATTTTTTTTTCTCTTCGGTTTTCGGTGTTGTGATTTATATATATATAATACATAATATATATTTATTTTTCGAAGTGAAAAAACATAAATATTAAGAGTGTTTTGTAACAGGATTGTTGTATCGAGCACCAGAATTATTACGTTCGACCGGTGTTGATGAACCAACCGCGAGAGATTTTCAAAAAGGAGACGTATATTCATTTGCTATAGTTCTTTACGAACTTCAAGGTCGTCACGGTCCTTTCGGTATAACTCAATTGTCTGCTTCTGAAATTTTGAAGAAAATAATAACGAGAGATCCAATTAAACCTCCATACAGGTAAAATCTTTAAATCCTCTCACCGGTCGAGTTTTCATTAATAATAATAATTAAAATGCTTAAGCAATTCTGTTTTTACCTGTTAGCTTGTCTTTTTCAATCTCAGACCACCGTTGGAACAACTTGAGAACACTTTTGATTTTGTTCGTGAATGTTTATTGGAGTGTTGGGGTGAAGATCCAGAAAATCGGCCAGATTTTAAGATCATAAGAAATAAATTGAGACCTTTGCGAAAGGGCATGTAAGTTGTTTAATAAAATCATTTTTCTTATTGTAATATCTAATTGAATTAATGAGAAACATAATCTACGTTGACAATTTAATAGGAAACCAAATATATTCGACAACATGATGGCTATGATGGAAAAGTATGCGAATAATCTTGAGGCTCTCGTTGACGAACGAACTGATCAACTGACAGAAGAAAAAAAGAAAACAGGTTTTTATTTTTTTAAACATTGAAATGATAAAAAATGTACAAATTATAATGAGTTCGTTAATTAACAGAGATTATATATCGTATTTAACTGAAAATTACAGATGCATTGTTATACGAAATGCTTCCAAGATACGTAGCCGAACAATTAAAACGTGGTAACAAAGTGGAAGCTGAATGTTTTGATTGCGTTACAATCTACTTCAGTGATATTGTTGGATTTACTTCGATGTCAGCAGAAAGTACTCCTTTACAGGTGAAACTTTCTAGTCTCTTTTCATCGATGATAATATTATAAATTATCTTAATAGTATTATAAAATAAAAATATATTTAGGTGGTGAATTTTTTAAACGACTTGTATACGTGTTTCGATTCAACTATCGAAAATTACGATGTCTACAAAGTTGAAACTATCGGTGATGCTTACATGGTGGTAAGTGGAAACAAGATTAATAATAAGACCATATAAAAATAATTCTAAAGCATTTAATTATTTTTTTTGTCTAGGTAAGTGGATTGCCGATAAGAAATGGCATTCAACATTCTGCAGAAATCGCGAGTATGTCTTTGTGCCTTTTAGATGCCATCAAACAATTCACCATTCGTCATAGGCCTTTGGATAAATTACAATTACGAATAGGAATTCATTCGGGTAAATTATTTCAAACAGATCAATTAACATTTCAATGTTATTTCAATTTTATAATATTAATGATACTTGTAACATAAAATAAACGCTAGTGCATAATATTGTAAAGGATTAAATATCTTATATATTTCTAATATATAATTTATAATAATAAAAATGACTATTTTTTAGGTCCTGTTTGTGCCGGAGTAGTTGGTTTAAAAATGCCACGATATTGTTTATTTGGTGACACCGTGAACACAGCTAGTCGTATGGAATCAACAGGATCTCGTAAAAATAATACTTTTATTAACTTTATTATTCATAAAACATAAATAACAAATAATAAAAATCAATTTGTTTGTATGTTTGCAGCATTAAAAATTCATTGTAGTAGTGAAACGAAGAAGTTGTTGGACGAGCTAGGTGGTTTCAGTCTGGTTGAACGTGGTATTATTCCTATGAAAGGTAAAGGTGATCGTTTGACTTATTGGTTGATGGGTGAAGATCCAGTTTATCGAGAAGAACGTAAGAAAGAGAGAAGTAATCGTAGAAATGCAAATAACAAACGTTCTAGTACGAATGATCCGCTCGTACCAAGAAGTTCCTTGAAGAATAAGTCACTCGTTAGATCTACGTTTATGAGATGTTCAAGTGAATCTCCAAAACGTTTACGTTTCGCAAGTTCTGATCAGTTGGATCAAAAAGGTACAAAAACGAGCAAGCAATTGGAATCGATCGTTGACAATAGTCCGTGCAAACCAAAATCATCATCCTCTTCGTTAATGAAGGCCGCTTGTATAGAAAATTGGAGATCCAATAGCAATTCTTGTCCATGCGTAGAAAAACTTTCCGATAGTCAAACAGATTTTTTATTAAATTCACTCGATTTAAGGAAAAAAAGAGAAAATAATCCTTACACAGACAACGGTATATTATTCGAACACGATTCTTATCTTTTGAAAGCTGGTGCAAAAAATCTTCGATTTGGTACATCAGCGATACTTCAAGTAACTTGCAGATCGGCACCAAGTAGTCCTAGGCATAGTTCGACTATTTTAAATGCACAAAAGAGAGCAACTCAGTCGACAGAAGAAATAGATGGGTGGGACGTTAATGCACCGTTGATTTGTCATCCTGGTAATAGGATTGATTGAACGTACTTCATATTTTTCAATTTAATCGTAACATTTTTATTTTCTATAAACATTTTTTTTTATAGAAACGGAAGATTAATGATTTCTGTAAAGCTTTCAATTGCTTATTATCACTGTCTTTAGATTTCGTTTTGTAAACTTACAATTAGAATTTACCAAAGCATTAATAGCTCACGTACAAAGAGAGGAAGAAAGAAAGAGAGATAAACTTAGAAGAGATTTTTAAATATTATTTTTGAATATTATTTTTAAGTAAAAATATAAGGTAATAGAATTCTTTACGTCATACATACCTCGCGGGTTTAGCATTCATATAGATAGATACACATATATATAACGTTTATATATATTTGCGATTATACACGAAGGCTCGTGCTTTTTATCCTTTATAAGTCTAGTCAATTTTATTTTTTATGTGAATCGCGATTTTAGAGATGGTATTAAATAATATATGATATAATAAGATACGTAAATAAATGTGTTAGTTAAAGATAATTTTTCATAAATATTGTGGAGCATGGGACAACGAAAATTTTCCAAAGACTATCACAACACTGCCATTAACGCCATTTATAAAGACAAGTATTATCAATAATTATTATTTTTAATAATGTTTCTCAATCGTCAAGGCAACTAGTACTTATATGTTCTTACATTTATTGTAATATATTGAAGTATTAATTAAACGAACATTGCAAAACAAAAATGAATAATTTTTATTTCATTTTTATAAATGCTGTATGTTATATATTTGAAATAATTAAATATTACATATATTTATATAAAAATAAATTAAATAAATATTGTCTATTCTGTTTGTATCTGAAAAGAGAAAATTGTACGAGTACGATGCATCATCGTAATTTCTTTATAAGAGTAATATAAATAATGGATCGAAAGAGATAATGCACCGTTTAATTATTATTATTGAAGAAATTAATTGAATGTGAGAGCATCGACACGAACTATAAAGACGAAGAGCAACACGACGATTGTGCGTATTTGGTTTCCACTTTTTTTCTATTTAACTTTTATCTTTCATGCACGATTGATTCCGAGTCTCGTACAATTGCACTTTAAGAAAGAAAAATGAATAAAGTCGAGAGTTGTTACGATTAAATCTACTCAAATAGAATAAATATAACTTTAAATCGTACCATTTGGAATATTTTCACCTTAACATCGATATCGATGCAAAATTGAGTTAATATATAAATTTAATCAAGTTACACTTTGAATGAACATGAGAATGATATTCTGCAAGTGTTACTAACATCGGTGTATGTACGGTTGTCATATTTTAGGGATCATGTGATTAGTATACTTTCATAGTACCATTAGAATAATATCGGTAAGTTGGATTACAATATTTGTCTACTTAATACTACATTTATAGTCTTTTTTTATAATTAATTAATAATTAAAGATAGTAATATAGAGTGTTAAATGTATTAATAGACAGCTTAATGTTTATCTTTCAAACAAATATACTTCTATTTCGTTATCATCGGTTGCACACGAAATATCGTATAACAGGACGAAAATCTAATAGAATATTTTCTCTTAAATTGGTCGTTACGCAAATTCTATAAGCTCATTTCACTATCGCATAATCGCGAAATACAACAGAGTCAATTCTCTGTATAGTGTGCGAAACGACTCGTGTAAATACAAGAGTCTAGTGTTGAATTTATTACACGAATTATTACGCGCAATTACACGCAAAGTCGCCAAGTCCGCGGACGGACCGCGGAATTTGAAAGCGTGCCAGTGTACGAGATACGAGCGTTATATCGTCGAGAAAAAAAAATAGAAAAAGAAATAGAGAGAAGAAGAAAAAAAAAACAGAGAGAGAGAGAGAGAGAAAGAGAGAGGGAGAAAGCAAATAATTCAGATATTTCAAATATTTACTTCTAACTTTTATTTCCTCTTTATTTTTTATTTATTTTTTCCTTCTTTCCACATAACACGTTCTAAGTTCGAAAGGATCGTCTCACGAGCGAGAGTAATTTTTATCTATGACATGATAAGGGTCGTTAATATTTGACACGATGATTCAATTACAAAGATAGAGAAGAGAAAAAGATAAGGAATAAAATATTAATTTAAATAAGGTTTTCTAAAAGAGTCTGTTCTTTTTTTCATCTTTTTAGAACATTGATAAGTAATGTAAGAATATTAAAAATAAGAAAGATTCAAGAAAATATAAGAGATGATCGAGAGAAGTAAGGTATCGAGAGATTGCTAAATATCACGAAAGATTCACATCGTAGACGGTCACCCTGTATAACGAGGCAACTCTTACGTACGGAATGGGGTACCATCTTATTTACGTTAAAGTGGTTGTCGGCCAACTTAGAGAAGCGGCCATCATTCAATCAAGCCGGGAACAATTTAAACAGCCTGATTCACGCAGCGAAATCATTTAATATTTGACGTCAAGCACGATTATCGTATAACGGCAGCGTAATGACCGATTTGTTTGTATAGGTTGCAACAAGCGGCGCCGTAATTTTCAAATGGCGTGTCTGCTGCCATGAGAACTGGACGGACATTCGAAGGGCTCTTCTTCTATTCGATTCGCTATTTTCATTTACTCGTTCATTTTCTACACACACACACACACACACACACACACATATAATATTTCTCTTCTATCGGTTTTTTTCTCTTACGTAAATTATCTCATCTTTAAAATAAGCTAACTTTTCATTCATATTTCTCTATACACATATACATATGTCTCAGGAAAATGATGAAAATAGAGATTTAATCAAATAGATGATCAATTCACGGAAGATATTAAAATAACAACTCTGTAGATTCCTAACTCGAGATACTACAAATCAACAATGTGTTTTAATAAGAATTAATGAACTTTATTATTTATTAATTGCATTTGTTAAAGATGTTTAAAGTTTCACTAAAAATATCCTTTCTTGTTTTCAAAAATATCAGCGTTAAGAAATTTCGTTTATGTTAATTAGTTTCGAATGAATAATTTATGTTTCATTGTTATTATCGTCGTATCACCTAAACTACATTTAATAATGCATGATTTATTAAACAGATACACATTTAATATCTAAACAATATTATTTCATCTGATTTCATTAAAACAGTTAAAGGATTTGATCAAATCTTCATTTCGATCATCACCCTGAAACATATACGTATACTAATACAATATTTATATCTACCTACTCTACCTACGCGTTCTATGATATTGAAATTATTCGTTTAACCAGCTTCCTTTATCTTTTCTTTTTGTATTTTTTATTTTCATTTAAAAGATCAACTCGAATCGTACAGAGAGTGTCTCGACTTTGCTGTGACTCCGAGAGATCTCTAGAAGCCGTACTTTTATTAGTACTCTCCTTCTTCTGCCAGCCGGTCGATCCTATTTATAGACACGAATTATCTTCATCCGCCGTAGAACAATACGTCAGCAAGCTGCTCGACTCGTGAAGAGCTTTCGATAGGAAAATAATAATCGCTTAGATTCATCGTTAGTCGATAGAGAAAATATCTAAGAAACAGAGAAAGAAAGAGAGAAAGAGAGAGAAAGATAAGTCAAACTCTTTCAACTTTGTCTCTCTCTTTCTCTATCTGTCTTTCTTCCTTTCTTTCTTTCTCTATCTCTCTCATTCTTACTCTCTTTTCCTCTCTCACATAGCTAGCGGTGAAATTGCCGATTCGAAGGCGTAGGCGAATCACTGGAGATAAATTGTCTATCTCCCTTCTGAGAATATTTACGTTCCATGCAGCAGGCTGTACTGTAAACGCTCTTTTGCGCCTACTCGAGGACAAAAATTCGTTGCTTCGTTGATACGAAGGCGTACGGAAGCGTTTTCGAGTACAGTGCGAGAGATTTTGAAGAAGAAGAAGAAGAAGAAGACAAAATAATAATAAAGAAATAGAAAAACCCAAAGGAAGGTAGGATGGAATAGGTGGGGATAGATTGAGAAATAATTTATTCGGATACGGTTACACACGCACGATGTACGATGACGTCTATGACTGTTTACCGAGACACGCGATAATGTTGTAGTATCTATTTATCTATATTTATCTAACACTATCGGTTATCTATCTACCTGTCTCTCTTTCTGGTATTTTTTTATTATTCGAAATAACCAGTTTCCTGATTTCAAATCGGTAAGTGTAATAGATTGATGTAAAATAAGGAAAAAAAAAGATAGAGAGAGAGAAAGGAGGAAAAAAAGTATTTTTTAAATTCTTCTTTTAACAACTACTTTTTTTTTTCTTTCCCCTTCATTTCTATCTCTATCTCATCGTCGTGTTATTTTTGTCGTTCCTATTTCTTTGCCCTCTACTTTTATCTCTTTCTTAACCACTTTACTCGAAGCAATACATTTCCTGATTAGAAATCGGTAGGATGTAATAGATCTATGTAGAAGAAGATAAATAAATAGATAGATAGATAGATAGATAGATAGATATAGATAGAGAAAGAGAGAGAGAGAGAAAGAGAGAAAGAGGAAGAAATAAAACTTGTCTATTTTTGATTTTATTTTCATTCTCTTTCCTACATCTGCTTCTTCTAATTCTTCAGATACATCTGCCTTCTTCTAATTCTTCATTCTACATCTGTTTCTTCTATTTCTTCTATCTCCTCTTTCTCTCTCTCTCTCTCTCTTTTATCGTCTCTCTTCCTTTTCGTTTCTCTTTCTACTGTTAACTCGCGAGAAGCGCCGATCGTATCTCCATAACGATCGCACCTGCGGCACAAACGAGTTGTTGTCCACGCATATGCGGTTACTTTACATAAGATATGCGCGTTTAGAGGTGGCTCAAAATAAACTCGTCACGATTCGACACGTACGCTTTACGAAAGAAAGAGAAAAAGAGAAAAAGAGAGAGAGAGAATCGTCGTTTGAGTTTGATTTATCAACACAATGCGATTTGCCTCAAGCTTCCTTCGATTCTGTGTTTTGATACTTTCTACAACGATTTTCTCGAGTTCACTTTCTGTATATTACGAAAATACACGAAAAAGTATACCCTACACTTTATCATACTTAATCAATTATGCCTCTTTTTGTCTTCTTTCTTTTTTCTCAAATATACAATTTTATAAATTGATCTATAAATTTTAATATTATTTTTTGATTATTTTTCAAAGAAACGTTAGAAGAATAATCATTTGAGATAATAAACACTTTTGAGATGGTTTACAACGTTTAAAACTGCATTTAGTGTATTTGACATTTTTGTTCAATTTGTTCATCCTTATAATTATCTTTGTTTGATATATATAAAAATTAGAATTGTATTTATTTAGAATTAAGTATAAACAAGAATCACAATTATATTATCTGTGATATACAAATGATGAATATGCGTTAAGACCAATAGTTTGAAATGAAAAAGAATATTTATCTCGTATAAATGTTTCAATAATGTTTATTTTTTAAGGATATCTTAAACTCGTGAAATTTTCTTTTAATTTATTCAGAATTTGCTAATGCACGATAATATCATTAATGATTAGAAACGTTAGATGATTTTAAAGTTTGTAACAAGACATGCTGTGCTCTATAACTAGGGTGAGAAAAATAAAGAGAAGAGGAAAGAGATAGATGCGGGAAATATGGTGATATCCACAAGCTAGTGCGCTCAACGTTAATACTCGTATGGCAAAATCGTAGCACCGAGAGGAACGTTCATGTTGACACTCGGAAAAAAGATAAGATAAGGAGCGTTAACAGCCAATCGTCGCTTCTGTGCGTCTCTTATACGACGTCACTGTTGCTAAGTTCTCTCCGTATACAATGCGTTCAACACTTAACTATACAATTAATATTTTTAATAATTAATAATCCCGTCACACATTGGATTCCTAATTGAATACTTGAAAAAACTTTGATTAACATTACAAATAACTCATTTAAACATAAAACTCTGTCTGTTAGTCTATCTATCTGTCTGTCTGTCTGACTGATTGTCTGTATGTATATTTTTATTTAGCCATTTATATTTTTCATATAAAATTGTACAAATTTGAATTGATCCAATACTCGAGAAATTTTGATTAACATTACGAATAACTCTGTTTATCTGTCATTATTATTATTTCATTGTAATATTATATATTTAAAGGATATTCTTATCTATATTTATTTTGAATATTATTATTCGTTAGACTTCGTTGATCTATAACGTCATCTCATTCATTTACGAGAGCAAGTTAGAATAATATACAGATAGGTATACGAAACGTGTGAATTACCTGCTACGGTGTTCTCCAATTTCAGGCACGTATGAAATAAATATACATACGTACGTTTCTAACATGCTATCATTAAGAAAGAACGAACGAATAAACGAACGAAGGAATACAGTGACTTGCTTTAATATTCGGACACTGTGTGGCTTTTTAAATATAATTGCACTATAACATTTACTTGTAATTAAAGTTGAATTAAAGAATTCTTTTTTTTGCCAAATAGTACATTCTTATTAGTTTTCTGAAACATAGGTTTTATTTATCTAATTAATATAATTATCTATATATCATAACAGAAACAAACCAACGTTTGATTTTCGTCTTGCAAAAATATTCTCGAACATTTCATTTCGTTTTGAGAGAAAAATATTCTTATACAAGTTATTAATAAAAGAGAAATGAAAATAAATAAAGAATTATAATAATTCTAACGTTCGATCGGATTTCCCGTTTCTTCTACTTTTCTTTAAAAGAACACTTTGCGATAGGTTGAAAATAATCTTAAAAAAAAATCATTTTCTTCAAATATTCTGTCAGCATCACGTTCCCGTTATTCCATTGAACGTATTTTTGAATTCCGAATATTAAAGTGAGTCATTGTATACTGAGTCATGGCTCAGTGATCGTTATCAATGTTATTAACCGATGGTGGTTCGATACCGTTAAAAAATATATGAATAAAAAGGATTTCTTACGACTCTATTTGAATAGATTATTATATTTATGTAAGAATATTTCTAGAAATTCATTTTATCAAGAACGCATTTTCTGTGTCTGGATTACGTCTATCGATAACTTAGGTCTGTAATTAAAAATAAATATTTTATTTAATGTAAAAATAAAAACAAAACTAAAACGCATACATATATTCGTCATCTTTTAACATAGATACAAACATATAAACTTATGATGTTAGATTTCTAAGCGACTAGAAATTGAAAACGTATCTTCTTTGGTCTCGTCGAGACCGAGAACTAAGCAAACACTGTTAGTCCGCTTAACTTCGACTAGTAAATAAGATTACATCCGAGTAGACTATGGATTTGCAAACAGTAAGGAGCGTAAATGACATCTTCGGTACACGTGCTTGTTCATACGAGTACATACATACGATCCAAGAAGAAAATCATTTTGCTCTCTTTATCTCTCTTTACGCAGGCACGTAAGAAGAAACCAAGGAATCATGCTAGTTACAAAAATATATGGAAATAATACAAAGAAAACGAATCACGTAACGATATCTCGTTGGTGATATAATACAATTACGCGATAACAGATCTCAAATTTTGTTTCTTTTTCTTCTTTTTTTTTTTTTTTATTTCTTTTTATTTAAACAAATATTTGTCATTACATCTATTTCGTATCTAAATTATACATTTTTCATTTATTTTCACCGTTCAAATTTATGCGTTTTATTTTATTTTATTTTAAATCTGACGTCAATCAAGGAAGATAAGTGTACATCTGTTAGGTTGGTTATTGATAATTATTAATTCATTATTTTCGCTGGTAAAGTAATTTTGTAAAATCTTTTAAACAATTGGAAAATATTTTCAAGCTATGAAACTTAATGAGAAGGTTTTTTCAAATATGTATTTTATAAAAAAATCGAAGTATTTTTTTTTAAATTATACATTTATACAGAACTTAAACTTTATAGGTTTGATTAAATAATTCAAGGATGAGAAAAAGTAATAAAGAAAAAATAAAACTGATAAGAATTCAAAGATTTCTATATCGATATTAAAAAAATAAATCATATCTCGGATAAAAAGAAAACAAAATCAGTTAAAGAACAAATACAAAGATTATTAAAAGAATAAATAAATATATCAAATTAATATATTATAATATATACATAATATAATACATATACATAATATAATAAATAATATTAATATATTATAATATATAAACTCTTAAGCTTCGTATTATAGTTAACAAATAGTAAGATCAATAGAGAATAATGAGAGAATAGATAAAGTTGTAGAAATGAAATTAATAAAAAGAAAAAAAATATCTTGAAAAATAGATTTTTGGATCGTGGTACACAAAGAAGAATCAGAATCAGAATCAAAATCAGAAGAAGAAGAAGAAGAAGAAGGAAGGAAGAATCGATCGATCGGTCGATCCTGATTCGAGAGAACTCGGCAGGGGCGTGGTGGCGCCACCTGAGCGGTAGCAGGTAGCACTAGGCCCCTCGCGATCATGTGTTCGCTTCAGTATGTTGCGGCATCTGCTAAAGTGCGGTCATACCTGTGCGGTCGTTGAATGATTGGTTTTTTTTTCGTTGAAAACAATCATCATCGTTGTCGCCGTCATTATCGTCATCATAATCCTCGTCGTCTGTGTTTCTTCGTAAATTCGATTGAATAAAATTACACATCATTTTTCATTTCTTTATCTAAACCGCGACGCACAAAGTGACTACGTCAATTATTAACATAAATAACGTAAAAAAGATAAGTGTGCAACGTATTTAAATACACACGAATCGGGGTAAAAAAAAACACACATACAAAAAGTAAGGAAGAAAATCTGATCGATTCGATAGATCGCAAGTGTATTCGACCTTGTGACCTTCGAATCGTTCGATTAATATACGCGAATGTGTGTGGTTTTAAACGCGAATCTCTCGTCTTTAAAGGGAGGAATATAAATTATTTAAAAAAGAAACATAGTGAAACGAGAGAAAGAAAGAAAGTAAGTAAGAAAGAAAGAAATAAAGAAATAAAGAAAGAAAAAGAGATAGATAAAAGAGAGCAACGATCTTTTCTATACACATATACACACACACATATATATATATATACTGTGATCTTATAATATTAATTTATTTTCTTAATTTTGATTAAATCCTTTGATTAAAAAAGTTGCAAGTTTCGCGGTTCCGATTCCGCGTTCCTTCCGCGTTCTCATCTCGAGTAAATGCACGCGTGTGCGCGCGCACAAGTACGCGATCATCTTCTTCTTTCTTGTTTCTCCTCATCTCTCTCTCTCTCTTTCTTTCTCATTCTTTGTCTCTCTCTCTCTCTCTTTTTCATCATAGTATAAGAAGAGGAAGAATAAGACGAGGAGTATACTTCAGCAATCGTGGGAGTGAGTAGTGTTATCTTCGTATGTTTTTTTTTCGTGGTAAACTTCTTCATCGAATATATATAATACCATCAACGAATGTATTTAAACACAAAGAGATATCTTTACTCTCCAACGAATAAACCTTTCATTAATAAAAAGAAGTAAAGGAAGGAAGTAAGGAAGAGAGAGTACTACTACTACCTACTACTATAACTACTACTACTACTACTACTACTATAATAATAATAATCGGATAAACCTAGTGTGTTTCGTTTGGTGTTTTCTTGGTGTTAATAAACTATCATCGAATATACTATACATCGTTTCTCACTCTTTCTAACATATACATATATACATATCTTTCTCTCTCGTTACCTTCCGGTGAAAAGCAGAGATAGAGAAAGAAGAAAAATAAGAATAAGAAGAAGAAGGGAAGAAAGAAAGGGACCAAGTTCGCCGACTTTTTCACGAGGATGTCGAGGTAGCCTACCGAGTCCCTCTGAGCCCTCGCGAAGGATACATACTCGCTAAAAACACATATATAAACACACTAATACACCCGTGCACGGAACACCACATCGACGTAGCACTCCACTCTCTTTCATCCGCGGGATTGGATTACCATGCTGGACACGGCCACGAGTCACAGGTAACAGAGAACCGTGTGCGCACCCTACCTCTCTCTCATTCTCTCTCATTCTCTCGTTGTCTCTCTTACTTACTTATTCGCTCACTCTATTTCTCTGTTTTTCTCTTTATCTCTCTCTCCGTTCTCCCTCTCTTTCGATACACACTCTTCCTCCTCCTCCTACTCCTCCTTCTCCACTTCCAATCTCTATCTTCCTCTTCTCTCTTCTTCCTTCTTATATCGACTTGAAGTCACTCTATTCTTCTCTCTCTTTTTAGTCGTCTATATCTGTCCATCCTTGTCGCACTTATTCGTATACTCCTCTCCGCCATCATCATCTTCTCTCTTTCTCTCTCACGGTCATGGCACGTCCAATGTAGAAGAAGAAGAAGAAAAGAATCTTCGTACTCTCTGCTGCTACCACGCGACTCTCTCGACTCGATACATCCGTTCGACTTTGCCGCCTCTTTCTTCTCTCTCTTTTTCTCTCTCTTTTTCTCTCTTTCTTTCTTTAGGAAAGATATCTCGAAGTCGTCTCGAGATCGTCTCGAGATCACGCGGATTCGCTCTCTTTTCTTATCTTCCCCGTTTCTCTCACTCTCTCTCTCTCTCTCTCTCTCTTTTTCTCTTTCTATCTTGTTCTCCCTTCTTCTTCTTCTTCTTCTTCTTCTTCTTCCTCCGATCGAGAAATTCGAATCGGGATGCCACGAGCACGCGCTCTCGGATGCTTTCTCACGGTTTTAACCCTTTGCACTCGAGCTATTTTTAGACCTGGTTCTCGGCCAACTTCGATTTCTTCTTTCGATAAGCTCTTTCGCGTTACTTGGTTCTATACTACGTAGCGAAAGCTCGAAAAAACTTCTATTCGGGATCGATTATAGATCTATCCTGTTTTTCTTTTTAACACATATTCGTCTGGTAAATTTTTACGTCACTGCCATTCACAAAATACCAGCATTTATTAGCGATATCTGTAGAAATGGTATTATGGTCTATATAAAAATAACTTAACTTGTTTAAAGTCATATATTTTTCAGTGAAATTTTGAATAATGGTATAAAACAACAAAGTTATTGTTAGTATTTTATATAATAATATCATTTTTATATTTTATTACCAGATTAACAAGATAAGAAGTTTAGAAGATTATTTTATTTTTATATTAACATTTAAAGCTTCTACTTTGAAAACAGAGTAATAGATAGATAGATAGTCACGTATTCTAGTCTTTACATATGTATTGTGTACATACATTTACTTATATACATTTGTTGTACTTATTTGGTTATGAAGCGAGACGTAAATATTTGAAGTTTACTTTGAATTGTATTCGACACGGTTATGGTTATGAAGCAAGGAGTAATGTAGTAGTATGCATGTATATACCGACAAGAGGTTGCCCATTTGATCGTTCTCGATCTTATTGAACATATGTGTACGTATGTTTACTGTTCAAATAATTACCAATTGGATATAATTAAAAACTAAAATTAATCTTGATAGGTTATTATTCCTAATTAGTAATTTTTGTTCATTTATATGGTAAAGTAGTTAAAATTATATAGGATGTGTCTCCTTAGAAGGTTGTTTTATTTGAGATAACTAAAAAATGCAAAACAAAAAATTCATATTGATTTTATCGATAGGAATTCTATCAAATATTTGATAATTTTTTTTTTTATATCAAAGATATGAATAATCAGTCATAATATCGTTATACTAAATATGTATGCCTACGAATTCTTTCGCTCCAAATAACCGTGAAAAATAAATTATATAACAGTTCGGTTCGGTATAAGAACGATTTCTTTCGACGAGGGACATATTTCGTATTACAAATATTATATTATTTATTATACCCGAGATAAAACTATCTCGAATGAAAGAAAATATTTAAAAATTATCATATTAATTTTCTATATAACAAATATTATTTCAGAATATAAATTTAACATCGTACTTCGCGTAATCATCCTTCTTGAAGATTAACTTCAAAATGTTTCCACTTGATTCTCGAGTATTTCAAACCTCTCAAGAAATGAAACATGTGTGTTAGGCTTTCTTTGCTGAAAGATACAAAAAATACGATTAACAGGTGATATTTATTTCGAGTATGGATGAAAAGTTGTGAACGATTATCACGATTAATAATAACGTTAACTTGCTTTGTTATTATATCACTTTTCAATGATGATGATCATCATCATTCTCATCGTTGTACCGATATATAAACGACGTCATTATTATCATAACGAACATCGATAGGCGCCATCGTTATGAAATCATTATCGTCACAATTCATTAACACGTTTCTTTATCTAATTACATAGTGTGAAATAACACGCTTATGTATGTGAGTAAATCTTTTATATATAAATGTATATATTTCTTTCTTGGTTGATGATCGATTAGAAATGATAATTATTCTACCTTATTATAATACTATACTCGAGATAAAAGCAATTTATTCCCCATTATTCTACTTCCTTCTTTAGTTCAGTTTCTTTTTTTTTTTCAAATAAATATTTTATACATAGTCTGTTGTTTCTTATTGATTCTTCTCTACACGTGTATGTGTAAAACAAAAAAGAAAAGAAAAATCATTAATTATTACGACACGATGGGAATAAAAGAAGATTTTTGTTTCTGTTTTTGTTTGTTCGATTAATCCAGGCTCGAAAGTGATGTAAAAAAAAAAAAAAAAGGAATAAAATTCATAACCCAATGAAGAACTCTGTACTTTTAACAATCTTATTAAAGCGCAACGATCTCCTTCGAGTATTATTACTTCACGGTCAAGAAACTTTATTTGCTTGGTGCCTTTTAACGAGCGATAACTCCTTCGGCGTTTTAATCGGTTAGGTTCGTCGCTCTGACGAACTTTCCGGTGCAAATTCAAGGTCTTATTGGATTGTATGTACTTTTATATCAAAAATATCTTTACAATCTTAAGAAATTGTTACACGAATATAATTATTAATCAAATATTTTTCATATTCCTAGAAATACATTTGACAATATTATATAAATATAACATATCTTGAATATTTCTATTTACATCGGTACAAATATTTAATGTTAATAATACTTAAATCATTTTTATTATTAAACGAATCTTGTTATTTATTATGAAACATTTTGGACAATTTACGAAAGAAATGTTTCTTAATTAAAAACTCATAGAATGATGATGATTAGGAGAAGAAAACATTGCTTGTTTCCTATCGTATCTGTTTACTCCTCGTCAAACTACGTTCAGTATCTTCATAAACACGTAGTAAGCAATACAAGTCGATGATGTTGGGAAGACGAGAATATAAACTTTAGTCTCGCTTTTGCTCAGAAGGATAAAGGTTTCCTTACTTTCTTCTGCTTCATTGACTACCTGGAATCCGAGAACTGTTCGTTCTTTCTAACACAGTTTGGTCTATCTCTCTCTCTTTCTCTCTTTTTCTTTTTTCTCACTTTTGCAAATTTAACATAAACACCACGTGTTTTTCTTAGTAGAATTGATAGTTGATTTTACATACTTGTTATTTATTTATGTTGTTTTTTTTTTATAAAAATAAATAAAAAAAGGAATGTTATGTAAGGGGAAAAAAAAGCCAATATTTTTTAAATTGTTTTTCCTAACAAGTATAAAGGTCTTGTTTAGTGTCAATATGTCTAAAAATAACCGACTTCTAGGATGTTTATAGAAAGGTCATTTATTAATACATGCAAACTATCGCTAATGAATAGTTATTATCTCTGGTAATGAGTGTAATATTTATTGTAGATGAAAAAAAAGTTATACTAAAGATATTAGATAAATTCAAGGATTTTATATATGCGTGTACGCGTGTATCTATACTTTCATAATTAATGATTAATATATATCTATAAAATTAAAAAGGATTACTGTTAAATCTCGTGTTAATTTCTTGATAAACACGATGCCAAATTTTCATTTTAAATTCTAATATTTATTTGTAACAGAGAACCAATCTATTAGTCCACCTAAATCGTATATATCAATCAATTTCTTAACTTTGTATAATGTATATTTATATATACGTGAAAGATGTTGTTCGTGTTAACAAATTTGTCACTAATACTATTTTCATAACACACCTGAATCTCGTATTCCTAGCCAAATAGTATTAATATCAATGATGAATATAATAAAACAACTGTTGGCATCAACAAAGTTATTTATTTGTTATAGAATAAATTTCATTATTTCAAACATCTCACTTCTACGAATAAATAAACAACTTGTCGAAAACAGCTTGATAAATAATGTATTGTTAATTTGTTGGTAAAAGAAAAGAAATTGTATGAAAGATAGTATAGAAAGATTTATATATTTAGGTTAATATATGGATAATAATAGAAATATTATTTGTAAATAATTATATTACATATCTTAACTGTTAATATAATAGGGTATGGGGGTAAAGATATATTGTTTGTTGAGAAATGTTTGGAAAATTTCAATCAGTTAACAAAGTAACGAAAACAGAAATAGAAAGAGTGAGAGAAAGAAAGAATAAGAAGGAAAAGAAGAAGACAGCATTGGAATCCAAAGTATTCGTGCCTTTTCGCGACCTCTTAACAGAGATTTACTTAACGGAAAGATAAACCGAGAGGAAGGAACGTAAGAGGCTTTCTATCGGGATTCTTTCTCGCGGCACTAACGACCTACGAGAACCCACTATGAGATTGATTTACGTCGATCCGATGACTCTCGCGTGGCTCCATGAACAAAGTTTCCTCGAAAGAGGCTTCCTCGTTCTTTCGAAACTACCCTGGCCCCGAGTTACTTTCATTTCCTGCGGTCCGATATTTCTTTTCAATCTGACTATTTAATTACATATTATTTTAATTACATTAATTACACAATAACCGTAAACGTTTTTGTTAGAACAGTATTTTCTTTCATGAATGAAAAGTATAGTTTAAGATTTATTTTATTTTATTTTATTTGTTAAATAAATAATACAATTGTGTTTATATAACAGCGTAAAAGTGTGTTTGTTAGAGTTTTATTGATTACGGATTTTTTATATTTATTAATAAAAATTAGTCAACGATTTAGCTTCACGTTGGATTACTATTAATTAATGATCACCAGATCACCTAAGTCAAGGAACATAAGCACGATTAATAAAATAGATGAGTATCTTCTTCGAAAATATAAAAATCGTATGCTGTTGACCCCATAGAGGCAATAAAAAACCGATCTTTGGTACTATTGAATAGGTGTAAAATGGTGTTCTCGTATATAAATAACTCGACTCGTAAAAAAAGAAAGAAGTATATATACACGCTTATTATTAAAAACTTGATAATAAAATAATCATATGCATGATTAAAAATTATAATATCCATAAAAAGAGATCTATATGTTTATGTATAATTAATCTTACATATTTAATTATGTTAATATTATTATAAAAACTTAATGATTATTCAAAAGATGTTTAATGGATTATTTAGAAAAAATTCTTAATTAGACATAATTTTCCAAATTAACCCAAAAGCTTTTTCCACTTTTATCGTATTAACGAATCGAAGAAAACCAGGTATATAAATCTTCGCACGTGTCTAAGTTTTGTGAATAAATCGATCATCCGACCTTGATCAATCTTGTCTAACAAGCCTTTATTTTTCCAATCATTTTACTTACGTCAAGATATCGTTCTTTTTTTTGACTGATTTACGCACATTTTGTATTTATAGGAATAATCGATCGGTATTCGATGAAGATCGATTTTTCTACACAATATTCACACGTGTCATGCTGATGTACCGTTACGAAAGGTTCTTTGTAAGCCAAACGTGATTATTTTCGTCTCTCTCTTCTGCCACAAACAAACTGACAGAAGAATAGCCTGAAACTCTATCTAACACCTTGTACATAACATTTTAGAATTAATTTCTTATTCTATTGTTTAACCGAAATGATATTTTCTCAATGATTTATGTTCAATTCTATTTGAAAATGTTTACTATAAATATATATTTATATAACATTTTAGAATGTATTTTTTTTTTGTTTAGAATTAAATTCTTTTATTCTATTGTTTTATCGAAATGATATTTTCTCAATGATTTATATTCAATTTTATTCGAGTGGTTATTATAATTATATTTTATAAGTAATAAAAAAACATTAGAATGCTATTAGGAAGATTAGAAAAGATAAGAAATAAAACTGATCGAAGACAAAAAGATACGAAATTATTTCTATTAGCAATTAATTTCATTCCCTTTTTCAAACCGGCTCACACAAATCCGATGAGAGATACACGCGCTTATGAATATATTTCTTTTTTTTTTCTTGCTTTGTGACCTCGAGACGTTATAAAAAAAAAAAAAGAAAAAAAGAAGAATTATCACAGAACATCCACGATTATTTTTAGAATCTCAAAGTATGTTATCTTCGCGATAAAAGAAGACGAAGACTAAGAAGAAGAAGAAGAAGAAGAAGAAACAAGGAGAGTAGGAATAAAAAAAGAATACAAAATTAGAGATTTCTAGTTGGTAGAAAATTTCGAGCCGTAATCGAATGAAGAGATTTTAGTTTCTATTAATAGACCAGGAAACCGGTTATATATATAATTTTTTTCTCTCTTTTTCGAAAAGAATTAGAGTTAATCGTCGTATAAATAAAATCCTATTCGACGTTAAGAGTAATCTAACAATACTCATTAAGGTTTTTTTTACTTGTATTTCTTGTTGTTGTTGTTTTATTTTAGATTCAGCAAACAAAGTTCAAAGTATACTTATTTCTCTTATTTTTATTATTTCTATATTTATATATTTATTTGTTATTATAATATTATTCCATATGATCTTTTTCGTTTCTATCACGTTTACTCTCTTCTTCGTACTCGTTTTTTGAATATCAATTAGATATTTTCATCGGTAAAACGCTTCGTTGGGTTTTCAAACGTGTGTTATAATTAGGCTAAAACAAACTTGCAAAAAGTCAATATATGTATTATATATACGTTCATATGTGAAAAGTTTAATTAACCTTCAAACGAATCGTTCGAATATAATATTCGTTCGTGGAAAAATCGTTGTTTCTTAGGAATAGATAATTTATTACTTTATACTTTTTTTTCTTATTCTTTGTCCAACATGATTAGTCAGAAAAGAGAAAGAAAGACAGAGAAAGAGAGATAGAGAAAAATTAGCTTTCATCTCGTTCGATTGGAGGTCGTCTCTCAATAAACATTCTTACTCGCATGATTCTCAATGTAAACCATAAATTAAATCCTTAACACTACCGCGTGTTAGAAGATACTTAACAATAAACGAAGAAGCATCTCTTGGTTTCGTTAACAAGCTTTAATTATTTCAAACCTCGAACGGTTAATAATTACTCTCAAACTACTCTCGAAATACATTTTCTCTCTCTCGTTCTTATTAAGAGTTACACACGTATACGATTAATTTTAATTCGTCAAATCTGTTTATGTTACTGTACGAGAAGAAAATTAATTATTTTAAAACAAGAGTAAATAATTTTCTCTCTCTTTTTTTTTTCTATAAGATAAATTAATCATCATTCTTTGGTTTTTAGTATAAATCTGAGATATTTTACATTTGTTTAACTTTTAATGAAGAATAGAAGAGAAAAATCGAGAAAACGTTTGAAAGATAATTGACGTGTCTTCTCTTGACAGTTTCTTTTACATTTATTCTAAGAACCTAATAAATATTTTCTATTTTGCGATACACTGTTAAGGTTGGTTGAGACAAAGTTCCATGAGCTTCTCACGGAGTATAATTTAATAAATTTTTAAATAAAAAGAAAACATGAACACATCATACGTGTTGTAAAATGAGGCCTCGTTTAGATTACTTATTAGAAAATATGTTTAAATATAATAAGAAGAAGGAATATCATCTTGGTCTCTTTGGCATCGTTTTTCATCGTAGAATTCAAAGAGCTTGGAAAGAATCACTCGAGTCAGCTGGCAATAATGCGATGGCCTTCGCGACTATCGAACGTTAACCCGAACGAACGAACGAACGAACGAATGAACGTACGAACGAAGGAACGAACGAATATAAGAGATGAGAGAATCATAGTTGGAGCAATTCTTCAAGAGCATGGAAAGTGAAAACGCGTCACATCATTGCAAATGAAACAATTTTCCAGTAATAGTTCACTTATCCTTCAAAACACATTCGTGTACATTTTAATACGCTCGATTTTTCTTTTAATTCGATTCGATATGTTTACAAAAAAATTAGAAAATAAATAAATGAGACATAAGTAGGATAAAAGAGAGGAAGAGAAGAAAGCTAATAAGACAAAGTTGAGAAAAATACTTAATTAAAATCGTCGAGAGAGTTATTTATCTACTATTAAAACACATACACGTATATACATATATAACTAAAACCAACACATATGTATTTGTATGCACCTATGCATGTAAGAAAAATAGTAGTAAACGAATACATCGTCAATATAATGAATTATTTATTTTCTATGTTGTTTTTTTTTTGTATCTAATGTCGTGTCACTTTTTATTAGAATCTCTAATCAATTCGATTACACTAGTAGTAGTATTACGATATGTATAGTTAGTGCTTTCTAATGAATTTCCTAATTGATATTGCAAAAATGGGACAATCGTTGAAAATCATTTATTCCTTTGATTAGAATTACTGTTGTAATCCTATAGAACAAGTTGATTAATTAATTAATTAAAAAAAAACAGAAGCTTAACTGGAAGATTAGAAATTCATTAGATTATATCTAGAACGATATTGAAATACTAAGTGAGTTTTTGTTGTTCATGCTCATTTTATCTAATGAGATTTCATGAAATATGTTTCACCAATGTGAGAAATACGTTTTATAAAAATAGAATTTTAATCTTTATCAAACAATGTCTCGTAGTTCATTATGCAAGACTCTACATCACTTAGCATTATTTCCTTCCGTTTGTTCGTTAACTTAACACAACTCGATAATATTTACTAAAAACTATGTACGACCTTTAGTATTCTAACTTTGTTCGAATTCGTGAAAAATACAGATCGTTATATTATCACTTTTTTGTTCTTCTTTCTTTCTTTTTTAACTTACATACTTTTTAAAGTACGTTGTACTTATCTGCAGTGCTTATTTTTTTTTATAACAAAGATAACCTTTTTTTTTTATGAAGTCTACATAAAAAAAATATTATAAAATATGTAATTCATAATATAACTGTATATCGTACCCCTAACGATAAATATATATCAATAATTAATTTCCTAACGAAAGATTAAGTAAAATGTATAAAAATATACGAGTTATATATGATTTGTAATAAAGTAATTAATTAGGCACATATACACACTCACACATGTTTCTTTATCAATTTCTCGTACGATTAGAACAATATTGAAACTGAATATGATCATACTTATTAATATAGAATTATTTTTATTTCATTTGAACTATCTTCTTTAAACAATAATATCAATTTTGGCGTATGGAAAAATATCGTAAAAATATTTCTATAAAACACACACATACGTAAAACAAATATATACAACATTGATTATAATGGTATAAAGTATCATACGAAAAGAAACATTTCTATTTTTATTCTTATAAAATATTATAATGAATAGTAAATCAGCATAAATTAGCATATTTTTTTCTATTATAAATATTGACATTGTTAAGCATACAGAAAATACACCTATCGATGTATGATTTTCTCGAGTATGCCAATGATCGATGGAAATTACGTTAATAATGAAAAAAAATTAAAAACATATGTACGTTTTGAAAAAAAGAAGAAACATCTATCTCTCACGTATAATTAGTTTTGATTTAATGAATACTCTATCGAATTTATTTCTATATTTTCTTTTGTTCTACTTTGGAAAGGTTTAAATGAGAGAGAGAGAATGAGAAAAAAAGATTCAAGTAATGTGCTTTACAACGAATAACAACGCGTTGAACGTAAGTAAGCATTAAATAACGAGAGTGCTCTCACGTGCAACAACCATCGAACGATGACGTAGTTTGGATAGCCACGCGAGATCACGAGCACGATGTTCCTTTCATCTGAGAACCCGATTTAACGATTCAAGGATGCATTTAATAAAACAACGTGACACACAAGCAACTAACCAACCACCTATTGTCCACTTTTTCTTCTTTCATCGAAACTTTCCATTGATCTCCTCTAGTTTTTTTCTTCTTTTTTTAAAATTAATAAGAAAGGAAACAAAAAATTACATTTGGAATATAATATTTTAATGAAGTGATCGAAACTGTTGAACATGTTCCCGCTGGGATATGTTGTGTCGGTGGTGTTATTCATGGCTATCCTATTAAGTAACTTGTACACATTGATAGTGTAACCATGACTGTCCCATTGGACGACTTGTACAATTCGTGGTACAAGCGTATTAATTCCATTCATTTAATTCAAATAAGCACCGTCCGGTTGAGAAAAATTCAAGTAATAGAGCTGCCCAATGCGGTGACATACAAAATATGATCCCATGGTGAAACTTGTTAAAGAAATCATTTCTTTCTTTCATTGTTTGTTTTTTTTATTTGGATAATAAAAATCATTATAATTTCGTTCGAGTGAGATATACGCGTATTCCAATTTATCGCATGTTTCAATCTTATTTAATCTTCCAAAAATTTAAAACAGTTTTTATTTATTTATCTATTTATTTCATTATTTATGTGACCAATATTTTCATTGGTTATCTCAGAGTAAAAGAAACTTAAATTATTTGGTAAAATGTGAATATATTAACACGTGTGATTTGAAAGTTACAAGGGTTCATAGAAGGTTAATTTATATCGATAAGAAAAACATTACAAATGTATTCCTATTTATAAAAAAATAATCGAAATCGTGAAAATTTGATTACGAATGATTGATCGTAGGGGTAAATCAAACGTTGGACGAAAGTTTAGATAACAGACATTGTATCAAGCTACTAAAATAAACTAACAGAAGTTATATCTCCGTTGTGTAGTATATACATATGCTTATTAAATCAACCTGTACTTTGCGTTATCCATTTTCTCGTTTGCGAAACGAAGTACCGAAGCGATTCAAATTACTTGCCGGAGGCTGAAAAAGAAAGAAAGAATCCCACATAGGTTTTTGTACGGGAAAGAAAGAAAGAAAGAAAGAAAGATAGAAAGAAAGATAGAAAGAAAGATAGAAAGAAAGAGAGGAAGACAGAGTATTGTAAAGTTCCCTCAGAGAAGAAAGATAAGTGCAAAATGTGTGTGTTCATATTCTCTCAACAACGATCGTCTTACTACCCTGGAAATCCAGTTATTCTCCTTTAACTATAAGTGTAAAAGATAGATAAACGTATGTACATTATTGATCAAAATTATTGTACCATGTAAAATTAATATCGAATGTTTGTTTAAAATAATAAGTTAAGAATACAAATTGCCAGTTAGATTTATACAAAATGTACATAATGTTTAGAATGATTAATTAATTTTCGTAATTACCAACACACTTATCTCAATTGAAATATATTTTAATTAATTAAATATTATTTTGATTCTATAAAAAATGATAAAATGTGTAAACCGGTAATAAACTCTTTGGTTTAACAAGCAAATATATTTTAGGGTACATGGAAAGAAAAAAGTTAAAGATAATACAACGGAAAGTGAAACTTATTCGAATCTTCTTCGATCCTATGCTTTCTTATTTTTTCTTCTTCATTTCTTTGTTCGTTCTTTTACTGTGGAGAGAACAACGACGAAAATAACCCCATCAGTAGAGAATATTACAGCACTTTGTGTCGATCGTGAGTAAGAGAGAAAGAAACGAGTTAGAGTTAAAGTTAAAGTTAGAAAGAGTGAGAAAGATAGTTACGGAAATGGAAAAAAATAAGCATTATGAATGTAAGAGGAAAAATAATGATTTATAAATAGATACACCGATAGTTAGATATTTTTATCCTATAATAATGATATTGCAATTGAAGATATTTAATCGTTCGAAAAGAAAGTATGACAAACTAATTGAAAAATATAAAAAGTTAGAAAATTGTTGTCAAAGTATACGTAACGTGGAAAAAAAGATAAAGAAAAATATTAATTTAAAAAATTTAAATTAATAAAACAACTACAATTTATTATTATTATTAAAAGATATATTTTCGATATTAATTACCATTTAACGTGTTCTTCTTTATATTCGTTAAATTATTATTGGGATTTAAACAGAAATGAATTTGAATAGAGTAGATTTTTTACGAAGGCACTAACCGTCCTCTGTATAAAGAAATAGTTAAGAAAAAAAAGGACGAGTAATGTTTCATAAAGATAATAAACCTTGGTGTGTGCTTCTTGGTTGGTTGACAGAAACGATAATTCAACTACGTACGTACGCGATAGTTGACGTGCTCCTGCTAATGAGAAAATCAAGTTTCACGACGAGTACATGCAATTACGTAAAACCAACTACTGTGGCCGATTCGAGAACATTTTATTAGCGGGTACGAAAAATTTACGGCCATCGTTTCCGTAAAATACGCTCTAATTAACATTTTTTTCTTTTTTTCTTTTTCGTTTTTTTTTTTCTGTTAAAAACAATACTTTATTTATTACTCTATTTGTCACTATATTATCCAATTAAGATTACGTTATATCTATTAACAGAAAACAAATTTATTTTAGACTAATAAATAACATTAATTATTCATTAATCGATGAAAACACTTTTCTCCAGATAATCTCATAAATAGTTTTTCTTTTTATCTCCAATAAATAAAGAATTCTAATCCTGAAAAATTAACGTTTATTTCATAATGGGGTCAAATGATCTATCATAAATAAAAATAGATACATTTAAAGTATCGATACGTTTAGTGTTAAATGTATTTTGATTAACGAAAATATTTCCATTGTTAATTTATTTCGATAATACATTATGTATCTAACGATTAAAAATGTATATATTTTAGATATAAGAAACAATGAGAGATAAACGATAGTCCTGTCGACCCTGTCACGGTCGTGAAAATGTCAAAACCGAGAAGAGTAGTATGGTTGGTAATAATCGATGACACATTTATGTACATTCATTTGAAAGAATTAACAATCGGAAGTACAAAGTCGATGTGCTCGCCACAACTTATCTAAGCTACATCTGGTTCTAATGTCTTCTTCTTCTTCTTCTTCTTCTTCTTCTTCTTGTTCCGTGTTATACGTGTGTAGTGCACCACACGTGTAGTGTACGAATGACGACACACGTGTAAGAGTACTTGGAATCATCTGTCTCTCTCTTTCATGGATAAGAGTGTGTTGTGTGTTCATTATCTCACGTATAAAAAGGAGTAGGAAGTATTTTGTATGTGTGTGTATCATACGTTGCCAGCTTGTCTGCCAAGAAAGTTCTCGTAGTCGAAGAGTTCCGAAGTTAACCGAGTTTTTCCGAGATTTCATTGGAGGAGAACACACGTGTTATGTACTCCTCTCTCTCTCTCATATGAGTATAATATTTTTCAATGTTTATTTGTATGTGTGTGTGAATGTGTGTGTGTGGGGGTACGTATATGTCGAATGTCTTTCTCTCTTACTCTTTCTCTCACACACACATACACATATTTATAGAAGGAATGTATGTACGAGGCCAGTTCCATAAAATCGTTGTAAACGTCTATTACGCAATGACGTAATATAATAATGAACATTGTCCCTGATGATGGAGATTCCAACATATACCTAGTGGTTTCTTATTAACGAACGTTTCTACCGACCATAGAAAAATGTTCCCTTTTTGGTATTTCTCGGTGTAACAAAAAAAATAAATAAAGTAGATAATAATTTGTTAAAATAAAACTAACATAAATCCACATATGTGATATCACATATTTGTATTTTAAATATGTAGAAAACTTTTGCATCGACAATTCTTTTTTTTTCTTTCGATTGAAAAAAGAAACAAGGGTAAGCATAAATATTTAAAACTAAAAAAAAATATTTTTTAGATAAGAAACAGTTGAGATAATTTAAGATAAACATTGAACGAATGTTAAGTTAGCAGTTTTTACACTTATCTTACATTTTAGTTAAACATTTCGTTTCTTTTTGTTTTAATGTTATTTATTACTCACCTTTTTCACTTACTCAATTGATATATTTTTGAGATATAGTATTTATATATATACATGCGAAGGTTAAACGATTTAACATTTCAAACAAAATAAGACCATGTTATATTAAAATGACACAATAACTCTTTGTAAAGATCTATGTTGCATATTTTGAAATCGTACAATCGTATACTTTATTTAATTTTTTTATTTTTCCTTTTTTTGTGGTAAAATTATTAGTTCGTATGTCCCTCTGAAGGTTAATACACATTAATTCCAACATAAGTTATGAAAAAGTATAAGTCTCGTTTGTGGTTCGTGTTACATAATTCTATTTTTAAACACGAACGTATTTAAAGGAAAAAAAAAGGAAAAAAAAAATAGAAAAAATAAAAAAACTACAAAAAATGAGACACGCTTATATACTCGTATTAAATGTTAGTTATTTGTAAAACTGGATAATTCTAGAATCAAACAACGTAGATTTTACGGAAAGTTTTTGTTCGAAATTCTTCTTTTTTTAAGATCTAATTACACATTCACGAAATGATCTCGCGTATAATTTTTCTATTAGAGTTGAGGATTATTAAGAAATTAAAAAAATGATAGAGAAAAGGTGGAAGGAATGGAAGCTAAGAAAGAAAGAGAGAGAGAATAAAATAAAAGGTAGGAGGAAATAGAGTGGGAAAAGAAAAAGAAGAAGAAGAAAAAGAAAATAGAAGAAGAAATAAAAGAAGGAAGGAAGGAAGAAAGAAAGAAAAGTTGTCTATCGGCTTGATCGTAAAGAAACTGGGAGTAAACTAAACTTACCGGTCCTACAGCTGGTTGCCTTCATCCTCATAGCTACTACTATTACTACTACTACTATTACTATTACTATTACTCCTATTATACTATACTATATACATTATTTGTATACCTGAAAGGAAATTATCGATGTCTCTTTGTGGGTACATCACCCCACAGTTGCGATTTATTTCTCTCTTTGTTTTATTCGATACAACTGTGCTTAGGGGATAGTAAAATCATCCACGCCCTTTTCTCTTTTAGAATCTCTTCTTTGAACCCTACGTGGGTGTTCTTTTACATCTTACTACATACACACACACATACACACACACACGAATGTCTACATATATATATATATATTATTCATATGAGTATAAAAAAAAAAGGTATCTTTTGCCCTAAGCGTAACAACTAATCGTTTCCTTTCGTGTATTATCTTTTTTAACCCCTCTCTTCTCTATCTTTAGTCTCTCTACGTAGAATTATACTTCTTAACCTGCTACATACGTCTATACACGCGTGTGTGTAAAACCGTAGTTTGGCTCGTTCATTCAGAAATCGCGTGTGAAAAACGCGAGAAAAAAAAAAGGAGAAGAAGAAGAAGAAGAAGAAGAAGAAGAAAAAATCAACACGTGAGAACGAAGAGAAAGGATCGAAACACAGTTTCTGGCCGGCGGCTACTATGAGTCTCTTTCTCTGTTGCTGCGGCCCTTGTGCTCGTGCAAGTTATTATCGTTAGTGGTAGTTGGAGAAGTTCTTGAAAAAAAGAAAAAAAAGAAAAGAAAAATGTAAATTTTCTCTTACAACTCATTCCCCTTCTCTCATCTTCTCTGTCGATCTTTCCTTTCTTTTCTTCAACGTGTCACATCTGTGTGAGATCTTAGAAAAATCTATTAACATTTTCTATTTATTTATTTATTTTTTTTTTTTAATCATCATACCTATGAGTATTGAAATATATATCGGAATATTCAAAACGTGGAATATGTTTTTGTATTTTTTTGTTTAAATAACATATACACCAAATGTATATTTATTTTTGTTCTTTTTTAAGTTAGGCTTGAGGCCTGTGTTTTATTGAGTTTGAGTTATTTTGAAAAATTGACGTCTAGGTGTCACCTGATCTTTTTGGGGATCTTCCTGGTGGTCTGGGATCCTTGTGATTTATTGTAGCGTTCTTTTTTGACCATTCTATCAGCATTCATTTTAGTTCTATTTTCTTCTTTTGACTTGTCCCTATCTGATGTTTATATTTCTTATAGGATCTTTTCTTGTTCTTCCTAGTATCGGTCTTTAGAATATGTTCATTTCGACAGTTTTTAGTGGCTGTTTCAGTTTAGGTCTAGTTTCGATGGCATATGTTAATATTAGGCCCACACATGTTTTGTATATTCTTGTTTTAACTTCTTTTCTCAGGTATTTATTTCTTTATTTGATATTTTTTAGAACTCCTTAAACAACTGTTGCTGTCTTTATTTCTTAGTTTATTATTTCTACTCTTAAATAATTGGAATATCATCGTTTCTATTACATTGCTGTTCAATTCTAGATTGCATTTTATAGAATTTTTGGAAGTAATCAGAGATTAAGTTTTCTTCAGCATGACGTATTTATTGAAAGGTTTTATCCGTGAAGTATTATTTGATATTTTAAAAAAGAAAAAAATCTTTTCTTAACAATCTTATAATACATTTTCACGTGTAATTGATAATGTATAATTTTTATTAGAAATTAATTCATACGTGTATATATCGTTTTATTTGATTATAATTTGTGTTTTGTTTTATTTAATTCGAACGGATACTGAAACACACCTTTGAACGGAAGAAAAAAGACAATACAAGAAGAAAAACGGAAGCATTCCAAGGAAACTCGTGTGCCTTATTTACACGAGTAAGACCCGATAAGTCTTCCATTACGGTAACGAGCGTAGAGAGACAACAGCTTATTACCTTTGACGGCTGAAACGAGATACTCGCGAGATAAATCTGATCCTTATGTTCTTTTTATTCTTAGCCCTCTTTTTTTTCCCTTCTTCCTTTCCTTCCTTCCTATCCTTCCTTCCTTTCTTCCTTCCGTTCGTTTATAATCGAACTCGTAACTCGCATTTTTATCGCTCCACCGAGCCGGCTGCGTAATTAAAGGGTGATGGTTCTTTCGAAGATGAGAGTACGGATGGGGGAGGACAGATGAAATTAAACGAGATCGAAAAGTTGTTTCTTAAATATATATTACTTGTATTTTTATCTTACTTTCTTACTTTCTTACTTTATTTTTGTAAATATTTTCACTGTAACATCGACTCGTAACAACTTTAACGTAATTCATTCCACTCATTTCCTAATGCCTTTTTATTTCTATCGTATTTTATTTAGAAAATTATTTTAGAAAGATGAAGAAATGATTATTTAAACAATGACATTAACACTGTTTCGTGCCAAGATATTTTTGTTTGATTTGTCATTCAGGTTATTTGATATTGTTTTATTAGCAATATTTCATTACATTGTCAAATCTATAAATATTTATTTATCATTTTAGTTATTATTTTGTATAATGCCTAATTCTTTTGGTAGAAATATATTTAACAGAATGAGAAATTTGTCATAAATATATATGTTTTCAAGGTATTAAATAAATATGTATCTGTGTGTACCACCGGTGGTACACGTAACATGAAACGTGTTAATGTACGATACTTCTTTTTATAAAATTTTATTTTTTTAAATAAAATATAATTAATATTTTAACGATGATAATAATTTGAATTAAAGTTGATAGTTTCTTGTATTATTTTATAACAAAGGAAAAAAAGAAAGAAAGAAAGAAAAGGAGAATACACAAATCGATTAAAATCGTTGGCGTGCCAACGACGATTGAACATAATCCGAGACTGTTTCTGGTCCCGAGCTGGAACGTGATTAGAAATCTGTGAGTGTCACTTTAATTGACGTAATTACGTTTTACGAGAGTGACTCGACATGATCGAGCTTTGACAGGCGTGACACGCGCCAACAGGTGTACGTTTTATCGTAAAAATGACATGCACCTTTTTTTTAAATTAATACTCAAGTTTTATAAATAATAATCTCACGTACGTTTCTCTTTCGTAGAAATTGTTTCAACGTTAGTCAGCTTTTAAAAAGAAATTAGGGGAAGGGGGACGTTCGAAAGATATAGTCTGAACAATAATAAAATAATCTAATATTTAATTAACCATGTGTTAGAATATTTATTTGACAATAAATAATCACGAATAAAAGAATTTGTTTCTCGAGAAATATTTCACATGCAAATTGTTCTTTGAATCAAATTTTATTTCTTTTCTATCGAGAAACTTCCTCATGGGGCGTATCAATCCAGAGAATCGTTTCTCATAGCCCGTTATTTAACACAATCGCTCGTTTGATGTTAATAGCAATGCATTTTCTCTTACGAGAAAGGCCACCCTACGTCCTTCGCCCTAACCTTGTACCCTTGCCATTTAGCAACCTGATGTGTTCTATCATTGAATCGAGGATATTATTCCTTAACATTGAATATGTTTTCCTCTCTGTTAAATATTATCATTAATCCTTTGGTTAGTTTATTAATTTATAATACATCGATAACCAAATGATTTTATCTGTGTGTGGAGAGAGAAAGAGGAGGTGGTAATTTTTCAACTCTTTCAAGATTATCAATGTCAAGGCCGAATATCGGTCGGTTAACTTTCTGTTCTCGTTTTTCCAAGATACTATCGGCTATGTTTCTCTCTCTCTTTCTCTTTTTTTGTTTTACTTGTTGAAAAAAAAAATTAACTTATAATATCTTTTAAAATACACAAGCACACCATACTATTCGCGTTTATATCGATATCATGTGTATGTATACATGATATCGATATAAATTTATTCTCAATATTATCAAGCAAATATTCAATAATCTAAAAGACACACCCACGTTCTTTCACACTCTAATGCACGCGCCAATGATTTTCCTTCGTTATTTAACATGTAACGTTGTCGATCTTGATTTCAGGTGGCCGTTAGCAGCAGCAGTTCAGGGTGAAACCGTGAAGAGTAAGGATTGGCAGCAGTATGAATACAAAATAGCACTGAGACATCGACTATCTTATTGCTGAGGCCATTTTGCCATGTTGTTTAGGTAAAGATTAAATCCAGAAACGATTGATCATTTAAAAAGATCTTATTAAATTATTATATTAATGCATATACACATTTATATATATACGAATATATATATATTTTGGTGTGTATTAATAATTAATTAATGTCATTATTATTGTGAATTCACGATTGGATAGGATAAACCATCGGATATTAATGTTAAAAGAGAAGATACGTGTTTTCTAATTAAAAGTATCTTTATGGGATGATTAATATTTATTTCCAATTAATTATGCAGTTATTTATTTCTATCTATAAAATTATGGAATATATTATATAATGACCTGTCATAGATAGGTTCACTCTCTCTTTTTATAAGAAATATTCTTCATTTAAATTTTATAAAATTCAGAATAATAGATATTCGATATAACTTATATTAGATATAATTTTAAATCAAATATATTTATATACTCTTACGTGAAAATATTAAATTGATTATTATACAAACATCTATAAGTATTTATTTTTAAATAAATACAAATAGATGTAAAAGTATATACATTCATGAAATATATCTATTATTTAGAATAGTACAAATTTATAATTCACATAGGGGTGTATTCTATTTGAAATGCAATTATTTGAAATGCAATTAGTTACACAGAAGAAGAAAATAAAAAATGTTTCATATGAAATATATCATTCGAATAAATATATGTATACCATTTGTGAAAAAGACAAGCTGACTTGTCGTTCTCACAAGCAAACGATATTATAAATACATCTTATCGGTGAGCATTGCCGTGCTATTTTAACGAGTTATCTCGAACTACGTCCGCCATGAAGCTGCAAACACGTCCGATTTCCTCCTCTTTCTTTCTTTCTTTCTTTCTTTCTCTCTTTTTTTTTTATCTCTCTATTTTCTCCCTCTTTTTCCAACATATAAAAGAGCACAAACGTGACGTGGATACGACGATGAATATGCGAGGAACGAGAGAAGAGTGTAATATTCAGATATTACGATCTCTCTACGCCGTGGCTGCATAGAACTAACATGATGAAAAACCGCGAATGATGTGCGCACGCGCGTGCATAAACAGACTATGTATTCTCGCGCAAATGAATCTAGAGATCCCCCACTTCAGAAAGTGAATCAACATTCACATGCATCTCTTGGTGAATATCGTTAATCTACTAGAATATATTTTCTTCAAATGTTAGAGAATTTTTTTTTTTGCTATACATATAACAAGTTATTGAAATAAGAGTTCTCAATAATCTATTTGTTTGTTTATTTTTTTCTTCTTGAATTAAATTCTGATTATCGTTTGAAACGATAATATATGATGATGATAATAAATAAGAATTTAAAAATAACTTCACGATAACTTACTTCGTAGAGTATATTTATTATTAGGTTTATTAGATTGAAGAAATTAATGTGTTGTTTTGAAAAGAAAGTTTTATTAAATAAATATTCATTAAATTAAGTAAATATAATTGCAATTAGCTGAAGAGGAAAAGATTTAGACAAAAAAGGTAATGATTTTGTTTCTTTTTTTATTGCATTTATAAAATTGTGAATTGATTTAAATTGATTCATAAATATTATACTTATGTGTCATTGGGTTATTATTAATTAATATCATCCATGATTAATTCTTACAGAAAAGATATGAAATTGTTTATTACTATTATACTACATGCTTGAAATGAGATTCTAGTATTATCGTGTCTTTTTACTCCTCTTTTTTACGAGTTCGAGTTATCATTTTACGAACACCTACTCACACCTACCCAATACTACCAAAAAGGTCACATCTTTTTACCGCCTGTCTGGTTTTAACAGCACACCACTGGTATTTGTTTTTCCGATCGAATTACCCATCCATTTTATTAACAGTGTTCACGTTATATTTGATTTTAGCGTTCTTTTAACGAAAAGTAGTTATTCAACGTGGCTAGATCGTTGACTGAAATTCTTGTATTAATAGTATCTCAATAGAGAATAATATAAATAACTAATTATATATATTTTGTAGAAAAGAAAGTACGTTTTAACATTAAACCTACTACCTACACTTAATGTATGCCTATTCGTACCATAAACGTTTAAACCGTTGGAAAAAAAAACATATTTTAATATAGAATAAAATGAATATATGAATTAATTATAGAATAAAATTCATTTTAGCCAATTTGGTAGGGAAAAAAATATTTTCTTTTATTTGTAAACGAATAATATACATTTTATGCATTTTGTACAAATTACAGGACACGGTTATTCGAGACCATGCATGGTAGAGTTTAATGTTAAAATCCTTTATTTGTATTACTCGTTATCATAAAATTGTTTTATTTTTAACTTTATTTAAGTAACAATATCTTTAAGTTACTATATGCCTACATTTAGATACAGAGACAAGGATAACATTATAAGAATAAATTATTTAACTGTTTGAAACGTTACATTGTACCGAGTAGTCAACTCCCACGAATAGCAATTCAGGTATCAGCACGGTCACTTGACGTTTCTTAAATTAGAGACCCCTAAGCGCCCACGCTGTGAACTCTGATGGATGGCTCATTCGAGAACAGAATGACAATGACTCGTGAAAAAAAAAATTGAAAAAGGAAGTTCCGGGGATGACGGGGAAATGACGTTCTTTTATTCGTAATAACAATAAACTTATTCGTTCATTCGTTCATTCGTTCGTTCGTTCATTCGTTCTTTCCTATAGAATATTAATATACTAGAATTTGTTTATTAACCGTGAAATGTAATATAAACGATCTTATATCTTGTATCATTGTAATGGTGATAATAATTACGAAGGATATTAATTATTAACGAGATAAAGAAATTGTGTGAGTAAATAAAAAATACATTTCTCTCTTTCA
Source organism: Mischocyttarus mexicanus (assembly GCA_023678845.1). Lineage (NCBI taxonomy): Eukaryota > Metazoa > Arthropoda > Insecta > Hymenoptera > Vespidae > Mischocyttarus > Mischocyttarus mexicanus. Next base: position 1,664,308 of record JACGTP010000013.1, on the reverse strand, counting down.
GACGATCTTTTGAAAAATCATTGAGATTACAAAAATATATATTTAGACATTTTTATCAGTTTACTCTCTCTCTCTCTCTCTCTCTTATTTTTCTCTTACGTACTTGTTTCTCGTTTCTCGGAATCGAATAATTAATCGATTCGTTGTAAAAGAAAAAAAGAAATATCGTTCGAGTAAGGAATAACGTAATATTGAAAGACTGATGCAAAAGTAATTAGATTTACGAAAGCTAAAAAATCTTTGACGTTAAATTTAAATGATGGAATATCTAAGCTGACTAAGTCATATTCTTTGTAGTTATAATCGAATTACGGTATTAAAAATTTGCCTAGACGAGTATTTTTCTTACAGAGTATATTATTCTCCTTGCGTCGTTGTATAATTTTCGATCCTCTTGCATATCCGATTAGGATAAATTTCATTTCAAAAAAAAAAAAAGATAAAACACATCTACTTCGAGGAAAGATTTTTTAGATGTAATTTTCATTACGTACTTTTATCCGTAAAATGTAAAATTAAAAGCATAAGTAGGGATAGTTATTATTGCGATTAATTTAACTAGCAACATGAATGTCAATGAAAATTAATTTAAACCATACGTGTAAAACAAAATTAATTTATTTCTGAACTCTCTTCGATACGTGATTTATTTTTTTATTAAAAAAAAATATATATATAAATATTGTAAGAGTTATTTATACATAGATACTTGGTTTAATTACTTTATTATAATTTAATGAGAAGACTAAATAACTTAAATCTTAGAATTCTACAATGACACATATTTCAGGATTAAGGAAACGAAACCTACAATAAAAAATTATAACAGCTTGTCAGAAAGAGAGAGAAAACTCTCATTTATATTCTTCGAACATAATCGAACAATTATTCTCTGAACCGATCTAGAAAGCAAGTCATCTTTAGTATCATTGAAATATTCTTGGAAACGTTAGAAACAAGTAGGGAAAAAAACTTAAGAAATAGACTTATTAAATATGGTTGTACAATAGATACAATTCATTATCATTCATGTTTAATTCGATATCGAATAGAATAATTGTTAATAGTTGTTATAATAAAACGTCCTAGTTCGAGTTCGATGTATCAGTTATCTCATTTGTTGTCGATTAAACCTTACTCTACTCCCCCTCATTTAACGAATGATCTTAATTAACCAACATTCTTTTTTTCACGTATGGTCGTCTCGACTGATTTTAACGAGCATCATCTTTTTTATACTTACAATCGTGGCTAATAAGTGTCATTGTTACTAAATTAGTCCTCGTGTCGTTCGGTGATGAAGAAGAAGAAGAAGAAGAAGTAGTAGTAAAAGAAGTAAAAGAAGTAGAAGATGAGATGAAATAAGAGATGTAGAAGGGTAAAGAAGTAGTATTATACATATAGTGCCGCACAGACCGGTCTGTGATTCTAACAATTGAAATTCGCCACCATTCGTTGCTCTTAATTGTGCTTATGTATAGAGACGACCGGTCACATTACTGGCCTAGAAGTACCGAAATAGATGTTTACATCACGTGCATTAGAAAAACGTCACTACAGTGACTCTCTATTCGTGTAACATATCTTTCATTTAAACATTTCGTCCATTATACCAAGACAATTTTAAATAGAATTTTCATATCTTTGGATTATGATAATAAATTGACTAAATGTAACAAACGAATTTATCGAATTGGTGGAAGAAAAGGAATATATTTTTAACTCTTTTTTTCATTAACCCAATATTTTATTTTGTTAATCGACGATAAAAATCTGTTTTTGATTACAATCGGATATTTAAAATATCCTCTTTTTCGTCCACCTTTTTTTAATCAAACTCATTTCAATCTCAACGTTATTTTTCACCGCATATGTTTTTGATTTTTTTCTTTTTCTTTCTTTCTTCTTTGGTTTCCAACTACTGTTGCTCCCGAAGGCTCATAGTGTATCGTGTTACATTCATCTATGTAACTTTATAATGCGGTCGACTATTTCCCAGTCCCAATCGTAAACCGCAACGTCGTGTGTCGGTAGTAGCGATCGACTCTAGCAGCACATGCTCTCGAAGTGGTCGGAAACTCTTGACGGATCATTTAAATATTCTCAGGCATACAAGTGAAAGAGAGATGTAAGAAAGACATGAGAGAAAGAGAGAAAGAAAGAAAGAGAGTAGGAGAGAACTTATGATTTACGCATGGTTACGTAACAAGTAACATGAATTACGGTCGAGTCAAGCAAGTGAAATTAGAAATTCTATGTGTCGGAATAAATGATCGTTATTTCTTTCTACGTTGGTGTAAAACGCGAGCCTAGTTTCGCGCCGATGCTGAGTTTCATTTTCTAAAGAAACATTAGTCACATTAAAATTTTCTTTTTATTTTTTTCTTTTGGTTTCCTTAAATCTTATTCAATCGTCTTATCACTTATCCTCGAAATATATTTTAATTTTTTTTTTATTTTGAACAAAATATTTAATTTTATTAAGTGACCTGATTCATTGGTTTAATTAAGTTAGCGGTTAGTACGTTGTAGATTAAATTATGCCACAATGATATGAAATTCTTGAAAGAATTGTAACACCGTTGTTATCGTTTTTTTAACACGCGAAAGAAAATTAATTTTGTCAGGAAGGTTTGAATTAAGATATACTCCTTTCTTTGGTGGTGAGTGTATTGGAAGCTACGGGGTTTTAGAAATACGATATTCCCATGGATATACCGGTACATTGAAAACTACTTACGATTGTTCCAAGTTTATTTGTAAAGGATATATAATCGCAGTAACAAAATCCTTCCAACAAAGCGATCATCTAAATTCTAAACTTCAAACATTCCATTTTAGAAATATAATAAATCTTCGTAGAGATAATTAACCATAAAATCAAAGAAAGAATATTTTTCTTGGTGATAGAATAATCTAAAATCGTGTTAGAATACAGTCAAGGGAATTTTTAAACTTTGTTTCTCTAATTTAATGAATATAAATAAAAATCAATGATTAGAAATAGAAAACAGCTGTTCAAAAGTAAATCAGCTCTACGAATACATAGCGAAATAAAATTACGTACTTTAAATAATATCCTTGTTATTCCTTCTGATGCTCGAAGAGAACCAACTATTACTGTGAAAAGTAGTTCCGAATATAATCGACAAGTACCGAACATACACGAAGGTCAAATACAAATCTAACGATGAGACGACAACGTTCGGTTGTCGACAACGGCCGAGGAACGACGGGGAGTACCGAACGTAAACAAAACATTGAACGTTCGACTAATCCGGTAATAAAAGAATGTTTTTCTATGTGTATTTCATATTTAACGAATTTCCTAGAAGTCACCGTGAGATAGAAACAGTACCGACGTTGAGCTCGTTTAACTTGGACGTACATCTTCCTTTATCTTTCTCTCAATACATTTGGTATGTATGGGATTATTATTACCATATTTAAATATATATTCTCTTCTCTATTACACTAAAGATATTCTTTATCGAAAGATAAAATAAATTCGTTTATCATCGATCACGATCTATGATCATTTATATTTCATATTTTAATTCTTCTGACCTTTGCGTATATTCTAACGGAATAAAATTTCCGTCGTTTATCAACGAAAGTTTGAAAGTAGGAAGGCACATTCGATTCATGGAATTTGTAATTTTACGACGTAAAGTCATTCGGTATAAAATAATGATCGTGATTTATGATCGACTATCGTTCCTCGTGTCGTTTGATCTATGCACGTACATATATGTATACATACATATATATATATATAAGTATGATCGTAGAGAAAATATCACGATATAACTGTACTTCTCATCTTGTTGATCTCGTAGGTAACGTTTATACTTGAAGATAAAATCTCAAATACCCCTGAGATCGGTCGAAGATGTAATACCTCGAAATCATTGGAAAATCGATATACGTATACGTAACATACTAATATACTTACGTGTATACACCCACACACACATTACATTTATATTCTTCTTCTTCTTCTTCCTTCTTTGGTTTAGCCAACTATACTTATTTAATCTTCGTTCGTCTACCTCTTCGTTCAAATTGTTGTTCTATCTTTATTTGAAAACGACTTATGTTTCTGTGTCCTATTAGCGATTTGTCATAATTCTTGTTGATAAATTCATTCCAATATATTTTTTCTATTTAGCAAATAGCATTATACTTTTACTTTTTCTTGCTTGGATCGTCATTAAAGTCCTATTCCCAGACAAGTTTTTAGTTCTGTGAATATTTATCTTTATTTTTAAATTAAGTTAGTTTAAGTTTGAAATAAACGTATAATTAATATATACAGAGTTTCTCTAGGTTTTCCGATCAAATTACGAGAGTATATTCTACAAATAGAAAGAAAGAACAAGAATAAGAAGAACAAAAATTCTTATTCGAAATTCGATTAGGTTACGATTTGTTAGAAAATTTTCTACAAATAACACAATACCATTCTAAACGCAATTTTATTGATATTTGTTCAACGTTGGTTTCTTCTTGAATGAATTTCCAATAGATTTTCAATGAATAAGTTTCTCTCTTCCTATAATATGAAAATTCAAACGCGTTTATATTACTATTCGAAAATATTCTTCTCATACGCGAGTTCTTGATAGATTTCAATAATCTCGTATTTGAAAGGACTCAGTATTATTGTTACTTTAACGTCAATCAAATACACAAAAAAATGTTATATCAAAATATCAAAAGTATTTTCCAATAAATAATATATCAATTGTACGAGAGAGATTGATTACGTATACAGGTTTTGTTATGAAAACTCTTATACGATCGTATAAGAGAGTATCAGTCACAGATTTAACCATAATTTCGTAATAAAAGCGTTTCTGAAGAAATTTTATACACTTTTTGTTCTTATTTCAACTAGTAGAATAAGCTTCCAATGTTTAGCCGGAAACTCTAGGATATTCTGTGTGTGTGTGTGTATACACACATATATATATATATACTATCAGCTCGTTAACTAGACGTGAATAATTTCGTAAAGCAACGATTGGCTGGTAGCCAAACAAAATCCGGAGGAAGTGTAAGAGAATGTTTATATTCGGTCGTTCGGTTTATCGCAAAATCGACGCGTTCATCGAGCGAATCGGCGTATATTATCGTGGGACGTGGTCCAAAAAGATTCTGGCGCCGGCCGGCATGAGTTAATTGAAGGGAACGAAGAAAAATGGTCCCTGTAGAGATCGGATATTCTCCGTGTATAGTACTTACCTATCTCACTCTCTCATTCTTTCTCTCTCTCTCTTTCTCTCCCTTTCTTTTTCTCTCTTTCTCTTTTTCTTTCTATAAATATATATAAATATATATATATATATATACAAATGCACGCATGCATACACATACAAGGAACATCCTGTTTGACTTCGAGGGAAGCATAAACGTTGTTGAATCGGAGAACGACTTCCTCTAGGAGAGAGACACAATAACGTCGATGTTGGATGAATGAGAAAAGAACACCTTGTTGGTGGGTTGCTTTTGTTAATCATGTTACTTATGATATCTCTTGAAATCGTTTCCGGAAGCATAGAACGTTATCATAATTTCCTATCTTTCCTTTTTCTTTTTTTTTTCTAATTATGAGAGAAAGTCTAGTTGTCGAGAAGATTGTTTTTTTCTTTTAAATCGTTAGAAGAAGAAACAAAATTTCATCGTGTAATGTCAATTACTTTAGATATATTTCAAGCAAATGAAAATTATTTACACACATACACACACACACATACAACCTCACACAAAATCCGTGTTGCTAATAATGAAACGCATGTGCGAAAAAGAAAATAAGAAGACTATTATATATTAATTTTTCTTCCATTGTATAATAAAGTATACCACGAATCGGTATTATTTTTTACGACCAATAACATACGCGTCACATTTTCTCTGCAATAATAACAAAAGCTATACTTCATCGATTTTAGAAGTTAATATTTGCATTTGGTGACTAAGTCAGCGCAAAGATGTGGTTTAGGTATTTCCAATTGCCTTCGGTAGTAAGATTCATTATTTGTTTGTTTGATGCCATTATGCACATAACACATATCTTTAAGTAACAATAGACTTGTCGTTAATGTTCTTCGTACATATGATGATGATGATGATGATAATGATAATGATGACGATGATTATGATTATGTTGATCTATCGTGCCGATGTAAATCATACGGACACGCGTTCCTTCGCGTACATAAATTTTTTCCTTTTTTCTTTTTGTCGTTTAAACGATAAACCCGTTGTTACTTTGAGATAAACTTCTATTGGAATGTACATATCTGTATAACGTAGAAAAATATTTACGTGAGAGCTTGCGAACGCGTTAGAGATAGGGTCGTCGGATAGGGTGAGGTGGGATGGTGGATAAAAGAGAGGGGGATATTAAAAAAGATAAATAATTTATTCGCGCGGAAACGTCGAACGAGTGTAATAATTAAGAAGAAAAACCAGACAGGATGTCGCGATTTATGCTTTCCCAAAGCAATAATGCGAGTCTCGCACGCATCTAACGCATTTACTCTATCATCATGCTCGTCGTGTACCGTACATTACAACTTCAGAAATTCTATCAACGTTGTCAACGTTGTTTCCAGTTCGATCTTTGCTATGAGAAACTCTATTGAATTATTACTAAATTCTTTACTGTCAATATGTATATGTATATACACATACGTAAATATGTAAGTAATAATTGTAAGCATATATACATGTATATATATGTTCATTTCTTTTTTATACGAAATCATAAGTCATTAATATTCGTGAAAGTAACAAAGAAAAACATGAAATCGCATAAAGTGCGATAATAAAATACGATGATTCATTAGATCGTTATATAAACGGTTTAAAACTTTGCGTTTTTATACTCGTAAAATAATGATATTTATTAACGATGTATTTTAATAATGATTATATTAATTTATTAATAGATATCTAGGTGTGATTTTTTAAAAAAAGAAACAATAGATATTTCTTTAATGACAATCTATAAGCAAAGTTTAATATCTATCTATTTTCTTTATTACATTCAATGTATTCTGTAAATTATGTTTAAATGAAAAAAAAGAAAAAAAATAGATATAGGAAGTATATACGATATACTTCACTCTTAGTGCATTATTTCTTAATTTATAAATATTTACTATATTCATATACATAAATAAATATTTATCTATGTAAACGATACAGATATATATACACATACATATTTTTAAATAATTCGTGAATATACTTTTTGTAAGATAATCTATACCTTATTTATAATATTGAATATATTTTTCTATCGTAGAAGAAAAGTAGTAATCGATAAATGATGAAGATGATTAAAGATTGATTTTCTATAAAGAATTAAAATATGAATAGATATATGAAATTGAAAAGACCTTTCACTTTGTGTCATGTAAAGGGAGAATCTAATGTAACGACAAGGTAAACGTTCGCACAAATGAAAACGTGTACGCGGAAAGAGGAAGAAGAACCATAACGTATAACATCAAAGTTTCCTCGTTGAGATTCATCGATTCATTAGACATTCTACGCGTTAGCCTACGTCCAACTGCTGCTTGTTGCATCCTCGTACAGACTTCAACATCCCACCTCCTCCTTTTTCCCTGCCTTCCTCCTCTCATCCCTCTTCTATATTTCTTTCTTTCTCTCTTTGAATACGTCAGTTAACATCGAACGAATTGATAAATCGTTGAAGGATACGCGTGATTAGAAGTTCATCGGGATAATATTTTTCTACGATAATGATCATTTTATTTTTCTATTTTTTCTTTCCTTTTCTTTCTTATTTTTTTTTTTTCTGTTTGGTTCTCTTCATTCCAAATGATCAAGTCTAACGTTAGTAAATTGTTGAAGAGGTATGTATGTATATATATACTTATGATAGGTCGAGAGAATGGAAAGTGTCTTTACATCGAGATAAATTCGATCATAAATTGTCAAGTATATTTCTTATCGATCAACAGATATGATACAGGAAGTAAACTTATGGTATTTTATGTAACTTTTATATATCTCTTTAGCTTATCTTACTTTGGAAATATTTGTTTGAGTTTTTTTGTTTTTGGTATTTAATAAATATATTTATATGAAAATATTGAATTATTTTTAACGATGATAGAAATACAATCGATTGATTTTGACCTATTTTAATCTTACGTATAATAAATAAGTCAATTATTATTGTAACATTTATCGATAACATTGTTAGATACTATACAAAAGTGTTACTGAATGATTTGTACATACTTTGAAAAGACAATTTTCAGTGATCTAAACGAAGTAAGATACGTTCTATGAACACGAGATTGAAAAACCTTGTTTCTGTAAAAAAAAGTTTTCTCTACAAAGTTTTCCTGCAATATCTGGAAAAATGATCACGTTGAATTGATTGAACTTTTTTTTCTTTTTTTTTTTTGCTAAATCCCTTGTGATTCCTTAATGTATCATTCTGTTATATCCTTGGTAAAATCGAGGAAATAAATAATAAATACGTTTGTTAGGTATTTTATACGATTTAACATCTCACATTTCAGAAATATTTTCTAACTATTGTAATTCCAGATACAAATATTTCCGATCTTATTTGAGAGGCTTGATTAATTTGATAAATCGAATAAAATTGACACGAAGATTAGATCAACGTTTATTGGAATCTCATAAAACAATAAAGTGTTTGCGTTTTATAGACAATTAATATAATTCTTAATTAATCATCTTTATAGTAGGTTTGATCATTAAACCGTCTTGTGAAATAAGATATCGATACGATACGTCACATCTATTAACTTTGACAATAATAAATTGTAGAATGATAAGACAGATCAAGACACGTTAATTATTATATCAAGGATTAATTGATTAAAACTGTTAAACGATCTTATTTTTCATTGAACGTATTAAATTTATGATATTAGGAAAAATAATTGTCAATCTAAATTCTAGAAAATTGGTAGTAATAGAACAATCCATTTTCATTCCAACGATTTTTAAAATATTTCTTAGGATGTAATAAACGTTAGCTTCTTTTTTATTAACAATAGTTATAAATAGATTTACGATAATAATTGCTTAGTTTATCAACATGAGATATCTTTAAACTTGCGTGTCTAGCATAAATTTCGACTTATTTAAATAATTGCAACTCGTTGTTATTAACAATTGATAAATAAGATGTATCGTAAAAAATAATACTTAATAACAGGTGATTTACGATAAATTTGTTCCTGAAGGTAAAAATAGAATACTGTAATATCCCACACGTCATCATTTATAAAATGCTACGAATTAATTCATACATCTGGTATATATAAAATAATTTTATATAAATAAAAATATAAAATATGTAAATAAAATCTACATATATATATTTAAATATATACCTGTATGTATATTTGTCTTGTCTTTCTCTCTGTTACGAGAGAACGCGTGTATCGATATTCAATTACTTCTTCGTAACACGATATACCGTAGAGACGCGGCATATTAGTGCCCGTATTACACGAGTCACGTGTACAGAACATAATGTTACAGACGCGCGTATATCACCGAGCGTTATCTCGTCATTTAAGATCTTCCATGCTCGAGTTTGGTTTCTATGCGTCCTTCGAGATATTATCTTTCGTGACGATATCGACTTTTCTCAACCGTCGTCTAAACTTTCTTTTTTATTTTTTTTTTTTTTAAATCGAATAGTAACCTCCACACACATGCTTTCGTTATTAATTTATCTCCCCTTTCGATTTGATTAGATATTATTAATAATCATATATGCATTAGATATTTAAATCCTTTTATTTTAATCTTAAAGTAGATATTAGGTTTTAGAATATGCATTGAGAATAGATATTTCCATTGAATAAATTAAAGGTGATCTTGAAAATCATTGAACTTTTATAAGAAACATTGTTTTATTTGATTCCCCTTTTCGAAATTGGTAATACAACGGAAACATTTCCGGTAATTAAAGTAAGGTGAGACATCCTGTAGAGAGTATCGCTATAAATACAGGTTCGTAATTATATCTTTTCTTTCGACCTTGGTCTCGTAAAAAGGAGTATGCAGTAACAACAGCAGCAGTAGCAGTAGCAGTAACAGCAGCATGCAGTTTCTAAATTTAGATAGGACGAGTCACCACAGGATGTGATTTAAATGGGGGCCAAAAAATATCTATCAATTTTCCACGAATTTACGGAATCACAGGCCAAACAGTACATACTTATATACGTATGTATATGTATATGTATGTGTGTATGTGTGTGTGAAACTATCTCATCGCATCGTAAAATTTCCCACGTACTTTCGAAAGAACGCTCTATTATTTTCTCGAAATAAATTTCTACGTATAGATTTGTATGTTACGAACAAAGTTAGACCTAGGTTTTGAAGATAAAATAAGATAAAATAAGATAAAGTGACGAACGTACAAACAGACAGACGAACGTTGTCAAAAGTCTAGAAAATTTCAAATGTTTCATTTTGTAGAAGATAGAAGAGTATACTTATCACCGTTTATCTAAACGATATGCACTACGAATGTTAACCCTTGATTGCGTAAACGTATGTTCGATGCGTTACACAAACACATCGATGATTCCCATTTCCTGTCATGGGTTTCTTCTTTCTAGTCATCTTGAATTTTATCGACACCCATGATTATCCTTTTCTTTCATATTTCCATTTTAATAGAACGAATTTATTCATTGAAATAATATAAGATTAAAATAATTGGAGTTTTGTAACTTCGGTACACGGTACTGTGTCGATTATTCAAAAAATATCGATTATCTGAAATCGTTGGTTATCCTAATGAGTCATGTATTTAAGTTACGTATTTAAATATTCTGTTTGTGCTATGAGACACGTATCCTAACGGCTTCTAAAGTCCGAGTTTAGTATCTTATCTAAATTTAGTTTGTTCATACGTACCAAGCATATATAAAAATAGAAGAAGAAAAAATCATGCGAACGGTGGTAGAAAGGAGGAGGATGTTCACGAATCGCGTGTGACATAGTAATAAAGAATGACCCTGACGAAGTACAATAGTAACGATTATCGAAGTAACTTTTGTGCCTTTCGAAAACAGGAAGGAACCCAATCAGGAAATTACGAAGAAAAAGATTTTTAAATATATTCCTATGTCTGTCAAGAAGTCACGGTCGTTTCTTTTACATTTCGAAGTAGGATTGGGAAGAGTAAGGGGAATGGACACACGAAACCATTGAAATAAATATATCATCTTGTATTTTCTTTCAAATTAATTAAAATATTATAATAGTACGATAGTAAGAGATGGTCTTGTGACATATACACACATCTTACATGTTTCTGGGGAACCAACAGTATTAGGGGAATGGGAATAAAATTTGCCTAAACGAACTTGACTCCTTGGAATAACGAAATGGGAGACTGGTTTTTAAAGTTCTGAGAAATTATACGTATTTTTTGTTCTCTTTTTTTCCTTTTTATATATTTTATTTTATTTCTTTCCCTCTTATTTCTGTATATTGTATTTCTATATTCTATATTACTGTGACAACTCAATAAAATTCTAACACAATGTATAGCAACAAGGGAGATTCCTTCTGAAATTTTAAAAACTGTTTATAATTTATGTTAAGAAAGATAGAATATCTTTACATTATTTCTATCCAACAATTTCTTCCTGAGAGGGAGAAAAAATACTATAATTTAACTCTTTCCTTACATTAGTAACTTTTAATAAAATATAATATAATATAATATAATCAAAACGACTAATGATTTGAATATCGTTCACTTGAATATTCGTTACATAGATCAAATAAACAATTCTCTCATCTACAATAATATTCGAGCGAATTAAAATTTCAAATTAACATTTCTTTCAACCATCTAATACCAAAAACAATATTTTTTATACTATATAATACAAAATAAAATACATACATTTAAATAAATCTCGTATAATCGATATATTAATGAAAAAAAAGAAATTAAAATAAAATTGAAAAGTTTATGGATAGGTGGATAGAAGGAATGTTATCGTTATCGAAAAAAAATGAAAAAAAATGGAAAAGAAAATAACACGTTTGAAAAATGAATAATATGATTATATAAATAGACGAACGTGTCTCTGATGGACATTCGTAAGTGGCTGGGAACGAACAGACGGACAAACGGACAGACGTACGGACGGATGGATGGAATAAAGGTGACAGGGCTGTTAAAAATGCGAAAAACGATTTCGTTACGACCTGGACACGAACCGGTAACGCAACATCGACAAATAATATGTCGTACGTGTAGACTTATATATAAGTACCATATACACGTGTGTATATACTTTAGTAAGGCACATATGGGCGTGTGGGACTCGACAAATAACCGCTGGCTATTCTTAGCTCTTTATCGCGTTAAATTTACTTTGCGCATTAGTTACGCTATCTCTTTCTCTCTTTACAAGTATCTTATTTTATTTTATTTTTTTTTTTTTTGCAAAACTCATTTTCACGAATCGTTTCTATACTCTTGTAGGTGAGTAGGAAATTTTGTGTAAATACTGATTATTCAAAATATTAATACAATGTATCGAGTGTGTATGTGTGTATGTGGGCAAATCATTTTTTAAGTATAATTTTCATCCAGTTGTTTTTTTGTTTTTTTGTTTTTTTATTATTCGATAAGGATTTTATTTTAAGATACTTCGAAAGAAGAAGTATTTTCACAGTCGAGAGATTTTATTCGTATGATTTTGTCTTTATTTTTTTGAGCGTACTACTGGCGAAATATTATCGTTGTTAACACGTTTGGCTCGTAAGATTTCGCGAAAATATTTGACGTTAGGGATGCTGAATCTCGCGCCAAACAAACATCTTGTTTATCTCGATTGTTTTCTATTCTAGTATGCTATACATATGTATGAATTATAATTATATTATTTTATATACATATATACTTACATATGATTTTTACTTACGAATACACGAATTTCGTAAATTTCACGTAACATCTTTGCAAATGTTAAATCATAAACTCTGACGAATCGTGTTTTGGAGACAGTCAATCAAAATATAGAATCGAATCATTTGTCTAACGAAAGAGATTTATTTATTTTTTGTGTTCTTTATTGTAGTTGAATTATTTAAGATTGTAAGTAACGTAAAGAAAGAAACATGCATAGCAACTTACTCTGTGTTTTATCTCATTTTTCGATAATCTATTTGATAATAATTTAGATTAAATGAAAAAGTACTTGTGCATATATATTTGACAAAATTTATAACCGTTTGTTTTGATGATAATTTTAAAAATAGACTGATTAAAAAATTCCAATAAATTACAAACATTTACTTAATGATTTATTTTAGATTTCAATGATTTATATTGGAAGATAAATTTTCTTTACTTTTTTTTGACTTTCACAATTAAACTGCATATTTATATCAAAAGAAGTAAACATTAATTTATTAATACCCAAGATACATTTCTTTCTTTCATTCTCATTTTGTATATGTAAGGATAGTTAGAAATATTCTTGTGCTAAGGAAAAAGACTTTGTTCTGAAATGATTCACGAGAAGTATGAACGACAAATAATATAACTTTGTTTCACGTCCTTTCCTAGCAATTAATTTTATCAAAACTTTTATTTTTCTTCAACTCTTACACGAATAAAAAATAATTCACTTTTTCTCGTATATATAATAATTGCTAGCAATTATGTATTCCATCGTACTTGGTTAAAACTATTATTAACAATAAGACTAATAATAAAATTACTATGCTTGTAGAATATCTTTTAAAGAATATTCGTACTTATTAATTAACACCTTTTCATCATTATCTTACACGTTAAAAAGTATCGAATAAAAATATAACATTTATTTAATTATTACAAAATTAAACATCTATTAATTCGCGTATATTCTCACCAATCATGTCTTAATTAATATTTAATATATTTTCATGATTTCTTTATTAATTCAAAAGAATTAAATTGAAAATCATTGGTCCTATCAATTCAAACATAATTTCTATTTTAATACTAACTGTATCGTCAGAACACATATATACTATTAATATATATAAACACATAGAACTATACATACCAGTAATTATTGACACTAATCTAAATAAAAAAAAAAATAATATTACATTATAAATTGAATTTTTTGTTGTTGAACTTACGTTAATAAACTGTCATAGTTACCACTAGCTATATAAAGAAACAAGAAGTATACTTCGTATAATTTGTATAAGAAATATCGTTGAGTTTCGTTTAAAACGTCCTTCTCCTTCTACCCTAGGTCGATCATGCGCGTCTATCTAATAAATCTATATCACGTGACTTTCACATCCTTATAATTAAATTGAAGTTAGAAACAAGCTAGTCGAGTAAAGTAATATCTATACTCATGTTGGTGAATGACACCATGCATCATGGATAGAAGACGTCTTTATTGTGGTGAAGTTGTTACGACGGCCTATCCCGTCGTGTGTGTCGCCTACGTAGAGTGCAAGCTAGTGCTTATGTAACCTGCAGCAGGTGTGTATGTGTGCACCACCTCACTATACTTCCTCCCCCTCTTCACACCCCTCCCTCTTCTTCTCCCTTTGCGTTTGTCTCCTCGACGAGGAGCACGTGTCGTCGCACCTCTTCCACTTCTCTCGGCTTTACAGCTACCGCAAACTCGACATTGTAAACTTTCCCCCCATAAAGAAACCTCTTTTGATCGATCATTAATTAAATCAAGAAATTTCATCGTTAAATCTATAATATTTATTACATTTTAAATAAAAGTATTCTTTGTTTTCTAACGAATCAACACTTCTCGTAAATGTATATTGAGTTGGTGGTTAAAAAATGTCGGGTTTTCCTATTGAATTGTAGCAAAAAATCTGATATTTTATTACCACCAACCTAATATATAGTTTAGATTTTAATTAATAAATTATTATTATTATTAATGATATTGCTTTAACACTTTCTGTGAGTTATGGTATATATTGCATATTCGTTCGGTAATTATTTGCACCGGCAAGTAAATAAGAAAATAATAATCAGTTCTTTATTGGAATTATCTCTGTTTGGTATATAAAAATTAGAATTTAATTTATTTAGAATACAATTATTTTTCAGTAATATAAAAATGACGAATAAGCATAAACGATAAATTTCAAAATAAATTGTAAATAAATAAATCACCATTGTATATTCGTTTAATTATTTAAAAATAGATCAGAGATAACAATCAACGAAATGATTTTGAAACTATTGGAAATATTTAAAGAATTTTCTTTCGTAGATGTTTTTGATGATTTTTTTCTTTGAAAATAATACTTCTTTACCTTTATCCATAACTGGTATATTATATTCATGAAAATTCTTACTCGGAAAGATATATCGACAAATTCAATTCTTCATTTCTTTCTTCCATTCTTTCTTTCTTTTCTTCTCTGCCGTTATAACAGAAACCAGCTAGGATACCTTTTATAGTGCAATAAATGGCGCATAAATTACGATAAAAGAGTTATTCCAGTTTTTTGTTTTTTTTTTTCTTTTTTTCAAAGAAGTCCAACCAACAACAGAGATGCGGAGATCACACAACAGCATCTTTTCGCGTCGGCGCGGAGGGACAAAACTTTCACGTCCTTATACGCAACCGACATCCTGTCCGCCATAACGACCTAGCTCGGGAAAATGTCAACGAAAATGTCGATGTTAGAAAGGCTAATATCTCTCTTTCTTTCTTTCATCTCTCAAAAGAAAACTCTACGTTTCAAAAACAATCCTGCTGTGTTCTATTTTGCAAAAATTCAATAATCGAGATAGATTTTTCCTCAACAATTTACACGATTTCCCAAAATATGTCAATAATTATGTCTTATGGTATTTTAATTATATTAATTTATTATTTTATAATTATAATTACAGTTAAACAAATAAATTCTCGAACGTACCATCTTTTCATTAACTTTTTAACGTTATCATCTTTACCACGTATGTTATTTTAATTTATCACAATGCTTTTTACATAATTTGTGATTTTAATCGTAATATCTAGTTGCTTGAAACCAGACGGTGAAAGTTCAATAAAAGAAATTCATTAATTTGGAAGATGGCAAATTTACAATCTAAATTTAGCATAAACATTCTTGTCTGGTTTTTGTTTTCAATTGTTTTATTATTATTATTATTACTTTGTCTTTTTTTTCAAAGCATTCTGTTTTATACGAAATGTTCATTCTCTCTGATTTTTGATATAACAATTCGTAAGAATTTACGAGAATATTCGTGGTACGTGAAATTTATGAAAGAAAACGTATCGCGATTTATGAGATATCCCATAGAGGTAGTGTAAAAATATACTGTCGGTAAAAGGTGGAAAGAAAATAATAAAAAAAGAGAACCATTGTTAAATTGTTAACTGAAAAATAGAAAGGGATTTGACTTTTAACAAAAATATCATTGCACACGTATTTTTGCTCGATAGAAAAAGTTTGAAAAGAATGATTTTTGTTCTTTACAATAGATCAAAGAAATAAATTATTTCTATTAATTTAAATCATATCTTCTTTTAATATACATTATAATCGTATAATTTTATTTTTAATTATCATAAGCTTTCCTACAGATAAAGTTAACCAATCGCAAAACTAATCTGATAGTTTAAAACTCTTAAAGACACAGGGATATTAGATATTATCACGCAAAATGATGATTCACGTAAATGAACGTGACCTCGTGACAAGTATACTACTTTACACAGGAACATACTAGTTATTCTTTACACATCACTGTAATATTTTTACATCCTTAGATAAAATGTGAGTGAGAGAGAAGTATATTGCATTAATGAAAGGCACGTAGATTCTTTGCAAAATGACTCCAATGTTGAATGTCTTATGAATTCCTTTTATTTATTATTAGATTTCTAAATAATTGATAGCTAACGACACGTTCACAGCGATTAACGATTAGCAATATAATAAAAACATGACGGAAAGTATAAAAACGTACGAGGTCTTTTTTATTTTTTTATTATTTATCGGATATTAATAGCTCCATTGGTTAAGTTCCTCGTGTCTTTTTAACGATGAATTATTAATGCAATTATGAGGATCATTGAATACGTCATAGAATGAGAATCAAACCTATCTTTGATTAATTATATTCATTGCTCACATGTTACTTACAAATATATAAATATATGTATAAGTACTTGAAAATGATATATGAATATTGCTAATTTTTGGATTTATATTAAACCTTTATTTTTTATTTTTTCATTTATACTAGACTTTGTTAATTTAATCAAACAATTGTTTGATGAACAGTCTTATTTATTCTTCCATTAAATTATAATATTAAAATTGTTTTTATTAATCTTATTCGTTCTTTCATTTATTTCTAAATGATGAAGTACCATTCATGTCAGAATAGTATTATAGCATTTACATTCACTTAATATAAATACATTTTTTAATTAACCCACACTACGTTGAAAGATTGTAGGTAGTGTACGAAATAAATATACATTTTTCTTATAATACTAACAACATTCAATACAAGTTCGACCTATCGTGTATAATGACAAATTTGCCTTTAATATAACTTTCCATAAATTTACTAATTCCCTGACTGGATAATATATAAATTCTCATTTCTATATCGCAAAAGTTTGATTATATAACTTTGAATAAAATCGAATCCTCGTTAACTTTAGCTATCAAATAACTTAAAACTCTAGCTACTCTATACGTCAATATAACATAGCTTTTGAAGTCATTCTAATCATTTCTTTCAGATTTATCCAACTTTGGTTCATACTATTTAAAAAAAAAGAAAAGAATATTATTTATTACCATAAATAACGTAAATAAAAATATTATCTAATATATTATATTAGATTAGTGGAAAAAAAATGTCAGATTTTCCCATTGAATTGTGGCTAAAAATCCGACATTTTTTTACCACCAAGCCAATATAATTTAAAAGAAAATTCATTATTTTTACATTTATATTTGAAGCTTAAATTATCTTTTTGTCCGATTTAATATACCAGTAATTAGAGATATAATAATAGAGTAAAACAATTAGCGTATTTTAGTAGCTAGAGGATTAATATGTGTCCTGGATAAATGATAAAGAGGTCAGAGGAGATATTTTAGGAGCGGGTCGATTTTTTTGTTGGCAGGTGAGCGGGAGGGAGGCGCTGCTGACCGGTGGCGGCGGCGGCCATGCGCCCTGGCCCGCTAATACAGCCGAGCCGCCGCAGGCCTCCCCGTCGCCAGCATCAGGTGCCCAATCGGCTGCACTATCATCGAATTTCCCAGCATCAACATCACCATTACCATCAACCTCAACAACAAGAACAACAACGTCAAAATCATCAACAACAACAACATCATCATCATCCTCGATCTTGTTCACGTTGCAAGGACGACGAACAACGGCAACAAGAGGACTACCATAATTATCATAATAATAATCATCATCGTCATCATCATCATCAGAAACAACAACAACACCAACAACAACAGCAGCAGCAACATCATCATCATCATTATTATTATTATCATCGTAATCATCATCGTCAACAGGAACGTCAACGTGCAGGTGGACGAAGAAGATACTTCCAAGGAGGACATTTGTTATCCTCGAGAAGTCTTTTCGTACTTCTATTGTTGGCAAGCAGCCCTTTGGTCCTTGGCTTGGCCGAACCATCCTCCGCGCACGAATGGCTCAGAAAGACAAGCTATTCCTCATCGTCCTCATACTTTGACGGTTCCTCGAAGCCGGTCTTCAGTAGGAATACCGTAGATAAATATCCCATGCCTAATTCTGCCTCATCGACTAAAACTGAACTGAGGAAGACTCAGAATCTCACTATCGGATATCTAACGGCTATTAAGGGTGGTCTCAAGGATCGACAAGGATTGGCTATTTCTGGTGCTATTTCTATGGCACTCGACGAGGTAACTTTTTATTATTTTTATTTCCTCGATATTTATTTCGATGAATTATTCACCGACATAATCAATCAAACAATCGATCTCATATTTAGATGACAATTGTTTTTATCTTACAATTAATAAAAAAAAAATCTCAAACGTGGTAATTGAGAACGTTGAGAACCAGAGTGGACCAACCTCGCCAGTTGTGGTTTTGAGGAAACTGCTTTAACCCTTTCAGTACGAGCATCGTATATATTCGGTATTCTATAATTCTGTATATAAGCGTTACTTATATAAAATTATTAGAATTTTATTTAAGGCTTGTTAGAAGAAACATTATTCTTATATTAATCATAGTTTTTATTTATTTAAAAAATCGTACAAGTTTTTGTGAATTAGTTTTAGAGAAATTATAAAGATGATATTAAGATTGAAAAAAAAAATGTATTATTAATTTTATTAACGAATACTGGGGAATATTTTGAGAAAAAATGACAACAAGAAAATATTACTTGGTTCCACGGTGTTTCTCAAAACTTCTCAATTGGAGTAAGTAACTAAACTGGAATTTACGAAATAATCGAACGGGGTAAGCTCTTCCTTCTCGATATATCGTACTGGTCAAACGTTCTCTCCAATCGTCTGAAGAGCAACACGTATATAAAGTATGTATGGTGGTGGGATCGACGATGGGGCTCCAGGAGGTTCGATAATTCATTCGAAGAGATCGGCGCGTTCGCGGTGACCGTGAGATCGTTTTCGCCGTCTCGTTCGTTGAATCAGAGTGGGAAGAGGAGAAAGGTAGTAATACTCTTTCTCTCTCATTCTTTCTTTCCCATCTCTCTTTCTTATTCTGGAAGGAACAGCAGCAACAGCAGGAGCAAAGTAACTCGACCGATTCCACATCTTTCTCTCTCTTTTTCTTACTTTCTTCTTTTAGTTTCTCTTCGCGAAAGAAAGAAAGGAGAAGAAAGAGTAAGAAAGAGAGACTTCTTCGTCGCTTGGGTTTAAAAATACAAGACTAGCATTATTTGCCGGTCCGCCCACGCGAGCACCAACGAAACTGCACTCACGGCCAACCGTGAGAAGAATTCGTTCGCGATCGAGAACGCCTCTTCCTTCTCTCTCTCTCTCTCTCTCTCTCTTTTTTCTTTCTTCTTTCTTTCTCCTCCTCTCCTCCTTCTCCTCCTCCTCCTCCCACGTTTTATCCCAAACTCAACTTCGAGAAGATCTCTTTGCAAGTTGCAGTATGCATCCGTTTGTCTTTCATCTTTCTCTCTTTTTCATTCTTATTCGTGTGATACATGATTGTGAGTATGCATGTTTGTGTGTATATATGTATGTTTGTTTGTTTGTGTGTATCGGTGCCCCCCGTGTGAAAGAGTAAGAGTGAGAGAAACGGAAAGAGAAGTTACGGGTTGGGAATGCCCGAAATGAACCGATCGTATCGCGCCTTTCAAGCTGTAACCACCACCACCACCACCACCACCACCAGGTACCAGCACCACCCTGGCGCGAAAATAAAACGCCGTTATGTCAAAGATTAATCGGCCATCCGGCAGTAATTACTAACCGCGAACCGTATCCACCCTATTTCGCGGCTCGAAATCATCCCGGCGCATTCTGCTATCGATTTTTCTTATTAATTTCAGAGAGAGCTCATACTTTGCTTCGTTCTCTTTCGTTCGTTCTTTCGCACCTTGATCTTTATTTCTCTTCGTGTCGGTAAAAACGTCTTATCTGTAACTCACTTTCTCACTTTATTATTATTTTTATTCATTTTTTCCTTTTTCCTTCTTCTCTCGACCTTAACTCGAAATCTGTAAGATTCTCAATTTCGTATTTATAAATTTATAATAAAAAAAAAAATAACTTCAAGTTAATAATGAATTCCTCTAGGAGTAGTAATGTATCGAGATTTTAATTCTTTTATTTTTATTTTAATAAATAATTTGAATTCTTTTTACAAGATGACAATGAGGTAACCAATAACGTTGATCGGTGAAACAACGTTAGATTAATTAATTGAAAGAAATGACTCGTAGAAGTTCTTTGAGAGGGAGATCGTGATATGGGGGTAGGGTAAGAGTTCTGAAGAAAAAGGTAAAGCGCAGGAAACAACACACTCGCGGCGGTTTTATTTATACACTTCGATATGTCACGCAAGAGTAAGCATCGCGATCGCAATGTCTAAACTCCTGGCGTCCGTTGTTGGTGCCGTAAGCAGAACGACACTTACTTGGGCGAGTTATAACGTGGCCTTTATCCGTCATATACCTAACATATCGTAATAAGCATTCTCTCGTGGTTGGTGGTCGCGTTCAGAACGCGTTCCTACCTGCTTGCTTGCTTACCTGCCTGCCTGCGTGCGTGCAGGTGCACCTTGTACGGTTTATCCTCGTCATTGCGTCAAGTGAATTGAGAGAAGAAAAAAAAATGAAAATAAAATAAATAAAAGTATGGAATTTGCTGCGTTAACTAGAGCATACGTGGGAGATAATGAGATCGGTAAACGGAACGTTCATCGGTTTCATAAAAGGGAAAGAGAGATGACTAGTCGCGTGCGTATGATCGATGATGAAAAATCGCGAGATCGTTTTCCTGACGTGTTTGTTAATCGATTGATCGATGTTTTATTTTTAGGAATCAGAATGGAAATTGCTAGAGAATAGGTTGATTTATAATATTTTTCTATTATTATTTTTTATTTAATTATTTTAAACTTAATTCTTTTTCTAATTTATCTTTCTATTTTTCCTTTATCAAATTTAACAATAAAAAATAAGTAGAAATTAGTAAAATATATTTTCGTCGTCCTTGGAATTCGCGTCGCCTTTCAAAACTGAACGCCCTTCGTGTTCGTGTTCAAAAAGTATAACCGATTGGTAAAATTGCAATGGCCTTCTACGCTTTATACTTTCTTTTCGTTCCTTATATGTTAACGTTGAAGTTATTCGTTGCATTCGATAAAGAGTTATAATTAAAATATTTCCAGAAAATAGCGCGAATAATGTCATTGAGATTGTCGATCGAAAGAAAACAACACCAGTTGCACGGGTTACTTTTTTAATAGATTACATTTTTTCTTTTTTTAATGCATTACTTTTATCGATAGATGTAGATTTAAAAATAAAATACAAAAACTATTCTTCTATCATGGAAAAATTCTTTTACGTTAAAATTGAATACAAAAGGGACACATTGATAAAGAAAATTTAAATTAAAAAAAAAAATAAAAAGTCTTTGATATAATTCATCTTAAAGAAATAATCAACAAATAACGTAAACACATATATACGCTTTGATTCGTCGATATTTCTTTATTTCGGCAACCTTTCTGAAACTCGTGTCACGAATATTAAATTCGACTCGAATTTATTATTATGCAACTCACAATATCCTATATTTTTTCTTTTTTTCTTTCTCTCACTCTTCTTTATTCGCGTAGGAGAGTCATGCCGAGAACGCAGAATAGTTTACTCGCATAATGGCTTCTGTGCAATGTTCAAAGGGAAACTCGCGAATCCCCGCGGAAAGAGACACGAAAGAGAGAGAGAGAAACAGGGTGATGAAGAGGTGGAGGAGGAGATGGAGAAGGAGGGGGGTGGTAGTAGTAGTAGTAGTAGTAGTAGTAGTAGTAGTAGTCTAGAAGGATTTATTGCACGTGCGAACTTTTCAACGGTACCAACGGTTATAATTTCAACTCGCATTGGCAAGCATGTAAATTGGCACACCGGCATAGTGACTACTTGGAAAAGTATTGTTTGCTGGAATTCAGATTTGCATAATAACCGAGCGAGTGATATTTATACGGGAGCCGGATATACCGAGTGTAGTGAGATTGTGCACAACAGAAAGAGAGAGAAGGAAAGATTAAAACAGAAAAAAAAAAAAGTAGAAAATCCTTGCTATTATGAAAACATTTTCAACATTTCGTTCGATCCCCAACCTTATTGCGAATAATTTTCAATCATTTCGATTACCTAATAGAATGTTTGAAGAGATCTGATATTTCAAGGTTTTCGTATGTGTGTGTGTGTGTGTTTTTTTTTGAATGATTGTAAGATATTATCCCCATTACGATCATTGTAACATTTGCATATTTTTGTCGTTATCCAGATCAACAACGACCCTAATATCTTGCCAGACGTTCGCCTGGTGATGCGTTGGAACGACACAAAGGGAGAGACCGTAGAAGCCACGAATGCTATGATCGACATGATCTGCGACGGGGTCGTGGCCTTCTTCGGACCCGAAGGTTCCTGCTACGTCGAGGCTATAGTTGCTCAGTCACGAAATATACCAATGATCAGCTATGTGAGTATTGATTTTAATTCTTTATATGCATACATATATTAAAAAGAAACTGTGTAATTAATCTTGGAATATTTTTCCATGATCTTGTCTGTAATATAATAATAATAAGGAAAAGAAGAAAAAACAAGTAGTAGAAAAACAAATAACGCCAAGTTCAGACTGGCAATTAATCATCGGATGTTTGCGTTAATGTAAATCTATAAAAACAAAAATACATTTATTCTTTAACGAATGAATTAATAACAAAAGGAGTATTTAAATAAACGTAAGAATCTTTTGATTACGAAAAAGAAAAGTTTCTAATAATGCGATTGAAGAAGAATAACGAGGATACGAACGTCAGAAAATTGGATCGTAGATTGAAAGGATTAATTTGATAGGAGCGTGAGAAAGTAAATGTGGAATCTTTTGCTCGTTCGAAAACCATCGTGTCTTGTCAAAGATTTACTAGACGAGGGTATTCTTCTTCGACAATCTGAACACCCGCGGCGCGACAATATAATTACGGGTTACGTTTGCCATCTCGCGTGCAAACGTGTTTGCTAGCATCCACGTGTTTCGATGCATTATTTTTTTTTTTACGTGTAATGTATGTATATCACATATATGTATAAATCTATGTATAATACATATATGTATGTATATTACCGAAAAGTATTTTTTATATTTCATATACACACACATATGAATGAAACTAAAAGTAATCGTAAATTTTTTATACAGTGTAGGGTATTCATCTTATCGATATTTAATTAACAATTTTTTAATATTAAAAATATATATCATGTATACGTATACATGTACATATCACACATATGTGTGTATATTACCAAAAAGTATTTTATATATTTCAAATGAAAGTATAAATAATCATCAATTTTCTATACAGTGCACAGTATTATTCCTCTTATCGATATTCAATTAACAATATTTTTTTTTTTATTATTAATATTGAGAGTTTGTAATAAACATTTCTAATATCTTTTCTAAGAAAATAACTTATCTTTTAATATATAATTTTTTGATCTAAACAGATTTAAAGTTTTTTTAGTTAGATCCTAATATGTATAATAATTATATATGTGTGTATGTGTGTACATATTTGCATAAATTGTTAGAAAAATTGAAAACTCCAAGACACGATGTGAAAATGATTAGATAATCATCGATTTAACACAACACACAGATTTCTCTTATACTTTATACAACATATATATCTCGCAATGGTGAATTTAATCTAAACGTCATTCTCGATTACGTAAAAATTTGTTGTTTTTTTTAAATATACGCGTATGTGTATATATACATCAACGTGTTATTTTTTTTCTGAAGTAATATCATAAAATTTGAGTGAAAAAAAAAAAGAAAAGAAAAGTTGATCATATTATTTGAGATAAGATCGATTTTTAACTTGAGGACGGTCGAAGCCCGGACTGGAATGGTAAACGTTTTATTATCGCATCCGATCTTTATCGATAATTTTATCGACGATCGATCGGCACGCACAAGGTCGTTGAACTTCGAAATATGCAAAGCTCGCGCGATTAGCTTCGATAACCGCGATAAAACGCAACGGGCGAACCCGAACCACAACCTATATGTATATACTTGACGACATTCCAGTAATACCGATCTTATGGTTCGAATTAGTCATTAAATAGAGTAGATACGAAATGCACTAACAACAAAAACACATAACCAGGTGTTATCTATATTTACTTTAACATTTGATTATATTTTTAACGTTGCAATGTATATTTCTTCTTTTATTTTTATTTTTTTATTTTATTAATTTTTTTTTCTCTACTCCATAAATATTCCATTTTTATTTAGAAAATGATTTCAATTAACGTGATTCTTTTAACATTTAATCCAGACAACTATGCTAAATGCGAGATAACATTTAATAAAGCGAAAACATATTTATGAAAATATCGTAGAAGGTTTTCATAATATCTCGAATCGATATTCCTGTACAAAATATAAATAAATGAAATGAATAAATTCAATCGACCAGAGGACGTGTGAAATTTGCAAAAGGTCGAAAAATATTCAGAAATGCATTGTTCACAAATACGATCCAAGGATGACTATTTTAAACTCATTCCTATTGAAGATAAATATTTATCGATTATTAAAAAAACACGAAAATAGCAATAACTTGTAAACAAGGTCGAACAGGACGGATTTTCATTTATTTTTTTTTTAAATTATTTTTATATCTCTCGTATAGATATACACATTCCTTCATCTAAAACATTTCGTTCGCGTATTGAACGTACACGTGGGAGGATTGATGAAAAAGTTTTCATCCTAATGTGGAATTAATTATTTTTGTTAAATTATTTCAAAAAATAGAAAGTAAAGAACTTGTTTGAACGTTCCTCGAAACTTTTCCAAGATTTTTTCTTATTTTCGAATTATTTTTGAGATCATATCATTTGGAAGTATCATTGAAAAAGATGGATTATTGACAAAAATGGACCGTGAGTGTAAGTCTTGTCCACTTCTTAAGACCCTTCTCTACCACGAAGAGCTACTTACTTTCACCTAGTTTCACTCGTTGTACTCCTCGCCGACAGTTGAGGAGTATCGTCGAGCAAATTTGTCGGATTCCTTTAACGGCGGCTGTAACACTCTTCTCGACGAGAAAGACTCGTCGTCTTCTTCTTCTTCTTTCTTCTTCTTTCTTCTTCTTCTTCTTCTTGAACTCGGTTTCGATCTCTCGTGGCGCCAAGCACGCGTATCTCCTTTTTTAACGTATGCATTATATATATATATATATTTTTTTTTCTTTTACTTTTACTCTTTTATCTTGCTTAAAGTGAAACGAAGACGGATCGTACTCTCGATTTCTCTCAATATCGACCTCTTTTCCTCGATCGATCTTCGATCATTTTCAATCAATTAATTTAGGAATTATTCGAATGATTATATATTTTATTCAAACATCAAATATTATTTAATAATAATAATAATAATAATTAAAGAAGTAAATTATAAACGTGTAAAAGATAGAAACGTATCATTTCAGTTTATTATCTTTGATAATTTAGGCCAATAAAATAATCGTACAGAATTAATCTAAGTTATTCGACAACGATATATAAAATGGTACACAGATGATATTACTTTATTTATAATTTATTTAAATATATTATAGTATTCTTACACACACACACATACAAACACGTGCAAGTGTTCTACCATTTACAGAGTGTAAACACGTACGATAAATGGATGGGGGGATATCGTATCGGTGACATCCTCGATTCATAGTTATTTCCGATAATCGCAGAGAAAGTATTATACTTTGAGATCATAAAGAGAGCGTTTAAAATGCGCTCATGCTTGCATGTCGCTGCGTCATCCGGGTTTACAAAGAACGAGAAGAGGGAGATGAAGAGAATGAGAGAGGAAGAAAGAAAGAAAGAAAGAAAGATCGAAGGCGACTCGAGATTGCGTGGACCACCCTGTGCACGTCCGCGAGTACCCATTTAGGTACATACGTGTAGGTGGACGTTGAGCTTGTAATGCCCACCTATGAGCCGAAGCGAAGCTCGTAACACGCACGAATACCACAGAGAGTCAGTGGGAACTTTCGATAATGCAACTCCCTGGTGTACTCCTTTCGTCCCTCTCTCTCTTCCTCTCTCTCTTTCTTTCTTCTTTTAGTATGTATGTTAAGAGAATCACATATATGAAACACCTACATATGTAGTACCTATCTACCTACCTACCTACCTTCCTTCGTGCAACCACCTGTTGATGCTGCTTACGTTACGCAGAGACTTCGAAGCGGATATTCGAGGTGTTATTAAAGTTACCACTCTATTCGAGTATCTTGAAGAAATTCTTGTATACGTGTTGTCAATGAATTTTCTAGATCGACAAAGGTTTATAATCATATATTTTATTTAACTTATAACAAATTTTTCATAGTATAACTGTCTCATTTTGGTTAATTATTTATCTTTTCGTCTATCTCTTTCCGGGTTCTTTAATGTTTTTTTTTTTAAATAAGATATTTTACATAACAATTGATGCATGTGTTTAAGAATATCATTTATGTGTACACAGTTATGTGACTATGTATTGTAATATTTCTAGTTTTCATATTTAATAATGATTTCTTCATTATTTCAATGACAATTATCTTCTATGTATAATACGATATATAATTATATCTTTTAATAGATTTAATTCATTCGTGTTTATCATTTTTCTCTTGTATATATCGACAATTATAGCAGTAGAGTAATTAAAACCAAAAAAATTATTATATACGATAAAATATCTAATACAGAATCCAATTGTTCCTTTCACTCACAATGTCATAATCATATGATACATAATGTCATGTATGTCATCATACGATACATAATTACATCTTTAAATAGATTTAATTTATTCCTGTTTATCTTTTTCCTCTTGTACACGTCAATAATTATAAAAGTAGAGTCAGTAAAAAAAAATGAAATTTATTGTATAAATTATTATTATACATGATAAAATATCTATTAAAAAAAAGGACTTATCAATTTACTCATAATAAAACAAGAAATTAATTATATTTAACAATATTTACAACAACAACAACAAGAAATAATAAAAAATCTGTCACAGAGAAAACTAAATAAATAACTCTAAAATTAAATTCTAAATTTGTTTGCGTGCTGAAAGAAAGGAGGGTGGGAGGGTGTGTCGTTGAGGGTGGTGTAAG
Organism: Mischocyttarus mexicanus; assembly: GCA_023678845.1. Lineage (NCBI taxonomy): Eukaryota > Metazoa > Arthropoda > Insecta > Hymenoptera > Vespidae > Mischocyttarus > Mischocyttarus mexicanus. The sequence continues at coordinate 1,636,299 of JACGTP010000013.1, read as the reverse complement.
GGGACTGAAAACGAAATGGAAAGAGTGTGATAAGTAACTTTGAGACGAACGATCGAGTGTTCAGTTCGAAAGGAACGAATTATTCTATCGACAGGGGCATTTGCATGAAAACTGCTGATTCTGCTGACCTTCGCGATCTATTTATAACCGAGCCTGTTGATGCCCCACGCACTACTCGTGTAGACTCTTACCTGGTCTGGGCTGGTATATTAGCCCGACGTTGTCCCAGACTCCACCACACCACCACCACCACCATCACCACCATCATCATCATTGTAGACCGATTCTATACTCACTTATTTTCTCATCTCTAAAAACAAAGTTTATATCTCATTCGTTCGAAGATCTAAATGATAAGCAGTCAGTGTCTAAAGAAAGATTGATCGTAGTCGGTTAATTAAAACGAATTAATATTAATTTTCTTATATAAAAGAAAACAGAATATATTAGATGTATCAAAGATTTCAAAACGATATCATAGAAATGATCGATTTGATATTTATTAATATTACATTTTAGAATCATTAAAATTAATTAAATATTCTTATACAAATATGAATTTTATGAAAAACAAAATATAATATTTTATTAAACATAGTTGAATTAATCCATTGAAGTATCTGTTATGATATACTTATATATATCTTTAGAATGATTGATTGGATCATTTACTATGAAATTGTTTATTAATATATTTAATTAATCTTCTTATACAAATATACATTTTAAAAATCATTAAAATACTATTCGTGTTTTTTACTTTGTAGAATGATTGATTGGATTTATTATTAATTTCGAAACTTAAGTAGAAATACTTGTTTGATTGTGTCTTAAAAAACCCCCAAAAAAAGCATTGAATATTAATAGTTCCTTTTTTTTCAATTAATTTCTTCCTTTCATAACAAATATTTATCTCTTCGTTAAATAAACATTATTATTAGTATAATAGGAAGAATAAATATTAATTTGACTAATCATCATACCTAATTTTATTATCAGAAATAATCTTTCTTCACTTTCTTATTAATTTTTCTTACAACTTGACTTCTAAAATCAGAAATCCTATACTCGTTGTAAACAACAGATCGATTATTATTATTGATAAAATTGATATAACATTTGCAATTGAATTATTTGAATGGGATAGCTAGGAATTAGTAAATGGTGTCAATAAATAATCAGTTCAAACACAGACGATTGTGGTTAACAGCAAACAAAGTAGTAAGTGTTACTTTCAAAAGTAAGCTGTGAAGATACGATTTTGTTCAATACCGAGCAATAAGTGCCATCTTTAAATAAGCAACTTAACAGACAGACAGACAGACAGACATAAGAAGCGTGAGAATACCGGTTTTTCGAGAATCAATCCGATTCGGTTGGTGCATTATCATTTATTTGCTGCCAAAGTGTATAATTATATCATGCATGTATTAAAAATGTTCATTAATTGGTTGTTTCATTTCATCAAAAAAAAAAATAAATACCATTATTATTATTATTATTATCTAGAATATAATTCAAATGAATTATTTTTTCTTTTAATCTAAATTTGATAATCTACCGAGCAGCATTATTGCGAATGAGAAGAAAAAATATAGGTCAGACGATTTTTATATAACATTATCCGATTTATTCGATAAATATATTTTAATACGAAGCCAAGTAGACCTTGAATCGAAAGAATCTCGTTCAAGGGAGAATACATTCGTTATAATTGGAGTAGAGAAACGAAAAATGAAGAGAGCAAAAAAAAAATGAAACAGAAAAAGAGAAAAAAAAATAGGTTGAGGGTCGTGTGTCTCCTTCGTGTTAGCACACAGTTTTATTTTATTTATAGAATTGTGTATGAAAGAACGAATAGAACGTGGGAAAACTCGTACATACCGGTTTTGTGTGAACTGATTCGTTCACTTTGAAGAAACATATTACTGTGTTTCGTATTACTATACTTGATCGTCTGGATGAGAAAAGTATTTTTAGAGAAACCCCTTGAAATAAGTTCAATTGGTCCACAAATGTTTGATCGTAAAAAAGAAAACAAATAAAAGTAGTTTCTTTTTTTTTTTCTCTTTCATTTCTTTCCTTTCCTTTTCTTTTCTTACGTCTAAATTTGTTGCGGTTTCTTTCATTCGATAAATTCAAACCTATTGTATATAAAATGATAATGAATTGTTTAAAAGAAATAAATATATAAATTATAGTTTGTGTATAATAAGTATGAAATTAAAACTAAAATCGTATAAGAAGAATCTTTCGTCGACTTGAATTAAAAACGTTTTACGAAACAGACCGGTCTGATGAAGTCATCGATAATTAAAAATAGACAACTAGTAATATTCGAGTCATCATCTTTATTATTCTAATAAAATAGACTAATCGTCTTGTAGGTTACCCTTTGCACTTGGTTATCCTCCTCTCCCACACTGAGGAGAAACATCAAAATTTATTAATAATTACGAGAAATGTACTTTTATTCCATCGAAACTTTTTGAAGAAACACTCGTGTCTCCCTGTAGTTTATTTTATTTTTATTTTCGTCGAAAGAGAACATGCAAAATACGTTCACAACGATCTCTAAACCATTCAGAAAGAACGATAAAAGTGAATTTATTGAGAAGAAAGGTACACGAGTATGATGATAGAGTGAAACTTAATAAAATAATCAAACAATTCTAAAACTGAGAGATACAAATTTTCTCAGATTCAACGAGAGTAGTTGAAATATCGGCCAGTAATAAATCAGTTTAATGATTTCGTTATTTTACCATTAATATTTTCCAAACCTATATTTATTTAGCCTTTTACTTTTTATTATAACGATGGGAAAAGTGAGTTTCGTGATATGAATTAAAAGTTTCAGATAGACATTTGTACAGACGGAAAAGCACAGTTAGTTTTCCAGAAAAAATAAAAAATAAAACGAACAGTTGTATACTGGAAAGGATAACATTACGCTTCTTGGTTGGAATTGATAAGAGAATCGTCGCAGTGCTTGCCAACTATAATAATACAGGAATGTGCTATCTACCCTCAGAACATTAAGCAGTGGAAATATTATATATCAGTCAGATAAGCCTGAAATGGTTTTAGATTATGAAGCAAATATGGGCGGTGCATGGATCTTGCTGATCAATACTCGTTCAACGATGTATTTATTTTATGCTGACAAATCTTTCAAATAATTGTTACAATTATTAATATAATCTATTATTATTATTAATACCAACGAGACGTATTAAAAGATTGTCAAAGTTTGTATAAATCGAGAGAAATAATCTTCGGTAATTTAAAACACGTATTGGTCGTAGAATAAAATCGAACAATAAACTACATATTCCCCACTATGTGAGAAATAAAATAGAACATTATTGTTTGTTCTAACAGGAAAAATACCAGATGGAATACGTCAGACAACGTGTTATTGTAAAACGTGCATAAAACAATCTTTGATACATATTGGGAATTATTTTGAAAATTTATTTCAACGTTGTAGAAAATTGTAAGAAGTATGTTTGGATTTTTTTTGGATTTAAATATTATTATATGTTCTATGATCTTTAGAAATTCATAGTAATCTTTATTCTATAAAAAATTGTAGTTATGAATAAATATCAAAATAATCGTGCGGGACAATTCGTTCATACTCGTCGTTCAATTTCACGCTTTCTTTTCTTATCGTCTTTTAAAGCAGAAAATAGTTTATTCGAAGTAAAATATTTTTGATCGAATCATTCTTCAGACCGTATCGAATTCTTTATTATTTATTTATCTTCAAAATACATTCTTTTAAAAATAATTTTTCATACGATTAACTTCAATCGGGTATTCATTTTTCTTTAAATGTTCTAATACATAATACTTCTATTCAACTTTCTAGATATAATAATAATATTAATAATAATAATAATAATAATAATATTAATTAAGTAATTCGTCTTGTATTTTTCTCTCACTCTCTGTCATTTTTATGCGTTCACTTAATGTGTATGCCGCCTGAAGTGACGACGACGTGGCTGGTTTCAGACTAAAATACACTTAATTAATCCTTAATTGGTCGGCACCAATTATAATCCCAATGTAGCGACGCGTATTCATTCGTTCAACAAGAATGTATGACCGGGCAAAGGCGATGTTCTTCCCTCGTTTTACGATCAAGATGAACACAAAGATGTTATTTCGTTCTCTCGCAATGATTTTCTGAAATTTAAACGGTCGTTTAATTCGCTTACTTAACGCGATTTTGTTTATTACATATTCAAGATAAAAGAAATATTATATTTTTCACACTTACTTATAAATTTATTTCTTCTTCAACAACTATCCTTTATAAAATCTTAAATAAAATCGAATTATATAATAAATTTATTTTTCTTCTTTAATAAAATTAAAGCGTTAAGCGTGTATTATTGCATTACACGTATCGTAATTATGTTATTTAATAGTTATATAAATGTATTATTTAAACGTCAATTATTAAACGTTATATTGCAGTTTAAAAAAAAAAAATAAATATGTTTTTGTTCGTGCACGTGTGTTCATTGCAATAATACTTGACCGCGAATTTTCAATGCATTATATGGATGAATAATAGCCAAGCCACACCGATATTACACTCCACCTTCCGTGGTTTTCTCTATGATAGACCCCCGTTCACCGACAACACGATATGGAAATAAATTTATCCTTTTTTTTTTTTCGAATACTAATAAGAACTTGGGTTGAGTTGAAATGAGAGGAACGTCATCGTTAATCCCATCGAGAACCAGTGCAAGGTCATCTTTTGCTACATCATTTATTCGATTCCTCGTTTCCTCGTTTGATCGATTATTTTTAATATACGTATTTATTAAAATATGTCAAACGTATAATCAAATTAATTAGATACTTCCATGTATAATAAACATTTTATGAACTTTAAATAATCGTATTTTTTAATTTAAACAAATGACAAATCTCGTCATACGACTTGCATACAATTCTTAACGTATTTCCACGTAAATGAATTTTAATTGTTAATTTCCTTATGAAAAATGTCATTTTATTTTTAGATATACTATTTTATTTGATTTTTATTGGTTACTCGTTTAAATACGATAACCATTTCTTAATTTAATATAATATACGTTCTTATATTTGAAATTATTTATTATTACGTCAAACAAATCTATACATATTTTATTTAACAATCAATTCGTTATATTTTTCAGAATTTTTATAACTTGGATCTTTTTCGATGTAAATATTTAAACTTTTTCTTAAATGTTAAATAACAAATGATTATAAACGTGATATTGAGAAGAAGTATTTTTTTATAGATTTACATATATTTAAATAGCATAACCTTGGATCATCAAGCTGTTAGACTTTTATATTCAGAATAAACAATCTCATTTAATAAACATTCAACACAAATATGTTCAAATTTTCTCAGGCATATTAACATAGAATGCAGTTATTTCTATTATAAGTTTTTTATAAACCAGTTAAAAATAATTTCAATGATCGTCGCATAAATAATTTCTTTCTTTTTCGATTACCGTCAATTACTGAGTAAAATTTAAACTCTTATCTTCTTAGTTTTACTTTAAACCTACGTTCTTTCTTTATTCTATCTTGATGGATCAAAGGGATTAAACAACATTGAAACTTTGGTAGTTGAATCCTTAAAAATCGTTTTAACTTTTTCAGAAAATTGTAAAAAAAAAAAAAATAGGAAAGTACGTTCGATAACTTTAATTATACTTTCCTTTTCTTTCTTCTAACTTTTCTAGATACGAACGAAATAAAATTCGGTATAGTATAGTTTAGATAGTTATTTCATAAATTAACATATTTATACATTTTCGTTTAATTTTTAAATGTTTCAATTTTAATAAAATTTTATTGCCAATGTGTTGAATCACGGTATTATTTTGTCATTTATTCAAATATATGTTTTATATATTTATATTATTGTATTCTACGTTATATTATAATGTAAAACAAGTGTTATATATATATATATGAGTTATCCACGAGGCAATTATAATTTCACTTTTAGAAATTTAAAAAATAGTACTTTTAAAGTAATTTATCGATACTTAACTTTATATATTTCAAATAAATACCTTTAACAATTATATTTAATACCCCTAAATGAGTTCTCTACGTAGATCCATAAATTACAAATATGATTACTCAAGTTAGATAAAAATAAAAATAAAAAAAAACAAAAATATTGTTTCAAACGGTTACTCATATAAATAAATGCCCTCGATCGTATCTTGAAACGAGCCAATTGCAACTTCGTATTGCTAGATAAACATACAACAAACTCTAACTATAAATATCAAGATCAGTCATTATCGTCGTATTATAGATTTTTCTATCGAATTAATTCGATTGACATTCCCATTCTTCCTTCTACCAGTCGATGAAAGTACATTCGTTTCCAGAATAAAAGAAAAATTGGTTATAAAAAATAATCTTTAAACGTAAATCTATGTGTAGGTAAAAATACCTTGCCATTAAAATGGAGTTAGAAAAATTTTAACGATAGATCGATTGATCTATCGATCGGGTTCCTCGTATGTGTGTTCATGGATACAATAACGGTGCGAAAGAGGTATAATAAATCAAACTGCATTACGACGTGGTGCGAACGGTATTACGGCAACCGTATTATAGCGGGTGTCCGTTATCAGTCTAGCACATGTCCAAGTGGCTGCTTTTATCGTCAACTATATTTAGCCGAAAGTATTGCTTAGTCTGAAAACACACGCTGGTTTCTATCTCTCGTTTACTGCCAACTGTGACTGAATTGCAAAAAAAAGGAAGGAAGGAAGGAAGGAACGTGAATTAGACGAGTTAGTGCATTCCCTAAACTCTTCGATTCTAATATTATTTAATTAATTATTCGTAAATAAAAATATATGCATATACATTAACAAGATTACATTAATTTCTTGTATTAGAAATATAAATGATTTATTTAATAGTAGATATATATTAATAAAAAGAAATAAACGAGTATATAATCAATTATTAGTTCATGAATTGAATTACGTTTATTTTAACATAAACTATATAATATTAATATATAAACAAGTTATTAATCATTTTCCATTAACGAATTAGTTACTTTTGAAGGAAGAATCTTATTACATAAAAATAATTCTTAGAAACAAAAACCAAAAGTTGTATACGTAACAAGTACTTTCTCTTGTATCGATGTACTATCAATTGGAATTACAATCTTATTTTCGATTATGTATATATAGTATTATGATCATTTAAAAGTCCCATGGGATTCAATGGATTCCTACGATTGATTCGTATCCGTTAAGGGGACTTAGCAAATTGGATAAATTAGAAATTTCCCGTTAGGATCGAGATGTTAAAGTGTAAGAGAGAGAGAAAGAGTGACAAGGGGGGTGGGTGGATGGATAGAGGGGGAAGAGAGGAGAGAAGAGAAGAGAAGAGAGATAGGATACCCGAGGCGGAACGAGTTCACGATGGTTAATGGACAGAGAGAAAATCTTTAGTCTGGAGAAAAAAGAAGATGTCCGTTCTCAGACGACGATAGGCTTAGAGACGAGGAGGACATTCCAAATTGGGAATGTTACGTCGTAGTTGTGTCGTCGTGTATGTATACATGTATACATGTATGTATGTATGTATGCATGTATGTATGCAGCCTCAGGTTCGTTCAACGGTATCGCCAAGTCATTAATTTCTTACATTTATTGCACCGTCCGCATACGGTAAAAGACTTATCGCGCTAGTCTACGTACGGCCAGCTTTTGCGAATGCACTCGGTTGAAAAAAGAAAAAAAAAATTAGTAGCACGTGGCCGATACCGTTTTATCGCGACTCACAATAAACAACAACCTTTTCTTCCTACGTTTCTCTCTCTCTTAAATTCTTTTTTAATAACGATCTTTGTTTCTTTTTTTTAAAGACAATCTTTTAATAATTTTTTTAAACGATTATTTAAATTTTCACGTAACCCATACGGTTAAGTGTTTCATATTAACCATTTATTAGACGATTATTAATCATAGTTAGAATATTATATTCGATGGATAGAAAATCGGTGGAAGTTTATGACGCGTAACAGCAGCAGCAGCAGCAACAGCAACCCAATGGTGGGTACAGCAGTAGTGTGGCTTGCTAACTGCCAGTGTTTATCGTCAAGCTAAATATAGTCCAGACTATTGCTTGGCTGAACGACAAGCCAAAGCAAAAGAAAAAAATAATAGGAAGGAAGGAAGGAAGGAAGAAAGGAACGGGTCAGTAGCAATAGTAAGCTACAACGAACACCATCGAATAGTAGCAAAGTAATACCAGCAGCAACATCAGCAGCAGTTGCAGTAACTGCAACGAAAGAGAACCATGAACAGCAACTCCTCGTTCCCATGCTACTCTGTAATTCCCTTTCCTCTCTTCTTCTACTTGTTAACCACGCACGCTCGTACAAGTATGTACGAGAAGGAAAGAGGAAGTTAGAGGAGAAGGAGGAGGAGTAGGATCACGAGTACACGTTTTATTCTCGCGAGAATCCCTTAGTCTTCTCTCATACTTTGAACCGACGACGATAACAACAGAAACATCTACGATACAATATTAGCTGTTAGAATTTACCTGCTGTTCAAATCTATTTTCGTTCAAATAAGAAAAACACTTTACTTGACGTGATTGTTGTTATTAGTATTTATCGCGAAAGTTATATTTCAATAACTTTTTTTCTCTTTCTCTCTCGAATAGGATTTCTAATCTAAATTTACTATCATTTTTCATATTCGTCTTTAAGATTGAAATATTATACTAATCTCTACATTTAAACAATTTCTCCTGCAAATTTTCTTCTCCCTTTATTTTATTTTTATTTTTATTTGTTTTTTGTATTCGCGTTGATTAGTCGTAAACGATTATGAGTTTTTACATGAAACTTATCGTATCTATCGATATGACCAAGTAAATTACTCTTTCAGTCGTTGCACGCAACCGAGATCAAGTTGTCGTATTGATCGACTAATCAAGAGAACAAAACTCTTCTTACGTAACGAATACTATTGCCAGTAGTAAAACCGAAGAAGTTCTATTAAAAGAGTACATTGCTTCTCAACATTAATTGTTAATTAGGAATGATTCATTAACTATGACTCAGCGTAAAATCATTGTAATAATAAATTGTTATTATTTTATTGAAATCCAACCGTAATGTCACAAACCAGGAAAAATACATTTCATTAAAATTCTCCCGCTTGTTTCCCTTTCCTCTTCTTGCCAACCACGCTCTTACCCCTCTATGAATTTCAACGAACATAAACGTCCATTATAGAGACTATTTAAATGCATGATATCGTTATATGTTTAAAAAAAGAATATTTTTTATTGTTCGAGTTATACGAATTGAATTAATGAATACAAAAAAATAAAAAAAATGAAGAAGGAAAAGAAAAAGGTTAAAATCGTAATTTCGAAATTTTTGTCGCAGACCCATACCAAATTTGAATTTATAATTAAAACGTTTAAACAAATTTAGGTTGCAAAAATAATACGTGACATTAAAATACGTTTTATGAATATTTATTTGATATTTTATTTTTTTTTTTATTATTATTATTTTCTTTTCTATACTTATATATTGAAAAATCAATATTTTATCTTTATATAATAATATTATATATTTATTAAAAAAATTACTTTTATATAAAAATTGTATATACATTATATATATAGAGTATTGCTTAAGAACAAGTTCTCATATCTTAATAATTTCTTTTTATCTAAAAATTGAAACGACAGAAGATCATTTAATATCCATGAAATAAAAATAGGTTTTAGGAAACTACTAGAAATGAGAATATTTGTATTATTTTATCTATGGAGGCCACACGCGCGTTAATATTGCTGTCCAACGACGTTATCATCGATTCACTCTCTCTCTCACTCTTTCTCTCACTCTTTCTCTCCCATTCCTTCGAAATAGAATTTCTTAACATAGGAATCGGTAATTTGATTTACACAAACACACACACACACACACTCGATACGAACTACCCGAAAGTTTCGTCACATTCAAGGATACACGCACGTGCGTAACTCTATCGTTATTTGTCCGTCGTCCCGTAACTATAAATAGATTCTGTTGATTTATGAATAAATGAAAGCACTGCCCTATCCGTGTGAAGGCACGCGTGCGATCGTATGCTCGATCGTGCCTCCTCGTTTGCGTCGGACTCGTGTGTACATCTCTCTCTCTTTTTCTCTCTTTCTCTCTTTCTCTTACTGGTTCTTACTTGCTTCCTCTATTCCTCTTTCCCCTCTTTCCCTCTGTATCATTCGTATCTATTTGTGTTATTTACGTGAAGAGATTGCGCCGTATGTCGCCGCCAGATGTTCATGCTCTGTACTCGCCTATCGAAACAACGAATTATTTCGATTGAAATATTCCCATCTATTTATTTATATATTTGCCAACTATATTGTAGAATATTCAGTTCTATAAAAGTACAGTAGATAAATAGATTATTAGAACGTGTGGTGTACACATTTGGTTAGATGAATATATAGTAAATAATTGGATCAAATGTCACAATTATGCAACAATCGTCGTAACATTGATAGAGATACACGAGAATAATAATAGTTATCTCACGATTATAAAAGAGAGAGAGTGAGAGAGAGATTGTGTTCAATCGATCGAGATTAATTGGCAGGATCTGCGTTTAATCGTTGAATGTTCTGTAATAGTAGTACTCTGTAATTTGAGTCACCGTGATTCGAAAGAGAGAGAAGAGTAATTAATTCTGAGAAGCCAAATGGTTTATTGCATAATAAGAGAATTCATCGCGGGTACTTTCGCGAATTGCTACGATTACCTTGAATTTGTTTTATATACAATGTATATATGTGTATGTATGCATGTATGTGTATAGCATTTCTGCTGTGTTGCATTGCATACTCGAACGTTTCTCATTTAGATCTTTAGCTGCGTTCAAAGAAATTCTATTTATCTCGAATGAATATAAAAAATATTAATAAAATAAATAATGGGGGAAGAAAACGATGAATGCATATATTATTTATTCATATACTTTAGAATATTAAACGAAGTACTGTATATATATACCTATATCATACATAATTTGTTTTTTTTTATATAAATTATAGATGAATATAAAATAATATTGAAAAATATTACAAAAATAACCAGAAGAACGTATATAAAAGATAGGTAAATATTATTTATTGAATTATCACTGCGATGTAATATTAAATACAGTATTTCATTTTCTACGTTCAGTAATATATACAAAATATCGTATTTGAATACTAACACGTATATGTATTATAAAAAAAGGAAGATAAAAAAAGTAAACCGAGGGAGAGATGATAAAAATTACATGGAATGATAAAATCCCTAATATTTTCGGGGGTCACGACATTAAAGAGAATAAAAAAACATCTTGCTCTTATCATTGGAATAAGTCACGTGATGATGGTGATATTCGAACGATATTTTGTCACTTTCACCGAAACACCTGTCGCAGCCGGTGGCTATCATCTGTACACGCGTATACAATACATATGACTATGCACACGTGTATATTCATATATATACATACACATACGTGTACTACGAACAATGATCCCGAGGATGATAATGATCGGAGACTCTGTCAGCGTGTTTCTTTGACAACGAAGACGAAGATGTAGCTCGTCGTTGATCATTTTCTCTCTCTCTCTCTTTCTCTTTCTTTCTTTCTTTCTTTCTTAAAGCTCGAGAGAGAGCTACCACGAGCGTCCTTGAAGCGTGTCACAATCCAGCCGATGCCTTTTGATCGTGACCTTTGGCTCTCGTTGCAAGCCGACGGTTCTCAAAAGAAAGATCAACGGCAACGGTTGCCATCGGCACTACCAAAGATCCAACTCTTACTTCTATGTATGTATGTATGTATGTATGTATGTGTGTGTGTATGTATATGTAAAAGAGATATAGGCTGTTGGATTTAAACGTTCCTTTTCTCCGTTTATCGGGAGTTTATCGTGCTGTTTTATACTGCGACGCGACACAACCGACGTCTTTTAAATTTTCCCTCCTTTCGGAGAACTCTAAAGGAAATTCTAATGAACGCTTGGAGAATATAAATAGAGCGACGCAAGAATTCTAAAGAAGGTAGGTAGATAGGTGGTTGGTTAGTAAGTATCTACTTACTTACAACAATTTCACCAAAGAGAGAGAAAGAGAGAAAGAGAGATTCAAAACGATTTATAAGATTTTGTTCAATAATTATTTATCAATGTATTAGGTCAACCGGAAATTAATGTCATTATTTATTTTTCTTCAACATGATTTACAAGTGGACTCTAGCTGATAATATGATAAACAAGTATAATTATGTCAATTATATGAATAATGATAAATTAATATTGTTTAGAAAAGAACATTACTTTCCGGTCCATCTAATATTTTTCATTAAATTATTTATACAATATGTATACTCTATTATCAACTTATATATAAATAAGTGCAATTTCTAATGAAACTCATTCGCAATGAAAATTGTCTATAATATTAATTAGTATTTGTTATTAATTACTTTTAAAGAAACATATATCGTTTTCTCTGAGTCTCAAGTGTTTTATTGAATGAATTTATTTGATAAATTATAGGTTCGATATCCATTGAACCTTGAAATCGTCATAATTTTGAATCTATCGTAAAATATATTTGTGATAAAAAGAATCTAATGTTTTTAAATAATTAATGTTTTGAAATTTGGTTGTTTGATCGTTATTATCTTAAAATAATCGAAGGCAATCGATGTAAAAGTTTTTGTCTTTTTTATTCAAAGGACGATTATACAAATGTTCTTTTACCTAGAAAGCAAACATTCGATGCATCGTTGAGCATTCTCTCGATAGCGGTTGCATACATAATAAGTTCGCGAATCAAAGCGGTAAGCTGGTTTAAAAATACCAATGTTACGGTCGAGGACGCGAAATACGATTGTTTCGGTTGTTGTTTTATTTTGTTTGTTTGTTTTTTTTCTTTCTCTTTCACCCTCCTGCTATAATATGAAGTAATTTTTGAAAAATCTCATAAACTCGTGACCAATACCTGTTCTGTTAAACCAATTATTGGAGAAATAGAGAAGAAAAATATTCAACAACAGCAAAATTATATTTGAAAACGTCTTGTTAATTTTCGTTTGATAACAAACACTCGGTGATGTATAATTTATTCACAGTGATACAGTTTATACAGTTTTATTCGATATTTATTATAAATCATAATACAAAAGACAAATATATTCGTTTATTATTAATATTAATAACTTGTTTCTATAATCAATTTATTATTATTCATTAATGAATGTTGTAAGTAAAACAACAAAACAATTTTATATTTTATATTTCTCATTTTATTTTACGGGATAAACTCCCTCCCCATTGATAAAGAATACAAATTACAACACACGTTGAAGATTAATTTCTTCTAAAAGAAATTCATTGACAGAAAATATCAAAATGATGATGATATTGATTTACATATAAAAATATTCTGTTAAGCCAATTAAAGTATAATACCCCATATGAAGTGTGATGAAGTTTGATATACAGTAATTCATTTGTTTGAATTATAATAATACATTAAAAACAAATTTATTTTATGAAATTCAATTAGAAGAAACTCGTCTATCCGAAAATGTTCCCATGGATATGGGAATAAAAAAAATAAGAAAAAAAAAAAACAGAAAAAGAAGGAGATTGGAATCGTCAAAAAAGCGACAAATTTATCTGGCCTTTCGGGCCAACAAGGATCCACGAAACGTGAACCGATCTCTCTCCGAACTCTAATAGCCACCATTAACGACCCTGACAACGTACTCGCCGATCCGTTCGCACGCTCGCGAATTCCAGGAAGCGATCGTTTCATTCCAACCATCAGGATCGGCTCCTTTCAACGATGCCATTATTGGTGTCCTCTCGAAGGAAACGTTTACGAGCTCCACCTTTTCCTTTTCCCTTTCCTTTTTTTTTTATTTTATTATTTGCTCCTTTTATTTTGGTTCCAGCTTTACACCAAACAACGCAGGAAGCTCTTACCTTGACCCTTTCTCTTCTGAATTTACCTGTATTTTGTACGCTCGTAGAATTCGATACGCCGATTAAATTGCTGCTAACTTTGATCTCGGATTAAATCCAAACGAATACTTGCGTATTTTTGAAGAAGAAATCGAGATATAGTTTTTATTTTTTTTATTTTCGATAAGAAAACCATCGAATCGTTCACGAAGGACACTCGTAAGAAGGGAATCATCTTATTTATTTTTCATCGTTCAGAAGGCTTGGACGATATTAAATGATTTTTCTTTTTTGTTTTGTATTTTCTTTAGAACGTTGCTCAACAAAATCCTTTTTAATACTCAAAGAGTTAATTCGACTACAAGATCTTATCTAATAAGATTTAGATATTTCGTTAGGGACGATTTTCCCATAAAAATTTTGTCTTCTTTGGTAAATGAAACTTCCGTTTCGTGCAAGCAAGAAGTTGATCAAAGGTGTCGAAAAATTTAACCGATGATATATACACACACACACACACACATACACACTCGACTTTGTAACATAATGTAACGAGTCACGATATTTAACACTCAAACAAACCAACAACCATCTATCGAGCCTAAGAGATCGCTTATCTTCACTCGAACGCATACTTCGGAGGTCATGGCATTGTAGTATCGCATTCACTAAGCCGGTATTCGATTCCAACGAGTTCACTATTCACGTTTCATCGGTGTTTAACATTGCTAAATCGTTTCTACTTTAAACGATGACATTCATTCATTAAACTTATTCGCGTTAATGTTACATTATTCTTTCACTAATTCGCGTTTAAATAAATCAAATAATATATAATCCCATATAATATCAGATTATAATATAGTACAGATAATATTTACTTATATAATCATTTACAATGATTGGAACGACCTAATAAAATGATTTAAAATATAATATATAACTGCTCTTCTAACAGTTGTAAATCATTTTACCAGCATATTCTAAACGTGTTAAGGAATCAATTTATGCAAAAGAAAATTCGATTTTTTCAATCCATCATCACCCGGGATGATTTCCTTAACACGTTCTGTACTGCCGATTGTATACGTGGCACAAAATAATAACTAAAAAGATAATTACTTATAGATTAATGATGTAATGAAATATTGTGTGATAATATAACAATCTTTAGTGAGAAATATCAAATGGCCTGAACGACGAGTTAGGAAAAATTGGTTTAGCAAGGAACGTGTTGAAGGATTTCTAAGATCAAAAGGGTTTTAACATCGATAGATCGTTGATTCGATCACGTGACGTAGGTTAGAAATGATCCTCCTCCTCGCAAACGAGCAGTGAGATTCCTCGATTGTTTTTCGAACGGTCTCGCGAAGACGCGTTGCACAACTCAAAGATGAAGACGACTTGGACGTGAGAGAGTATAGATAAAGGGAGTGCACGAATGAAAGACAGAAAGAGAAAGAGAGTAAAAGAGAAGTGAAGTGAAGAGAAGAGAAGAGAAGAGAAGAGAGAAACCCGTCGTCCGTTGTGTGTAGCACGTTGGAGATCTCGACTCTCGAGCTCCCTCAAGGTGGTCTCGTCTAAATATAGCCGAGTGGAGCTCAGAATAACACCACGTCGAGAGCCGGCAATGACCAAAGCCCACCTCACCTCGTCGACGAAGCTGGATAAACCTACTACCAAGCGGGTCACTTTCATATTTACTTCGACCGATCTCCAAAATCTCCCTACTAACTAATACACCGATACCGAGTTATGAAAACGATTGATTGATTGATTGGTTGATTGATTGATTGATTGATTGATCGATTGATCATTCGGGACATACAATTATATTCTAGTTTTTAAATTGCATTTTTATTATTTATGAAATAGTTTCGATTGAATTGAGATGATTAAATACAAAGTAAAGTAAAATTGTATCATTACAAGTATGATTTATATATAAATTATATATATTTTTTTCTTAATCTATAACTTAATAATGTTATTAATTTATTTGTATATAATATATACTCTAGTTTTTTTTTAAATTGCATTTTTATTAATTTATGAAATAGTTTCGATTGAGTGTCGTGTCGTGTCGTGGTGTAGTGTCGTGTCAATTTATTTCTCGGCATAGCGTTAGATCCAAGAACACACCACACACCAGCTGCAATTCTACGTTCCTACGTTTAACATATAATCATTCACTTTACCGTTTTACAGAACCAGATTGTTACGGTTCGCGAGATTTTCTAGATTCTCTGATCTGAAAGTTACTGTCATCGCAATTGGGGATATAACAAGGAAGCGAAAGTTTGGCATACCACTAGAAAAGTGTGTTAGATCAAAATAAGGATTGAATATTTATCAAGCCAGAAACTATGAATTTTATTATTTATTTCATATCGTAATTATTTATATAATATAAAATATAAATTGTTAATTTAGTAACATCGTGATAATCAAAATCACTAATTGTTAGAAATATTTTAGATAATAATAGAAGAAATAAGATGTTTCTTATATATATATGTATATATATGTATGTATATGTATGTATATGTATATGTAGATTATTGAAGAAGAACTGACCCTCAGTTGTCACGTTTAATTTATATGTTAATGAGCGGCATGTCACATTTCAGGCGGTACGAAGAGCAACTCGCGGCACAGCCGCCACTGCCACCCGTTCGTTCGTTCGTTCGTTCGTTCGCTCTCCCGTTCATTCCACTTTCCTCTTACCCCACCTACCTCACCCCCTCCCTCCCTCCCTCCTCCTCCTCTCTACCACCTTCTACCATGCAAGCCGCGAGTTTATATTTAACTCGCGCCACACACCATGGTACCAGGCGCAGCCCACTTTGCTCCACTCCGCTCTCTTTTCATCTCTTTCTCTCCCACGAGTGCATTCGACTTGCTTCTGGCCGCTCCTCTCTCTCTCTCTTTCTCTCTCTCTGTTTCTATTTCTATTTCTCTCTTTTTCTATCCTCTTCCTTCCAACTCCACCCTCTCCTCGTTCCCCTTGCCACCCGTCGTCTCTGTCTGCATTTTGTTTTTCTTCCACTCTCTTTTTGTCTATCTTTCTTCCTTTCTCTTTATTTGTCTCTTTTTCTCTATGATTGCACTGCAACACTCCACTTTACACTTTATACATGCATTTAAAAAGATACAACTGAATTAATAATTCTATGTAAAAGATTTTTACCGAAATTTTTCGATGATTTTTCTTTTTAGGTTTATTTTCTTTTATATCTTTTTATCTTTTATCTATCTTTTAATCGAAACTCAACGAATTTCACGATTATTTAACTCCTCGGAAAACTGGTTTATTTATATTTACTAACTCTCTTACCCGAACGAGTTCGAGAACCGTAACCGATCATCTCGTCGGTGTTTATGATTCTATCAATTTAAAGTGGATATTATCCTTTTTTCTTCTTCTACCTCTTCTTCTTCTTCTTCTTCTTCTTCTTTTTATCTCTGGCAGATTAATTAAAGTCGGTATTATTATTAATTAATAAGTTTTATTCCTGAGACTTCGAGTATATCTTCTCGTTAATTTCTTTATTTTATTCGTATTTTCTTTAAGTTAGATTTCTCTACGGTTCTTGGAAATAATTAAATATAATAGAAAATAATTGATCGTTTTATGTATATATTTAAAAAGAAATAATAATAACTAAAAATAATTCACGTCATAGATAAATTTAATTGAAGAGATACAAGATCTAGAAATGGATTTGCTGTTACAGAAATGTTCGGATTACAAGGCTTCGAAAGTGAGCACCTTTGCAAGAACGGAGCCTCCGGATACACAAGTTACAAAGTCAGTGATAGCTCTTCTACTACATTATGGTTGGAACAAATTCACGATTATAACGGAAATCGCAATGTCGACGGTAGCTCGTTCACTCGAGGAACAGGCGACTAAGCACAATCTGACGGTGAATCACTACAGGACCGTAGAGGATCGTCATACTTGTTGCGAAGAAAGGTTACCCTGTTGTCAAGTCGGTTGGTTTCAACTTATACAGGAGACCAAAAATATGACAAGAAGTCAGTCCACATTACTTTATCTATTTTTATCTTAACATTATACAATAATTATTTCTTCTTATCTCAAATACTTCATTGAACAAATACACCTAGATGATCTATATCAAAATTGTTTAAACATTTTATTGAAAAAGTTTCTATTTAAAAATGACAAATTTCAAATTTGATCAATCGAAGATTTTACGAAAGTAATTATTACATTTTGATTGTTTCAGTATACATTTTTCTTGGTACCGCAATTTCTCTAATAGATATGATGAATTCGATGCTGAATCAAAGGTTACTGGACAACGGGGAATACATGGTCATATATGTGGATATGATGACGTATTCACAACGAGAAGCACAAAAGTACTTATGGAGTTAGTATGCCTGTTATCCAAACGATCCTTCTTCAAAATTATATCTTTCAAATGATAAATAATTCTTCATTTCGGACATAAAGTCAAATCGTTTTCAATCGCGTTGAAATGCATTTAATCAAGAATTCAATTATTTATCGTAATTAATTATTCATTATTTAAATCAATCTTTTCAGAACCAGCAAATTTAGACAGAATGGAAAATTGTCTTGAACCGAAAGACTTTTTAAAGAAGGCAAGATCGCTCATGGTCGTTGCTTCTACTCCACCTACCCAAAATTACGAGGAATTTACAAAAAAAGTACGAGATTATAGCGAAAGGGAACCGTTTAACTTCATTACTCCAGAACTTTTGAAAAAATATGAAAAGGTATATTTTTATGATAGAAAATAAATAACGATCATTTTAAAACCAAGGAGATTTCTTTTTATTTAAAAAAGATTTGGTTCTTTTTTTATCTTCTTCTTTTTCTTCTTCTTTTATAGTATGTCTCTATTCATGCGGCGTATCTTTACGATTCGGTGTGGTTATACGCTAGAGGATTGAATCAACTAATACGAAATAATCCGGGACTTACTCTACAAGAAACAATTAGTAATGGAACGCTAATAATAGAGACTATTATCAAAAATCACACTTATCAAAGTAAGTACGTATGATTTGATAATCGAGACTCTATAATACTATTTTTTAACTTCTCTTTCTTTTTGCAATATAAATAAATATATATATATTCTTATTACGTATCTATAATCATCGATCACAATCGTAGGTGTCAGCGGTGCGACTATAAAATTGGACAAGTTCGGTGATTCTGAAGGAAATTTTTCTGTACTAGCTTTGAAGAAGGATCCTTTCCGTTTCAACAATTTTTCCTGCGATTATCAAATGAAACCTGTAGGACAGTTTCATCAGGGTGAAACTCTAGTGAGTGAGTTGTTTAACAGCACTCGTGCGAATCATTCTTTTACGTATAAGAATAATGAAGGAAACCTTAAATATTGAAATATCGATATACGAAAGAATTATTTTAACAAGTCATTTTCTTCCTCTTCCTACCCCCGCCGCTGCCACCCCCTCACTCTCTCTATCCGTTGTTTGTTTTATATTTAATGAGTATTAAAGTATATTTCTCGTGCAGGTATACAGACCATCAGAATCTATGGATTGGCCTGGTAAAAACAAACCAGAAGCTGAACCTGGTTGTGGTTTTCTAAATGAACACTGTCCCAAAGATGATACTCACATGCGTAGTATCGTTGCTGCCGGTGTCCTCGGTGTTTTATTATTTTGTTCCGCTGTGATTACGATAAGCATCTATCGAAGGTGGAAAATCGAACAAGAAATTGAAGGTTTGCTTTGGAAGATTAACCCAGAAGAGATACGTGGTTATCCTCGTCTGGACAATATGATGTCGTCCCCTAGTAGGGTCAGTGTTCTTGAATTTATTATATCTTTTAGATATATCTTTTAATCCTACATAGTATGAGGTTCTATCTCGTGTGAAAAACTATCCTTGCGTTTTATTTAAATATTTCCACAGATAATCCAGATACGCTTACGATCGATAAGAGAAAAACATTTCCTTTATTTTACAGTAACTATTTTTAAAGGGAAATTTCTTCATTTTCTTTCTCATACTCATTAAGTATCATGCATTTATCCTAAAAGATATTCTATTTTAGTTAATTATATTTATGTTTCCTTACAGTTAAGTTTAGCTAGTGGAATGTCTTACGAATCGAGATGCGGTGGTCAAGTATTCGCGCAAACTGGCCATTATCACGGCGTAGTGGTGCGAATAAAAGAATTGAAATTTTCTAAGAAGAAGGATACATCGCGTGATGTCATGAAGGAAATGCGTATTCTTCGTGATATCAGACACGATAATCTTAACTCATTTATCGGTGCGTGTGTAGAACCGATGAGGATCTTACTAATTACCGATTATTGTGCCAAAGGAAGTCTTTATGTAAGTTTATTTTCTAATATATATACATTGTGTTTATTTAATCTTATTATATAATCATTTAATCGTAATTACCTGAAACTTTAATATTTAGGACATCATTGAAAACGAAGATATAAAATTAGATGATATGTTCATTGCGTCGTTAGTTCACGATCTCATTAAGGTAAGTTATCACTTTGATGGGCAAAAATTATCTTAGTTCTGTGCTACGCTATCGTAGAGTGATTTTAGAAATGATTTCTGTCGTACAGGGTATGCTTTACATTCACGAAACGTCAGTTTTATACTGTCACGGTAATTTAAAATCTTCTAATTGCGTGGTTACCTCACGCTGGGTACTCCAAGTTTCCGATTTTGGTTTACATGATATGCGTCATTGTGCTGAGTCTGACAGCATTGGAGAACATCAGTATTTTCGAAGTAAGGATTTTAATGAAGAAAAAAATAAAATAAAAGTGATAAAAATTTTAGATTCAACGAGAAACAAACAAAATTATTTATCGTTTAATTATTCCAGATCTATTTTGGAAAGCCCCTGAGTTGATGAGGGATCCTAATGCACCGATCAGAGGTACTCAGGAAGGAGATATTTACTCATTTGCTATAATATTATTTGAAATAATTGGACGTAAAGGACCGTATGGGGGGTGTTAATTTGGAACCCAAAGGTAACTCTATCACGATATTATAAAAAGATTTGAAACTGTAGTGATAGTCTATTGTTAATCGGCATTTGCCAAAAGGTATAGCTGCAGAAAAAAAAAAATAAATATGAAACGTGTTAACAAATTGACAGAAATCATTGAGCGAGTGAAAAGGTTCCCAGAAGATGGTGAACCACCATTTAGACCTAACGTAGAGATATTGTCCGAGTCTGAAGCAGATTGTGCTGAATATATCGTTAGTACTATAACCGACTGTTGGGCGGAAAGTCCAGAACTTAGGCCAAACTTCAAAACTATAAGGACAAGATTAAAGAAAATGAAAGATGGTAGGCATCGTAATATAATGGACCAAATGATGGATATGATGGAGAAATATGCTAACAATCTCGAAGATCTAGTCCACGAACGTACGCGTTTACTTTATGAAGAGAAACAAAAAACTGAAGATCTGCTACATAGAATGTTACCTGAGTGAGTTTAATTTACATGATATTTATTAATAACAAATATATTTATATAATACCTGAACTAGGATCCAATTAATTATTAGGTCAAGTATGAAATGGAGAAGAAATATTCACATAATTCAATTGAAATTTGCCCTCATTTCATACTTGACAAACTAATACAAAATATTTCCATTACTTGTAGTTTTATAAAAACAATATTTAGTTCTCATACGCACTTTGAAACAATGTCTAATAATTCACGCAAATGAGACAAGCCGTATCGATTTTGTTTTTGTGTAAATTAGAAAACAATCATAAAAAGATGAATAATGCAAGATTAATGATTGCATATTCATGAATTCATTTTTATCGCAGGCTTAATAATCCACGTATATGTATGCACCTTCCACTTGCACTTGCGATAAAAATGTAATCGCGAATATGTAATTCATTTTGAATTATTTGTTTTTTTTTTCCTTTAACATTGTTTTCTAATTTAAACTAAAAAAAAAAGAAAAATAGATACGGCTTATCTCATTTGCGTGAATTACCAGACATTGTTTCGAAATGCTATGAGAACTTATCGTAATGCATTTCGAGAAATTTCGACAAGGTTGAAATCTCAAAAAAAAAAAAAACAAACGAAATATAATCTTAAGAAGAAATTCTTTCTATCATCGAATGAAATGGTAGAGACTTGGTAGAGACTTCGACAAAATTAATGGAGATATTAGGAGCAATAATAATTATTAGGATCACTTGGTATAATATTATTTTTATTATTATCAATGAACAACATTTCTCATAAACCTTTTGTGTAATTTTATACAGACCGGTTGCCAATTGTTTGACGAATGGTACAGGAGTAGAACCTGAAGCATTCGATTTGGTGACCATTTATTTCAGCGACATTGTTGGTTTCACAGCGATGTCAGCAGAAAGTACACCTTTCCAAGTACGTAAAATATAATTGAATTCTTTTTTTTTTTTAATTTAATCTTATATATCATTATTAACAATTTTTATATTATTTTTTTTAGGTCGTAAACTTTCTCAACGACTTGTATACTTTATTCGATCGCATAATCAAAGGATATGATGTGTACAAAGTAGAAACTATAGGAGATGCCTACATGGTTGTAAGTACAACAATATTCTAAGATATTAAATTTATCAACGAGTAGTATTTTTCTTTCATGATTGATTATTTTTAATTAGGTGTCAGGATTACCAATAAAAAATGGAAACAGACATGCAGGAGAAATAGCATCAATGTCTTTGGAATTACTTAATGCCGTTAAGCATCACACGATAGCTCACCGTCCTCAGGAAACTCTTAAACTTCGTATTGGAATTCACACAGGTAAAACAAAATGCCATAATAAAAACTATATGTTGAAATTAATACGAGTTAAATAATATAAAACAATTTCTTTTTTTTTCTTTTTTCAAACAAATACACACAGGCCCTGTAGTTGCGGGTGTAGTAGGATTAACAATGCCTAGATATTGTTTATTTGGTGATACTGTGAATACTGCATCAAGAATGGAATCTAACGGTGAACCATTACGTATTCATATTAGTGGTCAGTGCAAAGATGCTTTGGATAAAATAGGTGGTTACGTTATCGAGGAACGTGGTTTAGTTCATATGAAAGGAAAAGGCGAAGTGAAAACATATTGGCTTACTGGAGCAACAGAAAAAGCTATTCAGAAAAGAGAGGTATAAAAAGAACTTATTTATAATTATTATTTTATATATTTTTTATTTAAATTTTTATAATAAGATATTTTATTTTATTTTATTTTACGGGAAGAACTCATTTATCCAAATACAGGAAACACAATCATGCGAAGTCATTCAAGATGTTAATCAAAATTTTAAATTATAACAAATTCAAGATTATATATATATGTAATAAGTAATACAATTGATTAGAGACAAAAAAATAACAAAAAAAAAACATATAAGTATAAGAAAATTGTATAAGAATTGTAGTAGCACTATGACAAATAAAGCATCGAGTAATATTAGATTTTACAATTGAATGAATTGATATTTATCGTTAATACATTTATATTTGTTTAAAGTTCGATTCAAGGGAAAGATGTATTATCGTCATCATATTTTACTATAGCAAAATTTCAATTTCATTTTATATTTATTTATTTATTTATTTATTCGTATATCATATAGAAAATGCAAAAATTCATAATAAAAAGACAAAAATAATACATCAGACCCTTAGTAAGTAATAGGTATATGAAAACATGATTGTTATTAAAGAATAGAACCTATCATATAAGAAGCATATTTGTAAATCTCATTCTCATACTACACTGTACTCGATCTTACAAGTTTTTCTATTTAAATATATATAATACCAAAGTTGATTTTAGTATTAAGTAAATATTTCACTTACTTCGATTATATTCGTAACTTTGTACTAGAAAATTTGTTATTTTTAGGTGGACGTTGGTGATCTTCCACCACTATTCTGCAGACCAAGAAGAAGCCCAAAATTTAATCCTGATTCACGTCAAGCATCGTTATTAGCTGTTTTAGGTGCTGGTAGCCGAAGACAATCTAGCGTACCACGTCCAACTGCTGACGATTCGTCTTCACAATGTGGCGGTGGATCAAGTCCAATACCAAGATCACTACTTACTCGAAAATTAGAACGATCTCCACTTTGTTTATCGGGTAGTATATCTAAGAGTACACTGGAAAATGTACCTCTTCGAGAAGAAACTGAAAATCGCGCTGTTAACATCAAGCTCGCACTTGACGACTTTTTCACAGATGCTAAACCAAAATTATTGGAAAATGAAAGAGTTTTATCGATAATTGCATCTTCCTCAACGACTAGTGATTATCCATCTCAAACAGTTATCAGGGAATCTCGATCGTTAGATCCTTTTCCATTCGACATTGATACAAAGAAATTCGAACAGGAGAATTTTTGCTGGAAAGAACTGAGAAAGAGTTTTCGATCGTTGGAAAATTGTGACAAGTGTCCACGGACCAACTTGAAAACCGATCTTACTGGTAAAGTGTTGAACAATAATTATCCGAATGGGAATATGATAATTATACCTCACGTCAACATAACATCAAACGATGTAGAGACTCCTTTGCTAATGGGTGACGAAAGTGGTTGTATAGGAGAAATAGTCCAGGGGAAACGTTGGCGCTCTTTAGATGAAGTGACACCTGATCCTAATAAGAAAAATGTGCCCGACAAAAAGTCTTCAGCACGAAATTCGATAAAAAGCTGGCTGGTTAGTCTGTTTAACAGTAATGGAATCCCTAACAGCGATGTTTCTTTAAGAAGAGGTGTTATTGCTGGATATGATATGCAGTCAGAGCATGAGAGTATAGTTTGAATGAATTGTTTTTATTATCCTTACTACGCTTCTCCTTTTAAAAGGAAACAAGTTTATGATGACGTAATAGAAGAATCTTGTATATCGAGAACAAAAGTGTATAATGTATATTTATGTTTATGAGTCATAAGCATGATTAATTGTTGCCATGTTTTTTTAGATTATGTACGTGAAATTTATATATATATATTATATATTATATATATATAATATATACATATATGTGCGTGTGAAAGTTACCGACAGTGTATATTTTTATTATCTAGATATTTTATAATTCGTACTAAACTGTGCGTCAGCGTCGATGCCGAATGTGACTTATGTAGCGCAGGACTGTTGCCTTGCCTGTTAAAATTTTTAATCCGAGTATGCAATAAGGACAAGAAACTATTTTATAAATATCGTTCTAACCAAAGTATAAAGAAGCGTAAGATCGTTCCGATCTCTTATGAGTTAGCATAATAAAACTTCTCGCATAGAAAACAACAGGCTAATGCAGCTGGAGTATACGTACGTCTTCCACATACATCGTTCAATTTGCTCCATGCTCATGTTTAAAGTATGTACATATGGTGTATGTACGTAAATTACCTGCATACGTATACGTGTACATATATATCTATGTGTATATGTATATGTATATCTATGTACACACTCGTGTATATCTATGTGTATCTATAATTTTAAACTTGTTCACTAAAGGAAGCAAATTATCTGTATGGCTGTGAAAAGTGAACTAGATTGTACCTAAGGTGCTTAGTAATATATGATGTTGTTAAATGTACATAACTGAACAATAATATATCGATACAAAAAAAAAGTGTTAATTAAAAAAAATTTCTACCCTACGTAAAAATGTAGACCAATAACCATAGTAAAGATGTGACATAATTAAAATTATATTTCCTTGTATGAAAGTAGATTAAAAATTTGAAACTTTTGAAATAATGCACGCTTATGTTTCTTTATAAATAACAGCAAGATATTCTTTATTTATTTCAATATTTTACTTTTTTAAGAGATATACATCGATATCGAATCTAATTAATTTGATATATATATATTTACATAAATTCTTAGGTTCTTAGAATCTTAGGTCTAACCAGTTGAAACCATTAATTAAAATTTACTACCGTTACAACAAATATTTTATTGTATTATTCGTGACCAGCATAAAATTTACCTAAGAAATTTGTTGGTTTTGGATTATATGTGTCTTTAAAGTGATTTAAAAGATTTCCTACAGGTTTCCATAGAGTTACTACCTCCTGCAATTCCATTTGACCCTAATAAAATAATGTATTATATCCTGTTAATTAAAATAGAGTCGCGAAAGGCAAAGATTATTGAATTATTCATATGTTTCAATAACAAATTGGCTCGTTATTAGATATTATATACTTAAATATTAAAATAATATAAAATGAAATAATATCAATAAAATAAAAGTATCAACAAATTATTACCTTGATTATAAGTAAATCGATTACCCTTACATCCGTCAAATACTTATTCCGTAGAAACTCTGAGCGTATTTTTTGTAAACATTTCTCCTGTGTATATGGTATGTCGTATTCATGAACTGCAATATAAATAAAAATGTACAGGATAAATATTTGTTACAACTATTTAGAAAAGCATTTATGTATACGTGTATATATATACACACATATAGACATATGTATTGTACGCTTACATAAGAGGTTACTTGAAAATCTAATTATTTTTAATAATTTCATACTATTTAAAGAAAAATCTATTTACATTGATTTTAATATAATCGAAATGAATAAAGAATTTCATTTTGAATTATGATAATCTTTTCTTTTATAGTTAAATAGGAACTTTTAGGTTAGATAACAAAGTTGTAATTTAAATAAAAATATAAATTAGAGATAGTAGAGAAAAATATTTTTGCACATACCCATAATAGGAACTTGTCTACACCAGGCTTTATAAAGTGCTAAAACTCTTCTACGTGCTTCAGCATGATTAGAAGACAAAAGAGGTCGAACAGTACGAGAAACTTTGGTAACCGAGGACGAAGCCATCTTGAACACTATATTCGAAGTAGTACTTACTACTGTAATTTCAAAACCATCTAATTTTTAAAATGATGCTTATCGAATTTCGAATGAAATATTTATAAAATCATTTTGCTTACACTAACTTATCACGTCTTTTCTAAAAATATTTTATAGAAGTAACCAATGTATTCGTGATAAGAAACAAGAGTAAACTTTACAAAATGATTGAGTTTAATGATAGTTTATAAAAAAGATATCACTTCATTTAATATGTATATTAAAAATCAATTATTTATTATTCTGATTAGATGGATATAGAACATTTAAACATTAATTTTAAATTTAATATATTCTTCGTAAAAAGCTCATGACACAAACGATCTGCGCATGCGCATCGATTAACATGTTTGTGCTTTTTATTTAAAGCGCCACATAAGTCTTTCAAGGAACTCCATTTATTTTACAAGAGAATTGCATTAATCGAATATCATAGGTTTATTTACATTTATTTATTTTAATTTGAAAATAAATATAACATTTATAGAACAAATAAAATTTTAATTTCTTTTTTTTTTACGTTCCTTCGATCTGTTTATAATTGTTTCATTCTTAATAATTTATGACGTAAAAACATTATATTTTTCGTTTCTTTATAGAGTTCTATACATTTAATTATTCATAAAGTAGTTTCCTATATGTAACAATCTCTTTATGGTGAGACTTGAGCAATCAATATTACGATGTGATTTATATTTGTATAGTTATATTATAAAACGCAAGTACTGTTAAATAATTTGAGTGCATTTGCATAAATTAATTGAATTTTTTTAAATTTTATTAACACCAAACGTACCAATGCTTTATGTGTACCTATTTCTACCGCAGTGGATAAAATGACCAGTTTTCAAAAAGCCATATATTTTATGATGTACGTATAGTAAAAAATATTTTATTTATACAATAATAATTCTTAATTCATTTATAATTTATAAGAAATACTGTCAAGAATTTTATAACTGGTCATTTGACCAGTATGGTACTTTTAGTGTTAAGCTACATTTGAGAATTTAATGTTATAAGGTACAAGTATAACACTTAAAGTGTAAGTAAAATATATTTTATTAATAATATGCCATCAGTCGAAAAAGGGCAACTGCTTCTATAATTTACTTACGCATAAAATAAAATAGCACAGTGGTTCCAATATCAACGATTACTGGTAAGGGTTTCGCCATTTTGAATTTATAGCAAAACTTACTAAGTACTTTAGTTACGTAATTGTGTATTAGGATCAGTTAGAGGAACATATGAAACTTGCATTAATTTTTGTTTTGTGACAGATCCATCTGGTTTCTTATCCACTTGTAGTAAATCTTGAAATCTTTGGAAATTTTCAATAGCAATTACAGGACAAATAAGTCGGCCTCCAGGAGCTAGCTGATCTACCAACTATATATATATACAAAATTGTAATAATCGATTATGTAGAACATAAACGAAGATATTTTACTTTATTTCCTTACTTGTTGCGGAAGAGTTTTAGCTGCAGCTCCTACATGTATAGCATTGTAAGGTCCATCAGCACTATGTCCAAGTCTGCCATCTCCCACTAGTCGCATTCATAATGATCTGTAATTAGTCTCCAGTCTATCTTTTATGATTACAGCAAAGTCATACAGTTGATGGACAGAGATCCGTTTGATTCTTCGTGGTAATACCTACTCCACGTGGATAAATTATGAGGTTTTCACATTTAAACTAGATTTTTATTTATTAAATCTTTGACTTTCTAAAGATATGCTGTGTAATGACGATAATAAAAAATTCAAACTATTACGAAAGGGATGCCATTTAGTGTTTTAGTTATTTAAAATTATAATTATAATCGAAGAATATCTTTTTCTTTCCTACGCAATAAAGTAAATTAAATATATTATAATGTTCTTTAATAATCTTACCAACGAATTTAAGACGACCATCTTTGAGAAAATGTGGACAGTCCTCTCGTACATTTCTTGTAGAAATTTCTATTAGATCAGGAATATGCTCGATACCGATGATTCGTCCACGAGGACCAACCATATAAGCCATACAAGCTGATAAATAACCGGAACCTGATCCGACATCCAATGCTTTAGCACCATCAAACAGTTGATCGGAGAGGATCGACAATGCATAGGCATGCTGAAACAATACATAAATCAAATCAAAGCATTCATTTATAAATGAGATAATTTGTACAAAATGTATATAGTCGGTGCTCGGAAAATCTCAAATAGCGATATATATTTCATAAACAATAAGGAATGATAATAGGGTTCAAACGATACCATACTCCTCTTATTTTTAATGTTAACTTTATGAACTTTAGATTATTTATAATTAATTACAAATGAGTCTTCAAATAATAGATTTAGCAAAACAATTTAAATATTAATCGTTTGATAAAGCTTTACGTGCTTAGTCCTGACAATTATAAATATCAATATATTAACATTGTTTTATTTTCTTATTGTCGCAGAATATTTAAGATGGACTTTCCACAACTTTTATACACTTAAATATAATCTTTGATCAAGAATACACCATTAATAAAATATTATGATTTTAATATCGTAATCTATGACTCATTAAATTAATAAAAGAAGAAAAAGAGATTTACTTACCATATGTGGGGCACTGATTGTAACGTTGTAACCAATTTTTCTAGGTTGATCAAGATAAGGATCTGCTTCGTGACAATATCTTGCTCTATCTATTGCAAGCATAGCAGCCTCTGCTCTAGCTGTTGCCAGAATACCAGTTTCTACAAACATAATTTAATTGAAATATAAACTTCTGAATATAATCATTAATATATTAAATTACCTTTCAACTTGGTCACCATCTCTTGATTTGTAACACCATTGCAACGCCATGCCATGCTCCACAAATGATGCAATGTTCACTATATATGTACATATATGTAATATCAATTTTCTATTAATACAAATGAAGATTAATATATACAATTATAAATAAAATGAAAATATAGTTAAAAATAATCATAAAATACATTATAGTAATATTATTTGAACATAATCGTTGAATAAAATGAATCGTAACCTAACAAAATTATATCCTACAAAATATATCTCTTAACATTTGGCACATATTTCTTTAAAATATAGACAATAATAATTTAAACAAAATAAAAATAACCAAAGCTCGATGTTATTCTATTATAAATGAAAAATACATATTATTTAATAATTTCTACGATGTACCTTTAACAATCACAATCGTTTTTTCGTGACAGTTAGCAGCGACCTTTAGGGTGTGTTGTGTGCTGCCATGAATGGAAACTAGTTGAGTGGAGGGGGACGAGAAGATCAGCTGATTAGAATTGCTTGATATCGATTTAGCCCGGGCACGATGCGAATTACACACGTTTTGACGTTTTTAAACCTTTCACTACTTCGTATTTACTCGTAGTAGAATTCTTTTTAAAATCTATTTCGCAGTTATTCGCGTAAAGTGTGTTATGGAGAAAATCAAAGTCAGGAAATACTTTAACAACTCCTTTGAAGTTTTTTTTCTTTTTATCCCGGGAGTTTATTTATATCAGAGAATTGCATACGATTTGTAATACAGTGGAACGAAGAAAATAATAAATAATTATTAGTGATAATTTAGGAATATTTGTATGTGTTATTATCATAATATATATAAAAATTCTTTTGATTTAGTTGAATAAATATTCTTTTTCTCATTTTCCCTTATTTTAATCATTCAACGATCTTTATTTATTGAATAGGTGACATGTGTCAATGAAAAATTGTTAAATATCGTTATATAAACAATTTAAAGATATTTGAAAGATAATTGATAAAAAAGAAAAGAAATAATCAATTGCGATAATCGGTGCAAATGATTGGAAATTTTAGCGAAATCGTTCCCATTCTCTCACACGTATTTCCATACGTTAAAATTAGCTGTTACCGAGTCGTAAATAATCTTTGTAGAGTAACTCGTAAATTAAACGTTTTTTTTCTTTTTGTTTTTTTCCTTTTTTTAGGATTCCATGGAAGAATGGTTCAACGATAAATCATCGACAAACTTCATTGTTGAATATTCAAATGAATTGATTTAAAACAACCACCGTGAAAATCTTACGCGTTTGTATTTTATGAGTCCAATACGCGATCGAAGATATTTGAAAATGTTTAAAGAATGAAAAAGTTAAAGTAAAGATAAAGAAAGAAAGAGAAAGAAAGAGAGAGAGAGAAAGGGGGAGAAGAAAAAGGAAAGAATGGAAAATAAAAAGAAACGTCATTTAAAATATGATTTAATGAAAAATATCTTGGGAAAGATATTTGCCACAAACATGAAATGCGTTTTATCTGAAAGATAACGAATATTTACCATCGTGTCAGTTTAAAGTATGCTTTGCAATTAGAAATATTTTTATTTTTGATTTCTAAATAAAACTAACGTGTCAACGCGGTGTTAACGAAGAGTATAAATGCAAACGCGTCTTTTCCTTTAATTTCATTGTCAGATGACAATCGTATCATCAATGAAGTTAAAATAAATATTTTAATTAATGTAAATACACTCTAATATATTGTTAATTATTTCGATAAATGTCCTTGCATTTGCCATTGCATAAAATTTTATTAGAAAAATATAATATACATATAAACTATGTAATTACATTTGAATAATAATATGATTAAAATCAAAATATAATGAATAAATACAAAATAAAATAGCAATTACATATCATCATTTAAAACTCTCTATTTAATATTTATTTGATATTTTAATATTAATTATCATATATTATTTATTTTATAAATAGCGAGTATAAGTTAAATAAAAACGATGAAAGTTTCATTCGTAATAAATAGGATGAATAAATGATGTTTCATTAAAAATATAATCATTCCGAATTTTGTTAAATATCCAGGAAACTTTCTTCCATTCTCTTGAGATTCCTGTTATCGTCGTACAACTTTCTTTATTTTTAATTCATTACCGAGAAAAGCTTTCCAAGGAAAATGTCAGTTTATTAATAAGTTTCAATTTTTTTATATTGACTTAACTTTATTTATAAAATTCGTTCAACTTAATTTTTAAGATGTTTCTTTCTAGTTTGAATAGAATACTGAATTCATTTTATCATTAGTATAGTATAATATATATAGTATAGTATATATATAGTATATAGGTATATATATAATAGTATAATACAATACTGAATTCATTTTATCATTTTATAAGAAATTTTAAAATAATATTAAATCGTTAGTAATAAAAACAGGAGGTTTTTAATCGGTAGGCAGTCCGTGCTAGGACCGATTTATCCAGGATAATTTCCTGGATAAGACAGAATCCTAGACGGACTGAATCCAACACTACCCCAGGAAATCAGGCCTGGGGTGTCTATGAAGATTTTCCTCCTGCCGTAAAAAAAAAAAACATCGAATTGCTGTCCACCTTTCCAGTCATTTCCAGAGAACACTGAAGATTTCCCAGAGAATTTGGGGTAAGTAAAATACTATATATACTATATATACTATACTATATATATAGTATAATACAATATTAATAATTTAGATTAGAGATATACTTTTAACAAAAATTTTTAAAATAAATAATCTATAATAATTAGAGAAAAAGAAAATAATAAATACATATCAATTTTATATAAACCATATATAATCCCAAATATTTGTAAATCATTCAACTTTACTCAAATTCACATAGGAATGGAAAATTTTTAAACTCTTCGAACTAACAAGTTAATTTGTGAGATATCCAAAGAGGGAAGAGTGAGAGACATAATTTTTATATAAATAAGAATGAATAAGAAATAAGAATGCAGAAAGTTAATATCGTTCGTCTTTAATAATTTAGATTGAGATAATGTAAATAAAATAATTTCATCGAGGACGATAGAAGATTCCGATAAGAAGTGTACGGAGGGTTGGATAGGTGGAGAGTGGTGTGCGGGAAGTGGCTGTGTGAACAACCAACGAGTTTACGCATATTTGAACGCGAGTTGTTTCATCGTAGCGAGGGGAGATGATAAAAATGTCGGGGGCGTTTGGTTGCGAGGGGTTGTCGATATCGGTATAAATTGACGTACAGGTTTTCTCAAGAAGCGCAGATAGTAAACTGCTCGGTTAGGAAACGTTATGTAGAATATAAGAGAAGAAAGAGATAATATATTCATTGATTTAATTTCATACATTTGTATAATCAATTATATGATTTAATTTTGATTAATAGTTCAATGTAATAAACAATTTATTAATAAAATTTTGATTTTATATAAGATCATTCGATATAAGATTCTATCGATTACTTTACCTCGTGAATTATTTATTCTTTTATATATTTTCATAATAAAACAGATAGATTAATTTGGTTTAATCGAGATCTAACTATTTCTAATCGTTTATATCCTACATTTTTAAGATCATCTAACTTTTTTCTGTATATATATATTTTTATATATATATATACACGTATATTCAACACAATGAAAGAGATCAAGGAGCAAACGAATGACCCAGGAAAGTTTCGACAATTTATAGCAGCTATGGTGGGTGAGTGTCGTTCGAGAAACTTTAAATTCTTCTTGTTATTTTTTCTTTTTATTATTTGATTTAACTTTAAGAATCAAAGTTAGAAGAAAGTGCTATATAAAAGAGGTACGTGTATTGTAAGTCAGGGATGATCCTTAACTTCGTATGATCAATTATTTTTCTTTAAAATGATTCGCGATCTGTCTAACTAAAATCTTGACATTGAACACATTCAAATAAGTATCTCGTGTACCAATAAATAATAATGAGAGAGAGAGAGGGGGGACGGGAGAAGCTATTGAACCAAAATGTTATTTTTTATAATTCATACTTATTGATATAAAAAGGTAGCCAGAGAAAAAATACGAATTAAATTTTAATTTTGTTATCTTATCATTAATAAGGGAGTCTTCATCTGTATAATTCCAGCCATACATTCACAATTAAGTGAGCATCTCTTCGTTAATTTTAAATATTAAAAAGAACTGATTAACATAAGTATACAAATTTAAATTAAGAATAAATATATTCGTTTACACTTCTTGGGTATACTCTTCTCGGTTAAAATTAAAATCGAAAGGAAATAGTTAATGTGTAATATTATTTTTGTTTTCTTTCTCTTGTTTTACAGTAAATTTATCAGCCATGGCTTATGGTACAATGGTTGGTTGGCAATCGCCAAGTTCATTGCAATTACAAAGTGAAGATTCGCCAATTGGAACAATAGCGATGACAGACGAAGAAGTTTCTTGGTTGAGTGCAATTATGTGTTTAGGTGGAACAATAGCAACTCCGATGATGGGTCCGTTATCGGAGAAACTTGGACGCAAATTAACCGGTTATCTCTTAGCTGTACCATTCGTGATCGGTTCTTTCTTAACGATTTTCGCAACTAATTCTATGTATCTATTCGTTGCACGTTTTTGTGCCGGCATTGGAGGCGCGGGTGCAATTTTTTTAATACCGCTTTACGTTTCCGAGATATCCTGTGACTCGATACGGGGTATGCTTGGTAGTCTGTTAGTATTGATGCTGAACACTGGAATTCTGATAGCTTACATATTCGGTGGCTTCATGCCTTTCAAGGTCTTCAATATTTGCCTCGCTATGTTACCTTTGATTTACCTTGGAGGTTTCATTTTCTTACCAGAGACACCTGTTTATTTG
Source organism: Mischocyttarus mexicanus (assembly GCA_023678845.1). Classification (NCBI taxonomy): domain Eukaryota; kingdom Metazoa; phylum Arthropoda; class Insecta; order Hymenoptera; family Vespidae; genus Mischocyttarus; species Mischocyttarus mexicanus. The sequence goes on along the minus strand of JACGTP010000013.1, from coordinate 1,601,577 downwards.
GTTCGCCACAATCAACTTCGGGAGGCTGCTAGGTGAGTATCAATTAGATATCTAGATAGGTATTTAATCGATCTAGATACCTGTTTTTTTTGTAGTTTATCATATAGATAGAAGAAAGAAAGGGTGGTTATAAATATTCAGGATTCGGTCGAAACGTAGGGATGAATATTCTATCGCAGGTCTTTGATGTGGCTGAGGGCGGGACACCAATTGACGGTTGAGAGAGAACTACTACGTTTGCAGATAGCTACGAAGGAAGCCGCAACATCAACTAAATCCATTGGTTTCTCAGATCTCTTCAGGGATAGAGGAACGATCAAGGGATTGGTGATCGCACTAGGCCTCTTTGCTGGTCAACAACTGTGCGGTATATTTGCTATGGTAAGTGTATTTACACACACATATATATATTATATATAATGAAATATTATTAACCCTCCCCTCCTCCCGAGAAAACTTTTGATAACTATTATCTAGAGAAGGAATTAATGCATAAATTTGATATTTGTTTAAATGTTGTCACCCCGATAGGAGAACATAAATCTTTTGCAAGTATCCTTACACATGACAAATAAACGTCGCGTTTCAAACATTGACTCGTCTCGTTTGTTATCTGATACTACTAAATGCTGACGACATTTGAAAATAGGATTAAATCGTTACTTTCTAATTTTAATATTTTATAATCGAAGTATCAATATAATTTGATACATTTTCCGTAGCTAATTAGTTGATTTTATTAAACTGTGTTTATTTAAAATTTGATACATTTTATAAATCAAATAATAGTCTCTCTCTAACAAAATATGACTTTTTTTTACAGATAAGCTATACGGAAACGATCTTTCGTATATCGGGGAGCACATTATCACCGAACACAGCTGCGATCACCGTAGGTGCGATACAAGTTATAGGATCGTATTTATCAACTTCACTGATGGAACGAACCGGTAGAAGACCTCTTTTGTTAATATCCGCTTTGGGGATGTGTATTTGCCATTATGTACTTGGTACTTTTTGTTACCTTCAAGTACTAAATTATGATATTTCTGCATTCGGTTGGATACCGGTTGTAGCTTTATCGATATACGTGATCGTCTACTGTTTGGGTTTGGGTCCAGGACCTTACGTGATTTCCTCAGAGATATTCCATCGGGATATCTCAAGTCTGGCAATTACAGTAGCTCTCTTCTTTGTTTGGGTTGTTGCATTTATGGTAGTGAAATTTTTCGCGAATCTTGTAGAAATATTTGGCATGTACGGATGTTTCTTTATATTGGGTACATCCTGTATTAGCACTTTCTTGTTTATATTTATTTTGGTGCCAGAAACGAAGGGACGATCGCGAGAAGATATTTTGAACGAATTGAATGGTGGTGATTCTTGGGATACGAAAAATTCTAAAATTCAGATTTCATCGAATATACATGCATGATGATGAATGTCAAAGATCGTTAGAATTAAACGAAAAAAAAATGAACGTTTTCGTGGATGAGATAAATCTTCTTCAAAATTCCATGGATAAATGTAAATTAAAAATTGTTGAAAATGTGAAAATTGTGGCTGTGGAATGAATGCTTCGTTAGTTATTATATATGAAATGTATTAATCGGCTGGACCGATATTTATGAATTATTATTTTTTATCTCTGTATAAAATATATATTTTATTCTTGACAAGATATTTTCAATATCGTATATATATATTATATTATATATAAATAACTGTGGTATTTTATATCATTAATATGAGTATTGACTATGTAAGATAAGATACATGCGATTAAAGGATGTCGAAAGGAAAAAAAGAATAGTAGTGTGGTAAAGAAAAATTCACGCTATATTTATATTGAAACGTAAGAAAATGATGTTTCAATGAATATTTCAATAATGTGATTGAAAATATTTACAATGGCAGTAATTATAAATATATACATATTTTATATTTGCATCTATATAATGATTTTGTTACTTTTTCCTATCTCTAAAATTTGTTTTCTTATTTATTAATTAAATGCCCTTTCTGAGAATTTAATTATTACTGTACATAAGATATGTATATACTGTACATATAAAAATGATTATCTAAGTCTTCTTAACAAATTGCGTACGGGTATCGAAAATTCTTGTTTTTTGCAAACCGAATGCTGAGTTTTTTGGAGAACTGAAAAATGTGAAATCCCTGGAAAAGTGTTAAGCGCGCAGAACGCCGTAAGCAATGTGTTAACGAGTCCAAATTTCTTAAACATAATAAGTAATATGTTATTTTTTAAAGAATTCCTAATAATAAAAAACTTATGTTACAAAAAAAATCTCATACTTTCTATTTTTGATACAATATTATATTATTACAGTTTCCTCTTGAAGTTTTGATTAGAGAGTACGCACAAAGAATATTTGCGTTATCTCCCAATTGGAATATATATATATTTACCTATATATATATATATATGATACATTCACGTAGCTGTATCAATCTTCTTCTAATCTCTTTCGTACGTTTTTATTTCCTATCTTTCGTTTTTTGAATGTGCTTGACAACAAACCTTCGTCATCGCTATCTACAGTTGACATAGATGTAAGCGTTTTTTCTTTGAAGATTCTTTGAGGAGGAGGTGGTTCAGATTTTTCGAAGGTAGGCAGCAACTGTTTTGGCTTTTGTTGCGGTAATTGAAGATCTATAGGCTTTCTTTCACTGTAAAAAAAATACAAAAATATTACTTATCTATATATAGAAAGAAATAAACAAATAATTAACACGGAAATATTTGTAGAAAATATTTTAGTATTTTATAAACGAATACTTACATTACTCTGACCGTTTCCCAGGATCCATAAGGTTGTTGAAATTCTGGAATACTATAATCCCTTCTATAAGGGACAACTTTATGTTGGTCTTCAACCTTTACTGACTCTTGATTAACAGTGACCTCCTCTTCTCCTTCTTCCTCTTTAATTTGTACTTCTTGCTTTATTTCTTGTTGCTTTCTCAATTCTTTCATTTTCTCTCGTTCGGTATTAGCCCTTTGCTCTTCGATAAGATTGGCTTTTTTTACCTCTTCTTCTTTATCTAACTGTTGAAGAAGTTCTTCCTGAATAGCTTGTTCTTTAACTTCTTCTTCTTGTTCGATCAATGTCATGTATCCTTCTTCTGGAGGTTCCCAGACTGATTCTATTTAAATGTAAAAGATGAAAATATTAGTTAAAATTATGTGTGTGTTATGCATTATTTTATTTGATTTTCTATTTCAATATAAAAAAAAAAAAGAAGTAATTGAATAAGAAAGTAGTAAATTGTAGTCTTTACTTATACACTCAAATCATATTTACACTGTGACAGTTACATATACATATAGGTGTAAACGTACCATTAGTCTCTACGTGCCAGTAGTATGTGTATCCTTCGGGACTGAGAGCCTCGTACCAAAGTTTTCTGACAGCTTTTTTTCGTCCGTCATCCTCTGGGGCCCTTTTCCTTTTTCCTTTCCCTTTACAAGCTTTATTCTTCCCTTGAGTTTTATTCTCAAAGAAGCTGGCACTCTGTTGGTTTTTCGCATGCGAAAACCTTGTCAAAGCCATCGAATCGCAAGGATCGATTTCTTGGGAGAACTGTAAAAGAAGATTTCAACGATTAAATAAATCAAACAAAATAAAAACACTTTCTTTGTAGATACAAATATTTAAATAGTTTTCTTGTTTCTTTCATAAATTTTTCAGAATGACCCATTCCCGTTGATCGTAATTTTTTCACATTACAGTCAGAATAAATTAAAATATCATGGTAAAAAAATATAAATATGTTATATATAAATACAAATACTCACGTTTCGATAATTATGCTGCCTGTATCTCGGAATAGTTTCTGGTGCAGCTACTGGCATGAGATTTGCATTTTGTGGCACCGAAAATTCCGATCGGTTTAATTTTTCTTTAATCAACCTGTCAGCTGTCATATCTCTAGTATTATTTTCAACATCTTTGAGATAAGCAGCCATAGCAGCCTATAAGAACAAAAAATAAATAAATTAATTAATTAGAATTATATATACATATATTATAAACAATTATAAATATATATTAAAGATCTTCTAAATTAATGAATTAGTTGTTTCATTAAAAATTCTATTAGTTATATTTTATTTGTATTAAATAATAGAAACAATTACTTACATTTTCCATCTTTTTCATATCATCCTCGAACTTTTTGTTCTGTTTTGCCTGCTTAGCACTGTTTATATGTATTTCTTTGAGCTTCTTGCAAACATTTTCTTTATGTTTCTTTCCACCCTCGTGGAAGTCGATACTTGGTTTATTGTCAGCGATCCAACATTTACAAAAATCACAGAACTTTCGTCCCTGGGATTTCCAATAATCAGCCCTGCAACAATTACAATTCATTTAATTATCATTTGTTTGATAATATTTCTTTAGAAAAATATCCTATTAAATTTTCTTATAATATTTTTAAATATTTCAACTTGTATTCTTTTTTTTCTTCATATGTATTTTTAAAATACCCTAATTTGATTTAAATTTCATACTACATGACTATACAAAATATATAGAGAGAGATATTCTCTATAGTTTGGTGGTGTAACATCATTGACGATAAAATTCTACAAAGGCTTTTACGTTTTTGACCCATAACAATTTCCTTTCTTGTATTATTGCGTTCCATTTACGTGCATATGCTTCGTTGTCTCTCGTAGCACGTTTATGATCGACCTCGTTTTTAATTTTATTTATCTCCCCTAACAACGCGTAACAGGATTGTTAAATTTTCTAGCTTTTTATATTTTATTTTCTTACATTATCTTCGTAAAAAAGGGAAAGAGAGATGATACAGGAGAAATAAAAATCTATAACAAAATTTAAACTATATATGCGCATGTGTGTGTGTGTTGGTAATTACGGATTATATCGAAACATCGAAAAAAAAAGATTATACTTTTTCAGAATTAACTTTGAATTCAAATTATTTATATTAAATCTAATGAAAAGTTCTGTAATCTGTTTTTAAATTACACACCACCAATCCCAGTTTCCAAATATAATCCAAATTTGGTACGAAATGATGATTTGTTAGCGTTGAATTGAGTTTAATCCGCAATATCTGACGTTGTCAAAAAAAAAGTATCTTTCTGTATAATAATTCTAACAACATCAGCATTGATCAGAGATGATTTCCCAAAGCGTGACTTGTCATTAAAAGGTTGAAATATATCGTTGTTCAGATTTTTCGAACAATCTCATACACTTTCTGTCAGAAACTTTATCTCTTCGTCAAAAACATTAACCGAATTTCTACCACGTCGGAATTCATACAAAATGCAATACCGTGAATGAACTTTATCAATGAATACGTTAAAAATATCGAAAACGTATCTAACGAATCACAATACTTCAATGATGAAACTATTCTTTCAATAAATTTAGAAGAACACATCATGTATGTAGAAATACTATGATACATATATGTTTCAAACAAATACATAAACGCTATGAAACTTGAGACGTTGTTGAACCTTGATATTATCGAACAGAAATTTTCTGTATACAACTTATAAATATTTATAATAAAATAAATCATATAGAATTATAATTCTTATCAATTCATTGATTTAGTCCACACTTTCATCGTAATCAAAGTAAAAAAAAAAAAATAATAAAAATATTATAAGTAAGAGAGAAAAAGATTCGATAATTAAATTTCATTCCAATTCGAATTTTCGTTACACGGTTCACAAAACCGATACCGAAAAATTGTCTATGTTAATTAAACGATAAAATGAAGACCTTTTCAACGTACCCTGTTCCATCGTAATATGATATTTAAACGTATAAAGAGGAGGACATCTAACTATTCGTACCACAGGCTAACCAGCACCACTTCATACTGCACTTTATGCAATGTTATTACAAGTATGGGAGTCGCGTAATGCAACGTCTCTACGTGCTATGATCGTAAAAGAGAAAACGCAAGGGTCCTTTTCTTTTACAAAATCACAACAACGATGTTGAATACGTGACTCTCTTTCCCTTCTTTTTTAAGAGTCAAGGTACGTTAAAGTGCAATTAATAGTGATCGAAGTTATCAGGTAGTTATATTGTAGAAACGTGTTAGTTTCCATGTTGAAAAAGAAACTTTTCGTTAACACATTTTCCTTTAAACTTGAGTTATACTACTGGATAGGTTGACAAAGTTTTCAGTTTAACATAAAAATCTTTTTTTCCCCTTCCTTTTCCGGTCAAACAGCTTTATTTAACAAACGAGTATTCCTTTTTTTATCGAAGATCCAAACTTTTTAATTCACCTTCGATATACGCAAAAAATTGTTTACAGAAATTTGAAAATAAATTATTCTTTTTCGTTTGTGTTTCCTCTTTGATGATATGCAAATACTCGAGTTAATCGTTGCATATATTTTTATTTTTAATGTATACCGAATAATAACCTATTTACTCGTACAATTAATTTTTTTTCTCTCTCTCTCTCTATATATATTTAACAAAAATATTTGTTTCCTTTTTTTAAATTGAATGATCATTCGTTGGGATAAAATAAAAACGTAATTTCGTTCGTTGAAACGTTTCCCGAGGAAAATAGAGCAGAGGAAAATAATGCAATAACGGCAGTATGTATCTCGATAAACATAGAAAAATAAATTAAGAGATCAAATAATTATCTGAACTCGGATGTTTCTTCCTATCCCAGTTATATCCCAGTATATTTCATTTTACTTAGACAGTAAAGAGAGAGAAATAAAGAGAGAGAGAGAGAGAGAAAGAGTTATACTGCGTATCCAAGAGGAAGAGAGTAATATCTGAGAAAAATATTCTCACAAATTCAATAGCAATAACAATTTCCTCTTGGTTGGATCATATTGCTCATCTAATTTGACGAAATAAGAAAATAGCAGATGAAAACGCAGGACGAGGAAAGGAACGTTGATAAAAACGAAGAAAATTCTTTTCTCGCTAGCAAAGAGAAGTGCGAATTAGTTGGCAATTAGCCGTCGACCTTACTCAACTTGAAGTATTTGCACTTGGCCTTCGTATCTTGGTATGAAGTATATTGTACTCAAAGAAGGATTAGGAAATTCGTTAAGAAATGAAAGAGAAAGAGAGAGATATGCAAAAACGTTTGAATCAAACTAATTTTATACTGAAATTTATAAAAATGTATTCGGTAATTTACGGTTGTCAAATGTATTTTCAAGATCATAGAACGAATGCCAATTACGAGAAGCCAATTAGAAGTCATGTTACAATGAATTATCGTCTAAAGAATTTGGCTCCTGTGTTAAGGGTTAAAATAACAACGATTATGACACCCACATAAAGAAAAAGACAAATATAGGTAGATATAACTATATAAACTATACTAACATTTATAAAATGAAGACAGAAAAACCACGATTGCAGTGATATATATAAGTCGGAAATAAAGATAAATTTTGATAAACGAGAGAAAGGAAGGATAGAAGATACTAACAAGGAAACCATTAGGTCAGCCTCCCTTGTTTTTCTTTGAAACTTTGCACACTTTTAAATGTTGATTAGTACAACAATTTCGCCATTACAACAAATGTATTACTTATTCATTTCTTTGATCACTCGAGCCTCAGCGTTTTCTCAGCGAAAACTTGAGCTAGTATAAAAGCAAAGGTATGGGCAGATAGCNGAGAAGATTTTGATATAACTTAGTCATGGTTAAGTCAAGGTTAAGTATGGGTTGCGTCAAGATACTTCTACTAGTACAAGTAAACGGCCCATATATGGTCAGACAAGTAGTATAAAATCAGCGTATGACCAGACAAGTAGTATTAGGTTCATCAAGTATGAAATGGAACAAATTTCAATTCAATTATGTCTACTTTTTGCTCCATTTCATACTTGACAAACCTAATATCAATTAACTTTTGTTTCTTATAAAAACTATTTAACGCACGGGAACCTAATTTGGCTGTAAGTGAAAATTAGATGAACAGGTAAATTTTTCTTCATCTCCACTGTACCACACCGTTTACCTATTATGTGTACTTAGACTAGAATTAAATCTAACTGGTGAAAGATAAATTCTCGTTTATCGATTATTCTTCAATTCGTTCGTTTTCCAATTACATGCTCATTAGGTTTAAATCAATAACGAATTGCATAATATCTCGATCGAGGCATAATCTGTTGAATTAATAAACGTGTTATATGTATACCCTTCAATTAATGCGATATATGTTTTCGCCAAATGTAAAATCATCGTATTAATAAACATTATTTTATGTTACTTCGTTTATTTGTTTGTTTAAAAAATAAATATATATATATAAAATAATTCAGCGGATGAAGTATGCTTATTTAAATTAAATCAATGTTTCGTCACTTAAAAAAAAATGATAAACACGTATCATAGTATTATATAATTAGCAATAAGAAAACGTGAAAGTGTCGTACTTTTAACGATCTAATTCATAAGAATAGATAGTGACAGGGGGTTCCATTAAAGCGAGCATCGATGAATTATGATAATGGATGAACGAGCTAGTAAGCTCAGATAAGATCTCGCGAGATCAATACTCCAAGTTTCAAGGCACACGTTGCTTTGGCCAATTTCCAAAATAGATATATATATATACACATACAGATACATACAAATCCACTCTTCGTTTGCTCTACTCTTTTTAAGCTCAACTCATTTTCTCTAACCCAGCCTTGGGTGTACTCAACACAAGTATATTATACATATACACGCAAAAAAAAAATGCATACGCTTACACTCACTTTGAAATCTATCCGTGCACCTAAATTTACTAGACAAGTGTGCATGATAGTTTAGTCCGAACTCATAGGCAAGTGCTTTCGCTAGTCTAATTTGTCTATTTCACTCGCTCTCGCATATAACAGACCGTAGCAACAGGTTTGATTCTACTACAGGCAAAGAAAATCGATAATCACCACCAAGCGGAGTTGGTTTATGTGTATGTAAATCAGGTTTTCTATCTCCAGACAAGATTAAAAGAAATCTAATCTTTAAATCCTTTCTAATAATATTTACGAACTCGTAGAAATAAAGATTCCATTTGTTTTATTTCGGTTACTTACATTAAACAAATTTCTATTTTCAAACTATAAAATCTGTTTCCTATATTACTTATAAAATTAAATATATCAAAATAATCTCATAATTAATAATACATTCACCCACAAATATATTTTATAAGTTTTTGTGTATATAAAAGATACAACTTAATAATGCATATCTTTTATTAGGAAATATACTTTCAAGCTTATCAAAAATATTATTAAGAATATCCTACAAGTATTTTACATTATTAAACTTTTATTATACAAATAATGAAATCAAAGATTAGTAATGCTTCTTAAAAAAAAAAAAAATAATAAAGTTTCTTACGAGAGAAGAAGTCATCTGTAACACGAGTACGATGATATGAAATTTCATGAAAATGATTGAAATTCTTTTAGCTAATCAATTACATAGGTCAAATAGGTGATTCAAAGTTACTAGAGTTCGTGTTTGAAGTACGTCGTGAAAATGAGAGACTCAGTTGAAGTGTACTAATGATGCGTCCATAACCAGCTTGCAAGCCTAGGTACCTGATGGCACTATCTATAGAACTGTGGCACTATTAATACGGTCTATTATTAATAGAGCTCGGTCTTGGGACGGTTGTGATTTCTCGATGCAATTTGCATCGTCCCTTCGCTTGTCAAAAGGCGAAAGAGAGAAAGAGAAAGAGAAAGAGAGAGGAAAGAGAGAGGAAGGAGAGAGATACGTCACGTTTTCCACGTAGGTCAACTACGCGATAATAAGAATAATAAAATCAAATCTTTTGACTATTCTCTTTCTATTTATCTCTACTTGGCATAACACGTGCCAAAAGTCTTTTGTCTACGAATTATTTACTTCTATCATTATTGTTTAGATCATAAGAAAAATAACAAGAAAGAGAGTAGAAATAGTTTTGTTACAAGCGTTAGTTTTGATTAAACCCCATTAAATATGAATCGTTTTTTTCTTTCTTTTTTCAATGCAAAATCAACATCGTGATTTTTGCGCAACCTGTTAACTGACGTGAAACTGTATAAACATTTTCGAAATTCGAAAAAGAAAAATATAAAAAAAGAAAGTTAAAACGTATTATTTATCATTAAAAAAAGTGCAACTGACAGCTGTCAGTCGAATAAATCCATCGAAAAACAAATGATAAAAGTTACTCGATTTTACAAAAATACATTTGTTCTACGCAAAACGGACTTTTTTTTTTTTAAATGACCAGTCTCATATAGAAAAACAAATAATTTCACTTGTTTTTATTTATTTAATAAATCGTATTTTCTCGTATGCAGAGAAGGCTATTTGTATATGACAAATATATAAATGCAACGAAAATCATTTCAAGTAGAAAAGAACTATCTTTGAAAAAGAATAGAGAAATTGTATGAATTTTGAACAATAAGATTAATGCAAAAGAAAATAATATCAATTAACATGTACGTAAAGTTTTATCGAGAACGTTGAATAAATTTGTTTCTGAATGAATTATTATTATTATTATTAATTATTTGATATACATATAAACAGATTAAGATTCATAAAACAGTATTTATACCTAATCTAGCCTGTTTCAATTTTAATATAACATTTTAATAATTATTTGAACGATAATAATTAATATTGATTAATCGTGGGTTTACCAATACTTGTATTTATTGAAATCCCTTTTTGTAACAAGATACAAAGTTGTACACAGACCGTGGCCGATTAACAATGTAGATATACTAACCTTGTTATGCGTACTATTGGTGGTCTATTGTAGGGTTTCTAACAAGGTCGCAAACGAGCCAGACTTTAGTGTGTTGTTGCAACTTGGCTCTTAGTCAACTCGAAATGTTCGTTTTAAACATATACAGAATATTATTTAAGTACTGTAAACTTACTTATTCCAATTAATAAAACAATAATGAGAATATTAATCAAGGATAATGTTAGTTTATAATTTCTAACAAACCCTTTGGTGGGTACGTTGGTACGAGTATATGAAACTCGTGGTACAAAACACACAAACAAGTTAGGGTCAGAATACTGGCATAATAAACGCAAGTTAAATAGTTACATTTTTCTTAATTAAAATAATGATAATAATAATAATAATAATCTAATTTTACTATTAAAAAATGACATGATAGTTTATCAAAAAATGAATAATAAGACTAACATCTGTTAGTTTCAAACACGATGCCAAACTAAATCGTAAATACGGTATGGGAATGATAATAACATCTAATCTCGGATATATATTAATCGTACTTGTTGAAAACTTGTTGAAAAAAAAAGAAGGAAGAAAATTAGTATATAAATTTGTTGTAAAATGCTTATAAAATATCATCGACATTTGAAAGACTTATATTCTACGAATAGTTGTGGGTAGTAAAAGAAATTGATCGATGAATTCGGTGTACTTTTGCAAAGGTATTTCCATCATCGATCATTTTGTCGATATTGCAAGTCGCTTATGCGTTCTATAAAGATATGGTTATTAATCAAAATACGGACACATAGTGACTATCCATTTTCACGTTAGTTCATTCCTAGTCTTATACGTTTCGAGAAATTTACTTTAGAGAAATCATCAATCTGAGATACGATCAATTATTAGAAATTTCTTAGAGTTAACTAACAAAAATTAAATGTAGATTATTTAATNTTCCTGTGATTATAATTTTATTTCAAATTAATATATACAGTAAAGATGATAATTATTTAATATATCTTTTATATGCACGTATTATCCCTATCTCTATTTTTTTGTTCTCTTCCTTACTTCCTTTCTTCCTTCTTACGCCAAGTTTTTTTTTTCCTTATTTTTTTTTTGGAAGGAAAGAAGAAGGGGAGAGTTGGCCCTCAATATCGTAAATCTCTCGATTTATCTTCGCTGACATCAGGGATGGTTTTAAGAAGAAAGAAAAAAAGGAAGAAGCGTCGTTGTGTACGTAGTATCTTTTTTCTTGAAAGGAAAGAGGTGAAGGGAGGTAGTGTGGGTGAGGATGGAGGATGGGGAATGTTACAGCTCCCGTGAGAAATAGTAAGAAATAAAGCGAAAGTGAGAATGAGAGAGAATGAGAGAGAATGAGAGAGAGATAAAGAAAAACATCGGATAAGAAATAAGTGAACTATCAAAAATCTTGCCAAAAAAATGATAACCTCGACTGTAGCACATTATATTATACTATTCAAACGTGAACTAACAATTTGAAAAGATGAAAATGAGATAATATACGGAAGCGTTTAATATTGACCTAGATATTTATATGCCATTAAATGTACGATAAATTATATTTAAAAAAATGTTCGATAATAAAAGTGTCATAAATTTATCTGAATTTTTATTTCATTTTTTTCTTCTTCTATTATTTTGTTACATAACAAATTATTATATTATTTAATCATTACAAACTCATTGTTACGGAATTGTATTAAACAAATTATATAATAAATTAATATATTTTCACTTTAAATATATCTCTTTTAATTTCATATTGCAATTTTTATAAAATAGATATCTCGAGATTAAAAAAACGTGAATAAATAAATCTCGAAAATTCATAAAGTGTATTATCGTATTTGGAAGAACGTTTTTAAGTATCGAAGTCAAATTTATGTCTTCTTTTTTGGGATTTCAAAACGTATTTCAAAAAACGTATGACAAAATCGAATAGGATAAAAATTGTGGGCCATCGTTAATGAAAAATTTGGTTTTAAGATAGACCAGTTCTCGTACCAAATCGTTTTACGACAGTTTTATTACGAGAAGTTCTCTGAGAAAACAAATATTCTATCGAGACAATTGGCTTGAATCCAATTACAACGTTAGTTTGACCAGCATTTTCTTATTCTTGCATAAATAAATTGATAACAATTTAGGCATTCGTTGAAATAGAAATAAAATAAAAAAAATACTAGTAAATAATGGCATAATATTTGAACTACAGGTAAGAACTTTACGTAAAAGCAACGAGTGGAAAAATCGAATATACGTGGAGCATAGAAAGAAAATACATTTTATTGTTTCTGCCAATATGTAACATTGGAATATTTTTTTATTGAATTTTTCGTTGCTTTCTTTTCCCCTTCGTTATTTGTTTAATTATTATTTTTTAATAGTACAGTATTTAACTGGCAAAGAAATGTAATGTGTTGGAATTATTAATAAAAATAAAAAATAATAAACTTAAGAAGAGTATTTACAGATAAAATATTCCAAACTACAGGATCACTCATACCTAATAAATTAAATAAATAAATTTGATTACTTTAAATATATATCTACGACCTAACAAAATGATTAATACAATAAAATAAAACAAATTCATTATAGGAAATATTTGTTGATTCTATCATCAAATACGAAGAGAATTCGTTGGAACAAATTCGCAGAAATGAGATTCGAACAAATATCCTCGAATTCCGTGTTATGTATTTGTCAGTTAATAAACAAATAATATTCACGATGATAGGAAAGTTCATTCGCATGGGAATTCTTCGTTGCACTGCTAACCAGTTCATGGTGAGGGGAAGGAACAGAGTATTCAACTCGAAAATTTATTTCAATTTCAATTTTAACATCAGCATTGGATGAATCCACTTAATTCACTTCAAAAATGAACACAAATAGTATTAATTATTTATCAAAATAAGAATTAATTTCAAAAAGTGTTGTATACGTTATCTCGTAATCCCTTTTTCCTCTATTCTTTTTCTATTTTTCAAGGACTAAATGCACGTGCTCTAACACGATTCTCTTTTTAACCAGCTACAACACACGACGTTTGTTTCTGACAACCAGAGAGTTCGTAATATATAAAGATATTTATATGTTGAAAGCAGTTTTACCAATAGCACAACTGAGATAATGGGAGGGAGAAAAAAAGAATTTTTCGAGTTGAACAAAAGGAATTGAATGAAATATCGTGAATGTTAAACGACAGATCAAAGCTAAACTCTAAGCTGAGGTTTTATAAAGTTACGTCATTAATAAATGATACCATCTCTACTGGTATAATCCCAATTTGCTCGTTGATTTATAATAGTCTGTAAAATAATTTATTAATGGTCTGTAAAGTTGTGAAATGTTTTCCTTAAACCTATCATCGATTGCGTCGATTAGCAGCGTGTATTTTTACACGTTTATGTTACACTAATGTTTTATATTCTCATTTTTTTTTTCTTTTAATAACAAGACACATTAGAAATTAAAAAGATCAATCATCCGAAATTACTTTATTTTCTAATATATTTTCATTCAATGAAGAAAATCTTTTCGAGTATTTACAAAAATTGCTTTCAATGCAAAAGAAAAATATAATCTATCTACTAAAAGCTTTATATCTCCGATAGATTTCATTGTTATGATTTTATTTAAAAATAAATCTTAACAGGAATATGGTATTGTTTTTTTTATACATTTATATATAAACAAACTTTTAAACGATAACAAGACGAAAATGCATTATCGTGTTGAAAAACACTCTTTTCGAAAGGTGGAACTAATGAAATAGAAGAAATGTCACGAAAGTAAGTAAATAACTCTCAAACAAATATTTTATTAATTAATGAACTCTAATTCATACGATAAGTAAACTAAATATCGTATTTTTGAAATGTGTATTGAAGAAATTTTTAAATATCATCGATGAGTATTATTTAATCATTGAATTAATCAATCGTATCAAGAAATATACGATCTTATTACGAATAATTATTGTAATAACGTTTGAAATGAATTCCTACGAAAGGCAATGGTTAACGATCATTCGTTTAAGATAATTGGAAGCTTAAGATTAAATTGCTATCAATAGTGACAATTTGTTACTCATTAACGATTACAAACGATTAATCCCTGGATGATGATGATGATGATTTCGTATTACGTTTGTGTTTCTTTACAAACATTATCAAAGTTCTCTAAATATCGTTGTATATTATATAATCAAATAATATATCGTATATCCTCATAATCTGTAATACCTTCTCGTCAAAGTATACATTATTTACATCCTACATATTGCATCTAATTTATATTGGCTTCTCATACTTGCGAATGATCTTATGGGTCTTCAAAGTGGTAACTAATTTTTTTTTTATAATCTTTCTTATATCCACTTTGTTACAGAAAATATATATAAATATTTATTTATTTATTTCAATTCGATTACTTAACTTAATGGTAAATTTAGACATTTTAATTAAAGTTATATGCACATCTTTAATAACGTTTATACAAAGAAAATATTCTAACATAAAGTAAGACAGGGTCAAGTGTATTTGTGCGTGTATATGTGAATAGACTGAATTTTATATATAATAGCTTATAAACGAAGAGACTCAGTGGTTTTGCTCGAAAGAAAACGAGATATTGCACGTACGTTTTATAGAAAACGTGTTAACCGTGTTTTATTCTAACAAAACAGGTACCTAAATGCATATTTTTTTGTTCTCTATTCAAAAGACAGATGATCATTTTTAAATGAAGAAATAAGAAAAATAATATATATTCTTGTATCGATTAATTTTATATCGGCAAATGTATTCGATTCGAATTAGGTGACGAAGTATAGAAAGAAAAAGAATGTGAGTTTATAATTGGTTTGAGATAAATTTAGACTCAAAGTAAAGGTTTCTCTTTTTCGTTAGAATACAATATCAAAGTATATAAACACACATATATACATATGTGTTTGATTTTTTATTTAGATCTCGTTAGAAAAACTACTGTTTCTTTTCTAATTGTATTTTCGTGCAAGCAATTCCGTGCGTTAATTTTCGTGAAAGAATGTGTATGTAATATATTATATGTAGTTAACGATTTTAATTAATACGTAGGTTAAAATAATAAATGAAGGTTATTAAAATTGAGCACACACACACACACATATAAAACTATTCTAGAATTTAATTTATAATTTATTCATATATTGTTATGTGTTTATACACTAAAGAAATAGTCTACATAAATTATATAATAAATTTTTTCAATCAGATAAAAGGGGAGAATTTTATTGAAAAAATTGTTTATTGAAGTATTGAATAGAAAAGAAAAGAAAAAAATATGATAATCTTCTTATAAAATCGAATTCACATCGACGTTCTCCAGTCGAACAGTTCTTGGAAGATTTAGAAAAAAAAAAAAAGAAAATTGTACATAAAAATTGATTTGCTCGAAAGAATACAGTTCATGCAAAGGACGAGTAAACGTTTTTCACGGTTCGCACCATTTACATGGAAATTTCGTGCAAGCATTGCAACACGAGAGAACCAGTGAATCTCATGTATGAAATATATTACCAAGAGATTTATTTATCCAATAAATATATATTGAATTAGAATAAAATATAAGAAATAACTACTATTAACGATTAACAATAATCAATTTTTATTGACTATAACCTTGCAAAAAAATGTCATTGTAAAAAGGTTCTTTGAATTTACATTAAAAATCATTTCGAGTGACAATAATATCAAAGTATTGAAACAAACATAATCATGCCATTTGTCATTTTTTGGACAAGATTTTTTTCAAAGATCTCTCCTTTAAAATAACGAAAGAAAAATATATATAATAAATAAAATAAATAATTATATACTTGATCAAGGAAAAATATCATTAGTAGATTAAACATGAAGCTCTTTTAGCATCGTTGCTTTTAACAATACCATGCAATTAAGATTTAATTCAAATCCATTGAAGTCTTCATTAAAATCTCTATTAGAATTAATATAACGAGGATGCACATGCAGAAACATGATCGAGTAAAATGAAATTACGTTGGAAACTAGACAGAGTTATTCAAGTTGATTTTTTTTCTATCTCGTAAATTTATTAAACTTTATAATAACATAAAATATACTAAAAACAACATCATACTAACTTATGCGAGAAAATATATTTGACATAAATTTTCTATTTTACATATATTCAATGTATTAACATATGTATGCATAAATACATGTATATATTAATCACGTTTCATGTATATAAACATATAAATATGTATTATTCGTATTATTCGTATTTATATATATATATTGTTACAAACAAGCCTAAACCATTCCGGTCTATAATAACGGGAAGACTGTTTCCAGGTGTATGTAATTATGTTATTTAACAAGCATTTGTTATAGACAGGATGTTGAGGAGTGAAAATATGTTTTGTAATAGCGTATATCTATCGAAATCATTATAATATTCGTGACCGAAATATTCCTATCATTTATATTCGATTCTATGATTTCTCTCAGATTTCTTTATTATAAACAAATCCTCTTGATTACGTTAATATGTATATAATTGTAGAATTAAGTTCATTGAATTATGAAATATGAATACAAAAATAATAAGTATTACTAATTACTGCAATTCTAAAGAAAATAATTCAATATAATCTTTCAAAAATTATTCTAAAATATTCTGAAACAATTTAATATCTTCTTTATAATTGCATACAACTTACTATTCTCTTTAAAATCTTTCGATACACTCTCTCATCGATATATTTTGTCTTTTATACTTCAGATAAATTTGATTTATTTTTTTCTAGAAATTTATCAAAAAAATATTCTAAAATATATATGTACGTATTAGAAGATAACTTAGAGGACGTGACCCACTGGCAATATTTTTTCTACGAGGAAAGAAATTTACATAGGGAACGTTACGAGAATCGATCGAAGTTGGGTAGGAAAAGAGGAAGAGGGAGAGTTTGAGAACGATTTATGTGATCGAGTAAAGGTGCAGCTTCTTCCGCGGGATCGAGACCAGCAACGTTAGCTTTTCCTAGAATTTGCATAATCGATTGTCAAACCCTGAACCCCCCAAGTGTTCAGGTAATGCCGAGAGGTATTTGTTACGATACGATCCGTTACTACGACCTCTTTTCTAGATGGAAATAGATGCGAGTCTAATCGTCTCGATTTGTCTGCACGCGCAGAAAGTATTTTGCATCTTCTCTTTCTCTCCTTGTCTTACCACTACTTTGACCCCGACCCTACCACTTTTCCTTTCAGAGAACGTTTACAAATATTTATTGCATTCGATTGAAGAGAAGATGAAGATAAAAAAAAAAAGAAGAAGGTAAATTCCTTTAAACTGAATATTTTATGAACAGATCTGAAGATCTAAACAAATATTTGAACATTCATTCTCGTAACATTTTTTATATCCCTAAATACCGATAAATAATCCAACGATCATTTTCTTTTAAATATTTTATTTATATATAATTTCCTTTTGCCTGATAGTCGATAGAAAATTATTATAAATACAAAAATAATCGAGGAGTAGAATTTATGATAGGAAATAAATGAATGGGTAACCAAATTAGATATGTTAATAAAACAAGAAGAAAAATATAGAAATAAAATAGGGATTGGGGAGAAAGAGAGAGGTTTCGTTCGATTCGAAGACAAAATAAAAACAAACAGTTGTAAAATAATCTTGTCCTCTTTCTCTCTCTCTTGTGTCGATACACGAAATAAATTCCTTCCCATTTACGATCATGGAAAGGAGGAAATGAGGAGAGAGGTTTCTCTCGACTACTGAATGTTATTTCTGGAAAATTTCCCCCACGAGTTAAACGTTTACACAAGTATGGTAGTTTAAACGGGGAAGAAAGGGGGAGATGTATTCGATGTCAGAATAAATATTATCAACACATAGACTTCAGGCTTCCTAAATCACGCCACTGAAAATACGTATGGATATTTAATGTTTAGAATATATATTTTTGCTTTGTTTCGTTTGATTAGAATCATTTGGAAGTACACTTCAAAATAGTCATTTTTATCTACACGCGATATTATCTAAAACACAGTATTACCATTCTCCTATCGCAATGATTTTACAATCTCACGATCTAAATTCAAAAGTGAAATATAAACCTCTACCATTATTTACCGAGAATCCAATATTTTTTTTGCTTTCTTTGTACGATTGTAATTCCCTGTTGGGTTGGATGATATGAATAAATTGTAGTTTCAAATCGTATTATCGATCCTATTCCGTGTGAATTAGAGATTATCTTTTTATTTTCTTCCTTTATATATTTACATATTAGTTTTTCTTCTTCATCATAAATATAAAATATAAAACAGATACAAAATTCATATACGTGTATTAAAATATTCTAATAACGTTTATTCGTGTGTTACCTTTTTTTAGATAAACTTTTGAAATTCCAACATACCGGTCTTAAAATTTTACGGTTGTATCAATTTATTATGTTTGGTAATTAAAAAACAAAACCATGATTGAAAACCCATGATTGAAAATATTACAAAATTGTTTTAGATACTTTCCTTAAATTGTTGAATGATATATATATTTATTTGTTAATGAATTACGATAGGAAGAACGTTGTAAAACAGAAATACAGAAACATATCTACGATCTTAACAAACCTTATGGTATTTTCTGACCGAAAGGCACGAAAATGCACTCTTGTTGCAAATGGACCGAATAAGAAGAGAAGAAGGACTTACTGGTTAAAGCTCTACTACACTTTTCGTAAAACCTTTCCTATTTTCAGAGAAAAGCTTATAACGTTTTCACTAGAAGAATTCATGGAATAAGATAATACTATGGCAAGGTCGATTCAATTAAATCCTATAGCCAGAGGTGAAACTCTAACTGATTCTGTAATCGAATAAAAATATGATGTTATAATATTATGTGTTTTTTTTTTCTATCTCGATTCATATAAAATATTTTTCGTAATTAATAATAAAAACAAATATATATATCTATTAATTTATATCCATAAATTGATCATCTTACAATTCAACATTTGTATGAAAATAGATTAAAATGAAAATATTGAAAAGAACTGTATTAAACATTGATATGTGTTTATGTACCTTTGCATTGATATAAAAATCGATAATTAAATATTAAAATTGGAAATAATCAAAACTAAAACTATGATTTGGTGATAAAATAAATGATTGTTTAGTTATGCATTTATTAATTATATGGTGCATCGTTGACATTGAGCACGATATGTTATGTTGTATTGCGTTGTGTTGTTAAGTACACAATGGATAGAGTAAACCTACACGTAGTAGTAAATTTCTAACATACAACCTCGTTAATGGTGTTCAATTACGGTATAAGGGTACACCATCGACGTGTCCTTTTAATTAGTACATTTTTGTCAAGTAAAAGTAATCAAGAATTATTAAAAATATAATAATAATAATAATAATGATGATGATGTTGATGAAGATGATGATACAGAAAATCTCTCAAAGATACAAACTAACATAGCTGCAGGAAATGTAAGTTAATTAATTATACAAGCTTATAATTTCCTTTATTTATTTTTTTTAAAAAAGACTCAAGCTTAATAAAGCTTTTCCTTTCAACCTTTTAATAGATTATTATTTTTCTTTTCAAATAAAAACACTCTGACAAGTCTGGTACCTTCGATCTGGTAACAATTCCAAATCAAATTCTGGATTTGCATCGTAACTGGAATATTTAGGGATTTTAAACAACTCTATCATGTTTCTTTTATTTATTTATTTATTTATTTTTCATAAACCGAATCTCACGTACAAGTAAATATATATATAAAAGTCTAATCTATCTTTTTTTTTTCTCTCTGATATTTTTATTTTCTCCACGAAATCGTTTTACTCGGTCACGAAAAGAAGATGCAAATCAGAACCATTACACTCGTTTGTGTTCGTCGAAAAGCTTTCATTTCGTTCTTTTCTTTTTTTTCTTTTTATTAAATCGAACAATTCACGAAGAAATTAAACGGTTCATAGAATGAAACTTTTGTGTCTGTATATTTAATATACTTTTTTACTTTATTCTTCTATTTTTATTAAAAGGCTACCATAATTAAAGCTAATAGTCCAAGAGTAGTTTCATAAAGTTTTCAATTAATCCTTAAGGTGCGAACGCTTGTTAAGAGCTCTTCTGTGAACGATCAAAAAGTTCTTCGAATTTATCTCGAAGGTTGGAAAAGAAATAAAATATAATTTAAGGGAAATAATATTAATGTTTCTTTTATGAAACGTTCAAATGAATATAATCGTTAGAAAACAATGAATTTAATTATCCTGGTAATAAAATATATTATAATATGAAATTATAATAAAATATTATTAAACCATGATTAGAGTTTGCTACCAAGTATTAAGAAAAATCAAGAAAAGTACCGAGAGAAGGGAAAAAAACAAGATCAACTCGTGGAATATCATCGGACGGTTATCACAGCGTTAATTAATTAAAAGAAAAATTACATTTTTTTAGATGAAAATGTTTTATTCCGTTTACGTGATTTAAATCTGTCAACATTTTTTAATAACTAAACGATTTATTGATAATTAAATATTTCTTCTTAAATATATTATATCAATGATATTATTTTATTTGAATTTATGTTGTATTCTTTAACGACGTTTATTTCAACGACGTTTCATTCACGTCGTCTTCCACAAAATCCTTTTTTACGCAGCTCTAAACTTTAAACGTATTTTTAATAAAAGATTCTCTTTTTTTCTCTCTACTCGAATATTATAGGAAACAGACATTGGACCTTTCAGTATGATTGAGCATCTGCAGATGGAAGAAAATATAATCGATGGTTTACGTTTCAAAGAATTGTTTCTTGAAACGTAGCGATTCCAATTTTGGATCTTCTCAAATTCTTCTTATTCAAATGTTATATGCATTTTATGATGAATTTATGAAACAAAAAAATTCCAAATACAATGCAATAACTTTAAAAGAATAAAAAGTCTGAACAAAATATTTAAAATACTTTTAAACAAAAATATATATATTGATATTAAAATTTAAATATTAAAATGTTTTGTTTATAAAATATTAGTTACTTAGAATATAATACATCATTAAATTGTCAAATAACAATACAATTCTTTTATATAATTAAATAATATTAAGTTTAAAATAAACACATCATTTAAGTATTATTTATTTTGCAATTTCTGTTATATACAATTTAAAAAGAAATACTTTCTTTTCATTATTCTCTCTTTTTGAAGGAATATTATTATTTATATAATAGTACGTGGACTTATTATAAAATGTAGTTTATTAAAGGCAACGTATTTGAGCTCTGTAAAGAAAAGGCCGGAAGTATGGGCGCACAGCAACAAGGTCGAGACGAAAATCTCTTAAAATGTCTCTTCGAGACGTGGCACCTGACACGATCTAACCTAGTGGTGGTGTTAGAAAAGCTCGCCTGTACTCGAGATTGCGTCAGGTCCTGGCAAACGTGCCGAAAGAGATAAAACGATGGCTGGTGCTTTCCTACGTACCCCGATATCTCCTTCGTTCACGGTTCTTTCTATGAGATAAAGACACTTAACTCCTAGCTCCAATTTTTCAACTTGAATCGTTTCTATAGTCTATACTCCCCAATCTATTATCTTTGATTTCACTCTTTTAATTTATTCAATTATCAAACCATTTATGTATAATATTATAATAAAATTAAAATCTACTTGTCCATCTATTTTTTAACATTTTTTATCTGCATTCTAATTATATTTTGTATTTGAAAAAAAATTTAATTTAATTAAGGGTACATATTTCTTATTTTTTTTTGCATAAATATAAAAAAGTGACAATGCATCTAATTATATATTTCTTTGTAGAGTTAGTTTTGTTGTTGTTGTTGTTGGAGAAATATCTACGAGTATGAGAATCACGCGTTAAAGGATTAATTAATTTCAAAGAATGAAATAAAAGGTATATCTTAAAATTGAAAAATAATAAATTTATAATCTACTATTATTCTTATGAAAATGATATATTTTGTTTAGTAGAGTTGAATCAGAGGGTTGGTTTCTTTGTTCGGTGAACCCTTTGAATATCAAAGTTGCCAAGAATCTCTGTGTAAGCGATTGTAGGAGTACGGTTAATCAAATTGAAGTTTGTCGTTATAATTAATGTAATTGAAGAGTATTAGTTTATTGGTGTAGCCCTTTCTTTATCGTTTGTTTCAGAAACCAGTACCGTTTGTCAATAAAGTTGATCATGCGAGAATATTTTATTATTTGAGATTTTAAACACAGTAATAGGTACAAAATATTAAGAAAATAAAATAATTAATTAATAAATATTAAATGAGTTCTGATCTCATCATATGTGGTATTGCACGAGTGTTGATATTTTACTTCCATAGATAAGAATTAAGTTATACAAATTAATAATAATAATAATAATATTATTATTAATAAGATAAGCATAGCATATTTCATTACATTAGTTGAGGTAAATTAAACAAGATAAAAGGATTGAGAATAACTCAATGAATAATTGAAAATATTTTTATTATTAGATAATATTTCTCTAATATATATATATATATGATATAATCGTAAATATATTTATAATAATAGACGCTATTTTTGTGGATAAATAGGTACGTGATAATGGAAGTTTGGTAGTCTTGACTAGACTTAACTAGATTGGTCCTTCGAGGTAACGACGTTGGAGTTGGAAAGGCATATAGGAAAGGATATAGGAAAAGAAGAAATGATCAGGATTATAGGGTCAGATTAGACCTTTTAAACGAACGATTTTTTTTTTTTTTTTTTTTTACGTAATTATCCTTTCTGTTACTAAAGGGCTAGCTTGATCTATACAAACTTTCTTTACCTTTCGTTCAAACGATCTTTTCTTTTTATTTTTACAACTAACACACACCCACACCCATACTCTCTTCATACGTTAAGAACATTTTTTTCTTTTACTTCGTGAAATAAATCAATGAGAGAAAGAGAAAGAAAATAAAAAGGGAGGTTCATACGAAAACTCACACTTGCAGTAAACTTGTTTTTTTTTGTTGACAAGATTCAATCTTAACAACTAGAATAAGAATAAGTTGGATACCAACTTTGTTCGCATTAGAATGAATTATGATAATTGTTCATATTTTTTTTTTTTGTAAGAATATTGGATTAAAGAATTGTTCGTACGATGGGGGGAATTACATTTTTAAATATCTTTTAGTGATAAAATATTATTACTTGTTCTATATTTAACTATTTGTTGAGTGATGTTTTTAATATACAATAATATTTTTGTTATCCACAATAATCGAAGAAAGTGAACAATATGATTGATAATATAACAAGATTTAGAGAAATTTATTCAAGTATGAAACTGGCATTATATATAATTTTGTTGTTGTATTATATTAAGCAATTTGCATATTAAAATTCGTAATAATAATCGAATATGTATATTGTATTCTTCTTCATCATCATTATCATTATCATCTTCTTCTTTTCTTTGATATATTTATTAACTATTGATTATTTCTATAAATACTAGCTGCTAAAAATTTACCTAAATTTTGTTATCGCATTATTAAAGTTTGAAGAAAATTTTTTTTTATTAAAGGAGACTCTCCTCTTCGAAAAAACCTTTGGACCCTTAATCATTTCAAACGACTTTCAATTATTTTATCTTCTTTTTACAAAAATTCATATAACATATAATAATACAAATTTCTTTCAACACATTAATCCAAATAAATATATTCTAATAATATTTATAAACTAATCATTCATACTTACAAATGAAAAAAAAAGAAAGATAAAATTTCTATAATCCATAATAAAATGATGATAAACAAAACAAAACCACAATTGATTTATAATTCATTTGAAATAGAATGTAATACACGTAGAACATAGAATTACAATCAAAATGATACATTAAACAAATCTTTGAGTATGTGTACAAATATGTATTATACACAGGATGATTCAAAATGAAAACCTACCAAAGCTTAGTCAATATATTTGACGTTTATTTCAAGTAGAAAAATGTTTCTATATAAATAATAAATCAATTTGTCTTCGTTTCCGAGATAGTTTAATATTCTCTGTTAAGAGAAAGTAATATAAACCACAAGTAATAAGCTTCATTAAAGGTACTTAACTTTTAACAATAATCATTTATTACAAACAATTTGTCTACAACGATTTACAAGAATTGTTCGAAATGATCATTTGTTGGTTCTATCTGTGTGTATGTGTGTGAGCAAATAAATGAGTAGGCATTCACGAATCGTATATTAGTAAGATTATTATTCAAATTTTTCCTATTCAAATTAATTACAAAGTTTATTTATATATCTCGAAAATGAAGACGAATAAACCCTCCTTTCCCCCTTTCCTCCTCTTCCACCTCCTCCTCCTCTTCATTACACGTTTATGACAAAACATTTTCAACTTGGCAATTACCCTTTTTCCCTCAAACATATTTGCAAAGTCCGTCAGTTAAAATCTGAAGCATCCTGTATGCAATATAGAAATCGTGACGTTTTTTCTCGCGATATTATGTCAAGGAAAATGGAAGAATATATTTCGTCGAGTTTGATCGATGTTGAATCGCGATTGGGGAAATTGTGGTCGAAGAGACGACTTATCGTGTCTGGCCACTACCACTCGGTATCTGACCTTTTTTTATTCTTTTTTTTTTTCACTCCCCTACTTTTTGTTCTATCATTATTCATCGTCGCGCAACAACGTTATTACAAAGTTGTTTGTTGGTTAACGACGAAATAATAGTCGTCGTAGTCGTAGAATTTAACCCCCGGTTGTTTTTGTTCATGATTATTCTGAATAATTTCGTATCGCGTTAAGCGTGAAAGAAATTTTGAGAGATTTTAAATAAGCTAGGATTTGGATGTAAAAAAAAAATAGAATCCAACCGAAAATATTTAACAGGGGCATTTTTTTTTTATCTTCAGCCAGTTCGGTTTTTCTTCTTCGAAAAAAAATAGAAATAAAAAGGGGGATGATAATCGAATGAAAAGCATAGAAGAAGAAGAAGAAGGGTAAAGAAGGGTAGAGGAAACTCGATCGATCGATCGATCGATCTATTCATCCAACCAACGAAAGTATTCTCGTTTATATTTATTTTCAGTACGGGCCGTCAACCACAACCGATCATTTCTTTTTATTTCTTCCATTTCATTGACGCAACAACGGTTGATCTTTTTCGTTATCGAAAACGGCAAACGAGCAATCTCAAGTATCGATGACAATACATTGATACAATATATACACACATACACGATGATACACGTATGTCTTTGAATTTTTCGAAAATTCCTCAGACAAAAGTGAGAAAGAGAGAGAGAGAGAAAGAAACAGAATAAGCTTATCCAATCATATCGTCTACGTTGTCAAC
Organism: Mischocyttarus mexicanus; assembly: GCA_023678845.1. Lineage (NCBI taxonomy): Eukaryota > Metazoa > Arthropoda > Insecta > Hymenoptera > Vespidae > Mischocyttarus > Mischocyttarus mexicanus. The sequence goes on along the minus strand of JACGTP010000013.1, from coordinate 1,575,323 downwards.
GTAAAGTAACTTCATATAAGGGATGGTTAAAAAACTCTTCCCTCTTCCCTCTTCCCTTTTATCCCTCACACATCCACCCACACCCTTTTGCTCCCCCGTTCTTTTTCTCTTTTGTACAAACTCGCTTTCAAAGACTCTTGATCAGTGAGCAGACACGCGTGTAACTTTGTAATCGTGCAGAAAAACAAAGAAGACAGACGACCATACGAACCCTTCGAATTATTGTTTCCTCGATTCGATGACATCGGTCTTTTTTTTTCTTTTCAATAAATTTCAATTCAATGAAAGATTCTTTTAATGAGAAATATATCTTTTAACAAGAACAAACCTACAAGTATATTATAAAACGTAATCATGGATGATACGATTTTGATAGAAATATTGTCCCATCATCAGCCTGTTTTTCAATCTTCAAAGAAACTTCAACATTTGATAATAGATTATTAATAAAAATCATTAGTTATTTCTTGTTTTTTTTATCTTCGTTAAGATATCCAATGCCCAAAGTGTCGAACACGTTTATTGAAATTGTTTGTAAGAAAGAAACTTAGAAATTAATCAGCACACACATACATACATACATACACACAATTACATCATATAGAATGAGATATCGAAGCACTGACTTTTTCGTACTATGAAAAATCAGGTACGTTGATTAGAACTCTCTTTAAATGGTTTTCCTAAACTCTTTTTTCTTAAACAATGTAAAAACAGTCACTTTTTTAACAAGCTGAATAATAATCTTTCCTTATTTCTTTTTCTCTCATCTTGTAAGATTAAACATCTTCTTCGTCGTATAAATATACTTAGAATGCACGTGCACGTTCGTACACAACGAGATGCATTTTCGAGCATAATGAAAATGGTCTTTAATAAGTAACTTAGAAAGAGATAGAGATAGAGATAGAGATAGAGAAAGAGAGAGAGATAGAGAGAATAGTATTCCAAGAACATCTTCAACGTCGTCTAAGTCTTAAGATGATGTTAGGAAGCCGATGGAGCATCGTCAATTTGGCTAACACGTTATTAACGTTGAACAACGATGCCATTTGGTTTAACACGTTACACACCATACTACGAAAACTTTTAACTCTTAGCATCAAAGTTTTAGATTAAAAAATCCAAACGACAGGACAAATTATAGTACACTTCTAGAATCATTTTTAACAATCACATCTAGTTGAGCCTTGAACTCTAGAACGTTTCATAGTAATCCATCATTTGTCTCTTGGGTTGTCATAAAATATAAATAACGTTCATTTATCTCTTATACGTTATTCCTAGTTCAGAAACAACTTTACAAAATACAAAGTCAGAGACATTGAGTGAGTGTGAGAGAGAGAAAGAGAAAGAGAGAGAGACAACGTCACGAAAACGAAGGGGTGGGTGGAGATACACAGAGTTTGTTCGAAAAGTAAAAAAATATGTTTCTTCACTCGGTGAAACTCTCGTCAAGGTCATAGTAGTCATCCTCTTCGACCCCGATGGATCTCGATCATCCCGGTGGTGTCTTTTTCTGCTTGCAAAGTTCCAGGAGAATAGGATAATGCAGATCTGCCGAATATTCCTGGCTCTGGTCCAAAAGTTCCAGATGTCTCGACCAGACCTCGCTGTCGTATCGTTCTGCCTGCCTGGCTATGAAGCCACGTTTGATCGCGGCTTCGGCGAATTTCTGAAACGTCGTACCACGTCTAGGTGCTATAACCAGGGCCACACCGTCGTCAGCAAGCCAACCATAAATTGTTTCGACTAGGTCAAGCCTGGCGTCGTCGAAGAAGAGACAATCAGCGCAAAGGATAACCTCGTACAATCCTTTCTTGCTTGGTAAACCATCATCGTCGTCCTCATCCTCGTCGATGATCCGTGTCATCTGATGAAATTTGATCAAAACAAAAAGAAAAAAAAAGAAAAGAAATATATAACAAAGTGTCGAAAGATTCTTATACACCGGAGATGAAACTTTAATATCGACAGATATTTCTATTTTACGATAGAACGAAATCTAAAAGAGATTATTATTTAAAAAGAAAGAACCCTCTTTGAGTAAGATGTCTTTGCACGTATTTATTTGAAACGAAGATTCGATAAAAAAAAAAATAAAATAAATATTTAGATCTTTTCGATTTAATGTCTATGTGTACACACGTAATATTGACGAAACATTTATGAGAGAACTGGATAGACGTTAACTTGTATATCCGAAACTTGATACCCTAGTGGACTAACAGACTGGATAGTAAACTTTGAGATTTCTCCGAGGAAATTATCAAAGTAAAGAAAGGATAAATACAAATAAATAAATACAAAAGAAAATATATATATTAGATTTTGATATTCTCGTCTTTTGAAATATTAAATAAAAGTTATTTTAAACACGAATCAATTTGTAATTTTATTACAAATTGTTGTTTTGTTTGAAATAAATAAAACATACATAAATACAAATAGGAAGCATTAAAAAGTAGAAAAAGAAAAGACCACCAACGTAGGTTTGCCGAATTGTGATACGATACTCGATGAAGTTGTCACGAATATGTCATTTGAAAGAAAGAAAGAAAAAAAAAAGGTAAAACATTAAGTAGAAACGGAAATACGACAAAGTGGGATAGGAGAAGGAGAGAAAGAGAGGGAAAGAGAGAGAGAAAGAGAGAGAAAGAACTCGATACGATATAGACACAGGAAGTTGAACTAAAGTCTAGCCGGAAACGTTCGAATGGTGCATCATCCACATAGCTATTCGCGCGTTCCATTTGGTGTATGTGATAGAGAAAACAACCCGGAAATTCTCTGTACAAGATTTACTACCCACGAATGGACCTCTCTAACTTATAAAAGCTTACTAAACTATCGATTTCGCATATAATAAATAAAACAAACGATATTAGATTTGTTCGTTAAACCAAAATGAAACATTGGAATTATTAATTGAAAATTTGAAATATCTATTTGGAGTAAACTAAATTGATTAAGTAGTTTATTCAATAATATATTAACTAAAACGAAAATTAATAAATATAAAATAAATTTTTCCGAACACGTATGATATTAGTTTTAATTTTATTTTATATAAAACACATCTCAAATATATATTCTGTAATAAATTTCATCGAATACAGATTGTATTTCTAAATATTGTATCGTATTTTATGGATGTTTTACAAATAGAAAATAGAAAACTTGAAGAGTTTTATCAGAGCAATATAATAACGTATACGTATTTGTATTTTTATTAGAAAATTTATTCGTTTTCTTTAACAGAGGTCTTTGTTATTTTTCTTTCTTTTTTTTTCCATTCGAACGAGGCACGATGTTCGATGTGATTCATCGAACGTGACGCGAAATGCATTTACTATTATAACGTCGAGTCTCATAGGAAATTGGTATGCACGTTGTCGAAGACAAGGGTGCACTTGACATTGTCGATGCCGATCACGTTAACATCGGTCAGAATGGCACACGACGAATCGCGTTATTCGGCCACGAGGGCATCGACCATGCGTTTAGAAATTTGTATGCTATTTAACGCCACGTTTCGTGTTTCGAACGATTATCAGCTGAATATTTAGATTAGAAATCAACTGAAAATATTAAATAACTAACTAACAAACAAAAAAAGAATTCACGTGTAGGATAGAAAGATTAAACGAAATTAACTAAAAAAAAAGTATTGTATTTACAAACATAATAACATTGAAAAATGATTGGAAATAAATGCAAATTGAATGAAATAAAAGAACGAGTATGTATGTGCAAGTGCATCGTTATCGATACGATATCGCGATCAATTTTACGATCGACATTTACATGGTTAAAAGAAATCGATTTTCAATCGAGATCGATAAAAACCGAAGTTTATAGACCATTGTAAAATTATTTATTAATTATAGTCTAAAAATATAAATCATAATTTCGTAGCCGTTTATTTTTGAAGAATAAAATAATCACCTTTCGATTGGAATTTTTAGTTGCAGCTTGCCTAAGGGCTAATGCAGCCCTAGCCCATTGAAGTACACCACACTCGACGAAATCTGCCATATCGTTTCTAAGGACGATGCAACGAACGTTATCAACGCTGGTAACGTTGCCGTCGGTTAACATCACTGCACTCGGATTGCAGTATTTTGCAACGAGGACACCAGCAAGACAACTCATACCACCACCAAGCTCTAATACGCTTCTGTTTCGACAAATAGCACGATTTTTTAGCAAATAATATGCGAGACATTCCTCAGACGGCCAGACGCAAACATTTCCGGTATTATTGAATCCAATAAGTTCGTTAGCTGTAAAATTCTTGTTTATCCTTCTTATCTGAACTTCAAATAATTCGTTCTCCAACATGGCGGAATACTCGTACCAAGAAGAATCAGAATCGGTGATAGTGTTTTCCAGTAAAATTGGTTTGAGTAATCCAAAACTTGTGAAACGTCTGACGGATATCTCCTCGTCAGATTCAACTTGATAATCCGAAGAACCTGTTAAAGCTTTAGCTAATATACGCCATCTTCTTTGTGCCGTATTAGATTTATTGTTCCTTCTTAATATCGTCGAATCTCGACATGACAATAATTCTTCCGACATTATATGTTGATTTATAAATAAATAAAAAAAAAACAAAGTATCACTAAAGACTACTCTTTATTCTTATTTTTTTAAAGATTCAACAACATAATACTCTCTCCACCTAATCACCGTTTTGTTTTCTTAATAATTATTCTAAGATATTGAAATATTTAATCAACTAACGTTTCTTCTTCGATAATACGAACAGGCACTTCGGTAACAAAATCATCCCTAATTCTGATTCAAGATCTCTCTTTTTTTTTCTTCTTTTTACAAATCCGAGTAGATTCTTTTTCTTCAGGCACGAGAAAGTAACACGCGTTAACTTCGATCCACGAGGGCTGAATTTCCCGCGTGAATGAGAAGATAAGAGGGTGGTGGTGGTGGTGATGGTGGTGGTGGTAGGTTAGAGGGTTGAAATCGTGGTGGCAGAATTAGCAGAGACTGGCAAGGACGAGGATGGACGAAGGGACGACGGGGCAAGACTGAAAAGCACGAAGCCAACTTCTAACTCGCGCCACGCGGATGGCACAAGCAAATCGGCGCTTGCGCGTATCTCTCATCGAACTTCTATCTCACTTTTACCTTTACCAACTCTTCTATATTCTCTCTTTTGCTTTACCACCACGACCCTATTTTCTTCCCTACCTCTTCCTATCTTTCTTCCCAACTTCTCTCTTCGTGGGCTGAAACTGTCACTTTGTTTCTCATTTCACACTCCTCCTATTTCTTCTCTCTTTTTCTCATTTTCTTTTTATCTATCTATCTTTCTCTTTCTTTTTCTCTGTCTCTCTCTCTTGATAGATTTTCTTCCTAAATTTAAGCAAAAATTCACACACCTCCTATAAGTCTCCTAATTCCTCTCATTAAAATATCAAATAATTGCTTATTAAAAAGTTTCATAAAACTCGTTGAGTAATTCTCTTCTATTATTTCGACTGTTAATGTTCTGTCCGATGAATAATAATTATTCGTTAGTAGTCGAACGAGCTAACTATTTTTTTTTCTTTACTTTCTTCTTTATTCGTAATCGAGTATTTGGATAAAAATGTTTTCTTTCTCTTCTTACGCGTACAGAGTGAAGTTTTGTAAATTAGACCACGATCGATACAACACGTTTCTACTTTGTTATATTTTCTTTTATAAAAGGATTACATATATAAAATATATATATATTAATATTTATATACATATACGTGTATAAACGTATGTATCTGTCGTCACGTTGTAGAAACTCGTTGATGAATGGTTACTTCGTAATGTAGTTCGATGCTACAGAGATACATATTTGGGGAAAAATCCCCTATGATAGAGGAAAAGTAGAAAATTGCAAGCAAAAGAATTATACTCGAAGCGAGAAATGTTTATTCGAGAGAAAAATCTTTTGATGTACCCCTCCACCTTCTTCTTCCTTAATTTCAAACGGATTTTTTAAGTTTTGCAGAACAAAATCCCATATAATATCGAATTCTTTTTGTGCAGTTACAGTTGAATTTATTTAAAATAAGAACGCGAGTAAAGTGAAGATATAAAATGAAATTAAATAAATAAAAATACAAATCAATTTTCTCTCTGATTACTTCCCCCCTTCCTAGCCCGACATTAGGTGTCAAGAGAACATGGTTTTGGAAAAGAGTAAAGAGTAATATCGTTCGTTTACCAATGTCTCTAACAGTCGTGTCACGCGTCTGCTTTTATCACTGGCACTGAAAATCTAAGCCGTAGTTCGAATATCGTGCCAGCCGTGTTCGTGGACATTAAACTGTCGCCGAAGCGACGTTTAAATCTTGGCCAAAGTCTTCGATAAAACGTGCCGGCGACCTGAAATTAATACGTTGTTTCTACCTAACTTCGAGAGAGAGAAAGAGAGTGAAAGAGAAATACGCGTCGAATAATTAGTCGAACTCTGAAGGATTTTAAAGGCCTATAACTTTATATAGCTTACTCTAATTCTACTTATACACATATATTTATATTTGTATTTTTATTTTATTTACTATTTTTATATACTCTAAAATGAATATATTATATATTAATATGTTGTAAATTTATAAATATTTATTTAAACGTAAAATCAAGAAATAGAATCGAAGATAAATTATTATTATTTTATTATTATTATTATTGTACTTTCTACTTTCGTTTATAATACAACGTAATATATTTTACATTAAGTTGTTACTGTCAAATAAGAAAAGGTGTGAAATTTCTAATCGAAAAATGAACAGTTTCGTGGGACGCATAATAATAAAGCAAACCACGACAGGATTTCTTCTTATTCAGAAGCTTAAACCTGGTCTCATCGGAAACCGTATTACGCTAATCGATAATCTCATCTTCTACTTCTTCATCTACCATTTTCGTCCCTTCGTTCATCTCTCAGAAACGATGAATCGTATTTTGTCCTGTCCCTACTTTGATTCAATTTTATTTTCTCTCAACGTTCGATATACTCATTTCTCGATATACTCATTTTTATATATGTTTCTTTTTATTTATATAAATTTTTTTGACCAATAAAAAAAAAATTAGTTAAGTAGATATAGAAGTTCATATTTATAGTATTTTACGTAAAGCAATCGTTTACGTTAATACAATTTTCCTCTTTTCGCGTGCATATATTTGTGTAGGATGGTATTACGTATATACGTTCGATAGATTTCTATATTTCTAGCCACAAATCCATAGTTTCACGATGCTTTTTACGTAGTATTTACGCTATAAATGATTCGAATTAAAGCTTAAATGTTTAGAGATAGATAGATGGATGGATAGAAATCTATAAAGAAACATATACCTTAAAAAATGAAATATCGTGTAAAATTGCACGTTATTTATGTAAAAAAGAAAATAGAAACAGTTTTTCAATTTAATTACAGGATTGATCGTTAAACGTTATAAACGAAAAGAAAGATGAAGTTAAAACGAGATGAAACGTATCGGCCAGCTCTAAAATCGTCGTTCATTTTGTACGAGGCAAAGTAACTGACGATTAATCGCTACGTGATCGGAAAATGTACGAGAACAACGAGCAAATACTGATGATGGAAGCTGAATGTGCATTTACGCGTAGCCGAGAAACACTGGTGTGTTCCATGTTTAATCAGAGAATGAAGTGAGAGAAACACATTTTCAATGGGAATCGAAACTATTCGAGTAAAATTACAAACGACGATGCTATCGGAAACTCTAATAGAGAAGAATTTGTTTAACATTCTTATTATTTATCTTTACGTGGAATTGAATTTTTTTGTTTTTCGTTGACATTTTAATATTTCCTCGAGTTATAATATTAGAAATTACGAATTATGTTAATATTTCTACTTAATTCGTGAAAATATGTACTCTATTATATAATTAATACAAAGAAGAATAATTAAAGAATTTCATTAGAATTCATTTGAAATAATATAACTAATATTATATTTACCAATCAACTCGCGATAATAGACGTAACGTTTGCAACTTACTTTTTTTTCCACTCTTTCTCTTCTCTGATAATTTATTCTCCTTGAAACCAATAGGACACGAACAATTATTTGCACTGATACGTATTGAGAGATGCATGCGTAAAACTGACAATACAAATTGATAACCGAGTTCCATTACGGTTACAAACGTAAACGATAATACTGGTCGAGGAAACTAGTACAATGAAAAATCCTATTTTCTTCGAATACGTATTTATCAATAATTAAACAACTTTTGAATTTCATGTTATACTTTCGTGTCTTCTAAACTCAATCAAATGAAAATTTAAATCTTAAATAGTTGATTAAAAACACTAACATATAAATCCTGGTGTGAGATTATTTATTTTACTTTTTCTCTTCCATTTTTTTTATATTTAAACGTAATTACGTTTAGAATACAAAATGAAACAAAAAACCGAATAGAAATTGACATGTTTGTTAAAAGAAAAGGTAAAAGAAAAGGTCAAAGAAAATTAAAGGCCATAAGAAAGAAAAACGAGACACATTCTTTTATTATATCGTACTTACTGCAGAAAACTTCTGCAGTTTCACTGTACTATAGCAAGTGTTGGATTTCTAGTTCCATTAACGATTTATCGACTGACATACGCGTCAAAATATCACCGACCCTCTTCTATTCGTACTTGACCCACGTCGAGGCTTATGTCATATTTACGCATCTCCCGAATGAAATTCTAATCGTTTTCCCATCAAATGAGATAAGGTCGAACTACATCACCCTAAATCGTGGTACTTTATGATCATATTTCATAATCAATAAAAAGAAAAAAATAATCAATAGAAAAATTTAATTTACCAACAAAATATATCAAAGGATGTTATTTTATATGATATTAAATAAATAAATTCATAGTTGTAATCGAGTTTTAGTTTCAATCGATCATTCTACGTGAAAGAAATAAAATAAGACACCGAAAAAAAAAACAATATTGGAAGAAAAATTGATACTTTAATGATTTATTTTATAATATAAATAATTCCCAACATATTTCTTATTATATTCGAATCGAGAATAAATCTGTTTTCACTGATACTGGAAAAGACATAAAAAAAAAAAGAAAAGAATTAAATTGAAGTAAAGTGACACGATGTTACAGTGACACTTATGCAACAGATCTACGAGTCTCTACATACGTGCAAGTAAATGTTTATCTTTTTTCCTATTATTTGATATAAATAGAATTTAGTGTCAGTAACACGCACCCAGTTTCATTCAATCGTGAAACCAAATGGGTTATGCTCGGTCGCAACAAATATAGTCCTCGTTAGTGCATGATAAAACCTATATTTATTTATACATGACTATCTTCGATAAAAGTGACGTATATTTCAAAAAATATCCTCTCTTTACTATACATATATTTAATTTTTAATTATTACAATAATACCATTTATCATAAATGCCATTTATCCTCCACTCTCCCCTTTCTTGTGTAAATATATTAAATAATTTCATACAAATAAATTATTAGATAAAATAATAGATTTTATTTTGCAATAAGAGTCATTTAATATTGGTCAATAGGTGTTTATAGATATATATCGTTTATACATGAATGAGTCAAAATGAAAATGTTATTAATTTTGAATGTGTACACCTTTTCGTGCACTTCCGTTAAAACGGCTTGCATTTCGTCAGCATCTTCAAAATACAGTAGAACGTACATACGTCGTTCTCGTCTCGATGCTTCATTTTCGAGAGAACGAACAGTCGGTCGTTTAAAACGTGGAATAACAAGTTGGAAAGATTCAACTGGTACAACGGGTCTTTACTTGTGAAGAAGATGTAAACATTTCTCTACTGACGTTCCACGTCTTCGAACATGTTCGCTGGACCAAAGAATCGTTTCACATCGAGTATTTGCTACCGTCATTCCTTCTTCTTCTCTTTTCTTTTCCGATATTCGTAGTTAGCATCCGAAATAGCGACAACGTTCTGCTAAAGTCGTATTAAATATCTGCATCTGTAGTATATACTCTTTCTTTGATAAACTTAAATAACAAGTTGAACGTTTCAAATTCGTTCATTGGTTAATATAATCCCTAATCGATTATGCTCCTTAATCGTCAAATATGTGATATAATATTTCAAAGTAATATCGTAGGAGGTGTTCATTGATAGAAGATCATTTCAAATGTAATTTGAATGTATTATCAAAGCTAATTTTTCAATGAACTCATTTTCTTTTAAACTCATTTCTAAATGTACCATATTCTAATCTGATGAATTGAAAATCGATCGTTTCTTGATAGAACTTGACAATTTTCGCATATATTCAACGGAAGCATCTTTAAGATTGTATCAAAGTGATAAAGAACAAGGAGGCATTGTGTCGAGAGAACCTTGAAAGTGTTGGCACCGGACTGCGTTAAGCGATTGCGTTGAAGGTATTCTCGCCAAAGTCTTTGCCACCAAAGAGACTTTGCATAATCGAAAAACAGAACTTTTCTTTCCTTCTTTTTGCAAGTTCGAGATTGTTTTTACAAACATTATACCAATGATTGATTTTCGATATGAATAAAAAAGACAAATTATATTATCGTTGTTAATCGTCCTAACTCCGTAAGATCATTGTCTACTAATGAATGTGTATAAAATTAGACAAAAAGAAAGAAAAGGGGGAAAGGAGAGAGTGGGAAGAAGCCACGATGAGGGTTCAATTCGTGACGTAACCACTCTGCCAAAAGCAGCAGTGCGGTTCACGTCAGTCAAAAAGGCCGCATTTCTCTCCGCATTCACGGGACTGAGTCAGCAAAAGCAATTCTTTGAACGGTCCAAACGAAGAACCAGCATCACCGAGATAAATAGAAAGTGATAGAAAGGAAAAAAGAAAAATCTAGTAGAGACAAGGAAATATAAAGAAGAAAAGGATTCTACTCTTTCTTTATTTATTTCTCTCTTATACTTCCCTCTCTACCTATCTATCTATCTATCTATGTATCTATCTATATATATATATATATTTATCTATCTACCTATCTATTTATCTCTGTCTTTCTCATAACACGACGATACTGCGGTCTTTCTGGCAAACCGTCCCGACGCATTGCGTCTAAGTCCTCGCATGAAACTGGCCAAGCCTTAAAACCATGACGTTGTTCGTGAAAACGAAGACAGCAAATACGAAGTAAAGGCTTCTTTTAGCACTTGGCCAATACACGTCGGTAGTTGCTTTTGATAAGTGAATACTCTCGTATATATATAATACACGTACGAATAACACAAAATCTATGTGGAACGAATAGAAAGTATGAAAAGAGAAATATTGAAAAGAGTTAGCCAATAATTCGTAAATGTCGATTGCCAGACGGCTCAGAAGATTTGTTCAGGTGTGGAGAAAAAAATGTTGGATTAAAAAATCTCTTTTTATTTATTATGTTTTTTTAATATCAATATATTTTCCATAAGTTCGAAAAAAAAGAAATCTCCCAACAACAACAACAATAACAACCAAGTATATACAATGTGTGTAAGCTTTTATAAAAAAAAGAATAAAAAACAAAAATGGATGAGCGTATACACAATCATGGAAACGCACTACCCATTTAGCATCCAGGAAAAGGATTAAACTGGGATTATAGATGAATTCGACCCTGCTCGCGAATTCGAAGCAGGGATTTAAATACGAATGAAAAAAAAAGAAAAATATACGAGAGAATAAGTTTTAACCAACGTGTAATAATTTTTTTAATTGATTTTGTTTATCTGCGTTTGTTGACATTGGTTTTATTGTTACGGATGTTTAAATTCGATTTTTTACGTGTTAAAAGCCAAAACTTCCGTATTAATATAAAATTAAAAAGTAAAATTTATATTGTTGCAGGATATTGCAGTCCGGATAAAGGCTTTACAGCTAAAGTCTTAGATAGTATTTTTAATATAGATGAACAAGTACTATTGGTTGGAAATCTAAACACACAACATCATATATGGAATTTTCATATAAACAACCTGAAATGAAGAGTCTTATACAATTATACTATGAATAATAATTACAGTGTAATGTAATGCACAGTTATCTTTGAAACAAACATGTACAAGTAAACATCAATGGTGTAAAATCTACAAAAAATTAATCAAAGTTGATGCTCTGCAAGAATCAGTAATAGGATCTAAATTATTCAACATCTACCTAAACGATTTACCTATAATAGAAAAACAAGAATTACATTATTTGCAAATGATATAGTTTGCAACAAACATATCAACAGTGTTGCATGTAAACATACTATATCAACAATTTTTTAAGCAATCAATAAATTCTGAATAAAATGCAGAGTTGTTACTCACATGTTTAGTTGTCAGGGAAAGAAACTTTAATGCTACTTCTATCAATCGTTGATTAAGGTAGACAGTCTGGTATGAATTCTTCAATGAAAATACTTGATCACTTATTTACTGCTACCAGTAAACTTAACCTCAAATTTATTAAGTGCAGTAACAATTAACGAATACACTTTGCCTATATCGATAGAATCGTCAAATATTATCGATAAACGATATAAAGAATCGTTTAAAATTTCTATCCACAAAATAGTTATTTTTAATTTTTTTTCTTTATATATAAAATTGATATATATAAACACATGTTAATATACAACGCGTACTACCACGTATGCCGTACGATCAGCTGATTTCTATTGTGCACAAGTAGCGCTCTCTATTAATGTCAGCCATATAAGAAAATATATTAGTTTATTTTATTTTAGTAGCAATATGAAAATATACGAACTAATATTAGCTGATATTCTTGCCAAAAAGCTGAGAACTTTAGCAATTATTTTTGTAGGAAGATTTATAAACAAATACGTTTATATTTCTTATATTTGACTAACAATTTATAAGCACAATGTTAATACAATGTATACCACGACGTACACTACACGATCTGATGATTTCTATACTGCGAAAGTGGTGCCATCTCTTAGCCATATAAGNGTTAAAAGCTGACGAGATGTTTTCTATGACAGTGGTACAATATTAAGAATTGAATAATCATTTAGTAATATAATCTTATTTGATACTATTTCTGTGACGTAAAAAAGACTAACTAGTAACTGTGATTATGAGTAAATTGCGACTGGGGTCAGATTATATTCCTCTAACCGAAGAAGACATGTTGAAAGTACGAGCAATTATTTCTTTTCCGAGATTAGCTTGGGTCACAGTATCCTTGCCACTGTTTGCGTTTATTTTCTGTGTTATTTGGTCCATACTTTATAATTTTGAACATGCCACTGCCACACATTGCAAGGTAAGGAAATTTAACAAAAATAACCATTAATAGAATATTCGTTCCAAAAATTGCAAAATTCTGAATTAATATCATTATTCTAAGACGTGTTATTTATTTTATTAGCGATATTAATTCAATTGGAATAATATATATTTGTGGTTACAATTTCCATGCTTCTTTTTATATAGGTTTATAATTTCCTTCCATCTGTCTCAGCAACTATTGGTCATTACAGACCACAAAAAGATGTTTGGAAAATGGCAATTGCTATGCAAGCTATAACTAGAACGTTAGTTTTAATCATGTACTTCCGTTATTATAGAGAACATGTATATAAGTGGGCACAGTATATCAGTAATATTGTTTTAACCACATATATCATTGAAAATGTATCTCTAGTTACTCTAAGTTTCTGGACTTCTGATTCAAACTATGGTATGCATTAGTATATAAATATACGTTTATTTGTACTTTTGTGTAGGGTAATGGTAATAATTATTCATTTTTTCAGCATTTCATAAATTATCATTTATAACATTCTTATTGATGTCTTCTATTCACATGCCATTATCATACTTCGTTATGAAGAACTGTTGTAACGTTAGCAGAGATTTTTATGAGACTTCATCTATAAGATGGAAATGGAGGGCAATGATGTCAAATGTATTCTCCATATTGTTAGCATGTTATTTTTTTTATAGGCATAATAAATATTGCGAACCATTTGGTGAGTAAAAAGATTATAAAATAGTAAATTTGCAATATCATAAAGTATATGTTTAGTAGTTAGTATACTTTGAATTTAAAACGTAGAAGGGAAAACTATCAACAGTTCTGTATAATTTCAGTATATTCCATGTTCGCTATGAGTGAGTACGGTGTTGTTCTCTCAAATATGATGTTTCATTCGACAGCAGCATTGGATTTTCCTACATCTCGAGTTTTGATATCAGGGAATGGTATTAGACTGATTTAAATTACCATAGATAATCTTACAATATACATTTATATAATTACAATCTAGATATTTGAAATATTTTCTTTAATATGATATTCATATATTTTTATTCAATACGTACCTGGTAGTGGTTAATATGTTTATTATATTAGCCATGGTATCAGTTATTCGAATCAATCAAAATGATAGATACTTAGAGAAAGTATACATCATATGTGTGATATCAAAACATACCGATTTATTACAAATTTTTAGAAACAAAATATTTATATAAATATATATATATATATATATATATGTATATGTATATACAAGAAAATAGATAGAATGTAGATAGATATTTATCATCAATTGCTGTTATACAAGAATTTTAATAGAAGAATATAAAAATGTCAATCCCTCTTTATTTCTTTTCAATAAAAGGGTTTCATAAACAAATACGGTGTAATATGTAGTATACGTATCAAATACAAACATCATTTATACTTGAAACAACGTAGCAAAATATTTTATAATCTTATAATATATTTTTTGACCAGTAACAGCTTCTATTATAAACTGTATAATAGTTGTGTACAAGAGAATGGAATTTCCCTCATTGCCGAGCAACTTCATCACATCCTTTAATCATATTGCAAAATATTAAAACTTGAAATCATCTTTAAGTTTATCAGCAATGTATTTTGCTATAGCCATGCTACTCGTTGCAGCAGGTGAAGGAGCATTACGACAATGAAGAACCCTGCATCCAATATTACCAGTTCCATTATCGAAAACAAAATCATCTACTAGTCTACCATCACTGTCCAATGCTTGTGCTCTGACACCAGCTGACCCTCTGAACAATATAAAGTTATTCAAAATATTAGAAAATTTGAAATCGATAGCTAAGATACATATACATAATCATATACCTCTTTATATCTTTATATGTAATATCTGGTATAAATTTCTGAAGATCTTTTACTGCCAATGGATAGAAAATTGATTTAATAACTTCTTTAACTCCAGGTATAAAGTACCTGAAGGACAACTTATATAATCCAGGAAACTTTGCCATTTCTATGCAATCTTTTATGTTAATATCCGTCCATCTGAATGCACAAAATTACAGGACTTCGATGAATATCTTTTAATCTTATGATTTTGTTAATAAACTTTTTTTCTTATCCTTACTTGTAACCTTCTCTAGCTAATGCCAAAACAGCATTTGGACCGAGCCATATTTCACCATTTATTTTAGGAGTAAAATGAACCCCCAGGAATGGTAATTGTGGATTAGGTACTGGATATATGTTCGTTGTACATAAATGTCTTTTATTTTCATTTAGAAGAAGATATTCGCCTCGGAAAGGAACTATTCTTGGGCTGCGATCGCATCCTGTCATGACGGCTAAACGATCCGAATGTAAACCAGCACACGTTAATACGTATTTCGTTGAAATACACTGGAATTAATTATACAACGATTATCGATAAAAATTCCTAAAACTTTTCTTAGATTAAAGGAGAATTAAATGCACCTTATTTTTAGAAAGAACTATTATAGGTGCCAATTGACCACCAGTTTGCGATTCTAACATTTCTGAAAATCCAGTAACTTCGTAATTAAGAAATATTTCGCCACCCATTTTTTGAAAATCCACAGCAAAGTGTTTACAAACTAAAGCCCAATCCACGATTCCTGTCCATGGCGACCATATGGCTTTTTCACCCTAAATATAATAATGTTTTATTTTATATATCGTTACGAATGTTAACTAAACAAATATTCAATTTTATAATAATATTTAAGTTAATAATATTATAGTATATAAGTAATATAGTTTCTTTACCTTACATTTTGGTTCGTAATTCGCGATACAATCCTTATCGACTAATTGAAGATCAGGTACATTATTCTTCGTTCCTCGTTCGAACAGGTTGTTTATTATTTTAGTCTGTTGTTGATTCTGAGCTACTATTAATTTACCAACCTTTTTATGAGGTATATCATTCTTGCAAAAATACTCGTAGGATAGTTTTAAACCCTCGACGCATAGTTTCGCCTGTAATCATTGGCTACCGGATCAAACATTTCTTAAGGGAATGTTTCTCAATCGTTTTGAAATCGATCGAGATTAGAATCGCTTGTATTAAAAATGAGACTAAATTCTTTTCTTTCAAAAAAAAAAGAAACGTTGCAATTTTTCGTATTATCATTACCTTTATACTACCAGGCATATAATAAATTCCAGCGTGTACGACACCACTGTTATGGCCTGTTTGGTGTTTAGCAAGGGCATTTTCTTTTTCTACAATAGCTATTTTTAAGTTAGGATGTCTTAACAATATTTCACGTGCTGTGGCACATCCCACAATTCCACCACCAACCACAACGAGATCGTATACGTTACAGGTATCTCTGATTAATAAATAGAAAAATTAATCATAGTAAAGGAATAACTTATTTCTTAAGTTTAATACTAACTTCGAAGTAGACGCATATCGACATATTAAATAACTTAAATTCAACGATATCTTTGGTCTCGTCAATAAATTTAAAATGTTGCTTGTCATTTTGATCTGTTTTCCTTCTTACGAATTTGATGTTACGTCCAATCTGAAAAGACACGCACGAAGATCACACATCTCGATATTTCGAATAATAATTTTTTATTTTTATTTCTTCCCCTCTATAAGATTATTAATAACATCATCTTTTTCTTAATCACAGTTTTAATCATTATGCGACTAAATTCATTTCGATAATCACTTTTCGCGTTATTACAAATATGTTTCTTTTTTTTTCTGAAAATATCAAATAGCTTCATTTATAATAATTTTAATAATAATTTATTTGCTTGATCTAAAAGAATAAATAATTTTTCAGATTAATTTCATATTAATCGTACGAAAAATAAATTTACGCGAACAGAATATTTATTCTATGCTTCAAAGAAAGAAAAGAAAAAAAATAACAATTATACTTGTTTAAAGATCGTGAATATTTATTCTTTCAAATTTCAAATAAATCTACTCTCCTAAATAATATTTTCTAAAATAATTAATTCGACAGTGACATTTCAAATGATTGTGTCACAGATAACTGATAATTGAAGTTTCTTTGAAATAAAACTTATTTATTCTTTCCCATCTCAGGTTTCATGGTTTTTAACACGTGGTTCCAGTTACATAACACTATTAAATATATCTGATTTTGGTTTCCTCAATGAATCATTAAAGCAATTCCATTTATATCCACTACTCAATCGTAAAAAAGTTATCGTAGTTAAAGACACAACTCTATTTCCGTTTCCCATAAAAAAAACCTTGTGTTTATGACTTTGCTTCTTGATTACAGAAAAAAAATCAATAAGTATCAAACAACGATCACGCGTATCGAATATAAGTCGTTCATATTTTTTCTGTTAATTTGCAATTAGAAAATAACCGGATCACCTTTTCACATATAATATTTCTGTTAAGTAAACTTTACATTTAAATTATTTATTATTTTATCTTATTTTATTATATCATGTATAATTTATTATTTTTGTCTTTATATCAGTTAAATAAATTTCTATATATATAAAATATATTAATAAAGGTAATACAAACGTTAAAAAATATTATTCAAAATTAATGAACAATAAGATAAAGTAAATCAGTGTTGTTATTCTCATTTATATTTAAATCACGACTTTTTTCAATATTTATTAAAATATAACAGTGTACACGTTGCTTGGACAAATCTTCTGTAAATAACTAACATAATTCTTTTTTACATATTGCACAAGAGTATTTATTCGTATTGGTAAATAAATGTATGTATGAGATAAGATATTAAATTTCTTGGAAAAGTTAGAAGATTTTCCTCGTATGGAAAAGAGTGAAGGAGATAGGTAAATTAATTAATAAGAAAAGAAAGAAGAGAGAGATACAGAGAGAGAGAGAGAGAGTAAATAATAAAAATTAAGAAATTTTATTAACAAAATACGATCGATACCAACCGGCAACGAAATGATGTATATTTTTTTTTTAAAAAAACCTATTTCAGAATATCACATGTTTTCACGCATGGGTGAATAATTCAATTAAACGATGACGTACACACGTTCATTAAAAACTTCTTTCCTCTTCGTTTTCACGTGAAAGACTAACGAAAGATTATTTTTCTTTGCAATGATTCATACGAAAAGGAGCTCTCTATCTCATAATTTTCGTGTTTCGTACTCGACATCGTTCCATTGATAAAGAAGCTTGTTCTGTCATATCAAGCACGTGGCGCCTCCATTTTGTACCGTGTTGGCATTTTCAGTGAAGAGATATGATAAACGATGTCTTTGAAAATATTTTAATTTTGTTTTATATTCCAATCTATGTACTTATTGTTAGTCTAGTTAATCTATCCTGATTTTGGGCTTAAAATGAATCTTGCACTGACTTGACAGGAAAACATTTTAAAAGGTTGAGAATGTGGTTTACATAAAGGTGGTAGACATTACGCGTAAGCCGAGAAACGTGTACTTTTTAATGATCTGTAATCGTCTACTTTTAATGTGTAGAATATTAATAAAAAATGACTTTAACTTCACATAGAAAAATCATTGTCAAAGTTTTACTGAACGAGTTTAAAAGAATCGAGAACGGCCATGCGAGTTGGCAGGAGGGGGCAATCGCGACGGAACGAGACTTGAATGCGTGATTTCAAAATGAAAAAGCGTTCAAAAAATCTAATATTTCAACTTCTATACTACTTAGAAAAATAATTTTTATTTATTTTGATATACCAAAACGAGGAAAATGCTACGGTGTTTTCTCTGTTTCTTTTTATTATAAAATATTGTCAAATGTTAAAAAGGTTTAAAATTATAGTCAGCTTACGTTTAGATGTACTTTGTCCTTATATCCATAAGTGTAGGTATCCATATAGCACATGTCACTTTTCAGCACTACACACACTCGTACACATATGCATATTACTTGCATAGGAAGAAAACACGCACACGCGTAAACTTGACACGAAATAAAATGACGTACTTTAAATAATATCCTTGTTATTCCTTCCGACGCTCGAAGAAGACTATCGATTATTATGAAAAGTAGTTACGAAAATAATCGACAAGTACCGAACATACACGAATGTCAAATACAAATCTAACAACGAAATAACAACGTTCGGTTATCGACACCGGCCGAGGAACGACGGGGGGTACCGAACGTAAACAAAACATTGAACGCTTGACTAAGCAGGTAATTAAGGAATGTTTTTCTATGTGTATTTCATATATAACGAATTTCTTAGAATTTACCGAGAGATACACCGAGAGGTAGACCTTTGTCTATCTTTCTCTCAATACATTCAATACGTGTGGGATTATTACCATGTTTTTCTACAGCTGACTTACTTTAGTATCGTTGACCTACTTCTCTATCGTTGACCTATTTTTCTTACCAGTAACCTACTTTCGAATAGATGTATTCTATTTCTAATGGTAGATTTTTATTTTATTTCTGAATATTTAGATAATTAATAAGTATATGTATTAACAAGTATATGCATATCACTTGCATAGGAAGAAAATACGCACACGCGGCACGAAATAAATTGCATTCTTCATCTAATATATTATTCTATATTACTCTATATATTTATTCTATATTTTTATAATATATTATTCTGTATTCGGTTCGTGGCATTTATCTAAAACTGATGTATACGTGTTAGAACAATATTAAATATAAGAAGGGTGCATTAGAGTAGAAGACATATGCTAAATAATTATTAAATTATCATAGGAAATGAATATTATAATTTAAATGTAATAAGTATAAGCTATGCGTACCTTCCTCCTTGAAATCCACTGTTAGACTGGTTCGATATCATCTATAACAGTTTTATTTTCGAAAGTTGTTTACTTGATTATCGGAGGGGATTAATTCTATCTATTTTGAATATTATTCTCGTTAAACTAACACCACTTCTAAGAAATCTTATTCTATGCGCATGTGCGTGCCTACACGTCTTATTCTAACAGAATATTTATCTGAAATAAATAA
This sequence comes from Mischocyttarus mexicanus, assembly GCA_023678845.1. Taxonomy (NCBI): domain Eukaryota; kingdom Metazoa; phylum Arthropoda; class Insecta; order Hymenoptera; family Vespidae; genus Mischocyttarus; species Mischocyttarus mexicanus. The sequence goes on along the minus strand of JACGTP010000013.1, from coordinate 1,555,026 downwards.
AAGTAATTAATACATTTTGTAATTAATAATTTGGCCCAGTAACGACATCTGATTCGTAGCATTTATCTAAAAAAGTATATAATAAAAAGATATCGAAATTATTTTATATTTTGACACGTATGTGCACGCTCATGCGCATAGAATAAGATTTCCTAGAAGTGGTGTAAGTATAACGAGAATAAAATTCGAAATAAATAGAATTAATCCCCTCCGATAATCATGTAAACAACTTTCGAAAAAAAAACTTTAATAGCTTATTTCAAACCAGTCTAACAGTGGATTTCGAGGAGGAAGGTACGCATAACTTATACTTATTACATTTAAATTATAATATTCATTTCCTATGATAATTTAATAATTATCTAGCATATGTCTTCTACTCTAATGCACTCTTCTTATATTTAAGAATGTTCTAACACGTATACATTGGTTTAAACATTGCATTATTTCTAACGTAATTCAAAATATAAAATAATTTCGATATCTTTTTATTTTAATTTCTTTATATTTAGATAATTAATAAGTATATGTACGTATATGTCGATTATATTAGATTACAAATTATTACAAAATAATTATTTGATTTTGACATCCTCTCAAAATGTTAATTTGACTGAACTAAATTGATAGGAAAACTTATTTCGAATATAGTAAGATTTTTCGATGAATTATAATATCATAATTATGAAGATAATTTTCTATTTTTATTTCAGATTATACAAATTTATTAGATTTTCTTTTGAAATGATTTATTATATAAATTACAACAAATGTAATATATAATATTATTCATGATTTACAGCTTGTTGGTATCACAAATAGCAGTTATTTTATTTTAATTAATCTGTCACATATAATGACATTTATGAATTAATTAAATTATACATTAAAATATATATTGTAAGAAACAAAGTATAATATATATTTCCCTTATTGTCCAGGAATTTGAAACTAATGCGCAGAAGTGCGTTATTGCAATCCCAAAGGCGACTTCTGTCATTATTTTCAAAAGTATTGTCTTCGGACAGTGGTCGTTTGGACCATACGGTGTTTACGATCGTTTCGAATGGGAATGGTGTTCTTGGTTGGTTCACGATAGCTGCTTGCAATAAATACGAGACAATGTACGCTCTCCTGTGATATATGTATCTTATACGTGGACGAGTATATAACTATCGAGGACAGTTTCGAAATGCTTTAAGATACTCTTTCACGTTCGTTTTATTCCATATATCATACATGTTTGTACCGGTTATAAAGTCCTTTGCTTACATCTAATTCAACTTTGATGTATCTATAGATTTGTCATATACGTATAGGTATATATATATTTAAGATTTATATGAAATGTATATTAACTGTATTAGATAGATATATGATTTATAGGATTTTGTATAGAATATGTGGAAGATACTTCAAGAGTTGATTGTACATGTAAGAATAACGAACAAATGTTTATATAAACATATGTTTTATGTATCTGTTATATCGTTCATGAGATCTTGTGTTATCTATTTATCTTTATAAAAGATCTTCAAAACGACTGCTTTTCATTGTAATGCAAACCTATAAACATCTTGTCATATATCCGATTACACAGTGAATTCCTGATGTTTCCTAGATTTGTTGAAAAGTTCGTTTTATTCTGAATCTCAGTACTTAGAATGAACAATTAGAATAATTTACAATTTCTCCATTTACAAAGTTTGTTATATCTCATTAACGAAGAAGACAGATAAATCATAAGTTTATAGAGGTATTATTTTTTGTTTTATTAATTGTAGGTGTACAATTATGTCGCGAAATATGATTGAACGTGTTCTGTTATACCCGGTATATGTGAAATATTTGATACATAAATTAAATGTTCACTAATGAACTATATTAAATAGTACGAATTTTACTAGATATATATTTTCACACATGTGTGATTGCATGTAGGAAACTGACATTTCTTTGATAGAATAATTCTGAGTAGTAGTAAGTTTCATACTTTGGCCTTTTATCTTTATTCAATTCTAACTAAACGTTCATATTAGTTGAGAAAGTTTATTATACGTTACTACTCTGCAATAGTTTGTAGAAAATTTTCAAGACGAATCTCACAGATCGATTAAACTTAAATATACGTACACATATGTACCGTATATAATATACATAGATATGTATACGTAGAAAGTTCAACATTTAAAATTCAAACTTACAGTACAATCTACTTCTCCCTTTCTATTTTATTTTTCCCTCTTTTACTCTCTTATTCATTCATTCATTTCATTCGTACAACGTAGACGGAACCCACCTGGCCAGAATGTGTCGGTATTCGAACCCCTGCATGAGTTTTCCTACCCTCTTTTTCTCGTCCTTACGTTCTTAGCCATTGTCCTCATTTTTTTTTATCCTCTCCAACCTTTCATCGCGCTTCATCTTGTTCTCCACTGTTTCTCAAACGAAATTCTATTTTTATCTCTTATAACAGGATCGAATTTTTCTCTTATCTCTTTTTATTTTATGATAGTAGGCCATCGAAAGAAATAAATAGAAAAGGAAAAAGAGAGATAGTGTAAATAATAATAATAAATGTAATTGTAATAATAATGATATAATACTAATAATATTAATAATAATAATAATTTATTCAAAAAGTTTATGCAAGTGAAAGAAATTTACATAACACACTACCACTCCTTAGATCTTAATAACAATACCAGACAGACAGATGGAATACCCATACACACGTCAACCATATGATACTCACATCATGGCATTAACTTAATTATGGTACGTAAATGTCATAAAAAGATCCAACGACAGAAGAGTTGAGATAATTTAATAATAATAATAATAATAATAATAATAACAACATAAAATTGTTTCAATAAAATAAGATAATTTATTAATTAATAATTAACGAATTATTATGATTTGTGAAAGAACGATGGTTTATAAAAGAGGAGACTATGGTAATGTGTATATACGTTACAAGATACTTTGTAATTGACAAAGAGTCTGGATTTTATACGTGAAAGGTTCCGGAGAAACAACTCGTTCGTTCGACTTACAATCGATGTAGCTTATAGTATGGGGAATAAATGTGGCAAACAATTTCCATCGTTGATCGTATCACTGAGCATAGGAAGTACATTTTAAAAGCAACGTCTCTCCGATCGAGGATTTAAAAATCCATCGAACGAAGAACTCTACCATTAAACGATGCATTTCGCGATATCCATTAATAATATTTTCCTCTCTACCGAGAATTTATATTTTTTCTATTTTTTTTCTTTTTACGTTTCTTTCAGCAATTATTATTATAAAATAAAAGCACGATTATATTATTCGTTTTACCGATCTCATAAACGACAGCTTGATTTATTTAAAAGACATTTTCTTTATTGCACGAGTTGATTTTAATTTTGAAAAAAAAGAAATTAAAATCTAACAATCCTATTAAAAACGATAATTAATATACAGAATATATATAATTTTATAAATAATTATTGTGTCTATTGATTAATTTGGATTACAAAAATTTGAAATTGATAAAAAACAAATCGTTACTTTAATATTGAAAAGAAATATATACATATAGTTATACTTGTATACTTACGAATGTTAAATAAAAATTAAGGGGTAATAAAACAAAGCGAGAAATAATAAAAGATTTAAATGGGGGGTGGGGGGGAGAGGGGTACCGAGTGAATAAGACTACGTTACTGGGATGCGCGTCGTGCGCGGACGCGGCTGCGCGTCGGTTCTTTGACTCCGTGAACAGAGTCAGTCAACCCGCCGCCGGCGTCCAGGCAAGACGGTCTTTTCATTTTGAATAATTCTTATCTTGCTCTTGTTCATTTGTCGTCCTTCGTGATAAGGACGGTGGGGAAAGAAAAGAATAAAAAAAAAAATAATTAAAAAGATACGACGAGTATAAAACAAATATAAAAAATTAAAAATCCTTCCAAGTATCATTAATATTATTATTATTTTTAAATTATCCATAAGAGAGAGAGAGAAATAAAAACCAAAAATCCCTCTAATATAAAATTTCATCTGTTGAGGGTAGGGGGGGATATTCCACATTTATTCGCGCGCGCGTCAGATCGCGAGTGAATTATCATCTCCAAGGAGTAAGAAGTACAAAATCTGTTAAGTCTGATGCGCTATACCACCGTGGTCACCTTTGACCTTACCTACGGTGATTCCCCGTGGAACTCGTGGAAATTTGACGAGTGCCGCCGCCACCGTTGCCGTCGTCCCAGTAACAACGCGTCGTCGTAACGATGACGATGACGCGAACGGACGCGGGTTTCCGCGTGTAGCCGAGCGGCAGCTGTTCTCCTAACAGAGAATAAAGAAAGGAAACAAACTATAAAAAAATCTTCCCTTTTTTCCCAACTCTCTGTCATTTTTGAAATTTCTACTTCAGACAAACTAATTCATCATTTTAAATCGATTATCCAACGACCACCAAAAGTTTGATCATAATCTGACGATTGATAAGAAGAGTTTTATAAAAAGAAAAATAACCGGAAGATTTCTAAACAAAAAAAAACAGATTACTCTCTTTGATAAAGAGAGAAGAAGAATAAAGTAAAAAAAAAAAAAAAAGAGAGAAAAGAAAAAGAGAAGAAAAATGGAGGACGAACTGAGATGTCCTTGTTGCAAAGAACTATTCACAGAGCCAGTTTTGTTGCCCTGCTGGCATGCATTGTGTCTCTCGTGTGCCGTTAATCTCCAAGCACCACCCGATTCACCGCCGGAATCTACTACAGACTCCTCAAATGTACCATGTTCCGATCAAGAAGCCGACAAATTGTCGATACTTTCGGAAACTGACTCGGGCGTCGTCTGCGGTAGTACATCGACTAGTTCACGACCTGGAAGTTACGTTGGTACACCCGGGAACGGTGGTTTCCCACCATCCGGTGGAACCCTTTGTCTATCTTGTCCTGTATGTCGCAAAACCGTATATTTTGACGAGGGTGGTGCTCATAATTTGCCCAAATATAGGGCCATGCAACGTATCGTTGAAAAGTATCAAGAATCAAAGAATGCAAGAATGCAATGCCAGATGTGCGAGGGTGAACCTCGTGAAGCTATCGTCGCTTGTGAGCAATGCGAGGTAATGATTCATATTTATTTATTTATTTATATTATCTTCATCGATTTATAATACATTTCCTCTTAATATTTGTATTCATGTGTTTCCTCGTTTATAATCTCTAAATATTTCCATCTATCATACTTTTGTATAATTAATCGTTTATATATGAAGATTGATCTTTTCCAATTGTAGATTCGTTTGAATACATATGTAAACATAATATTATATTACCAAACTATTAATATTTGATAATTTCGACTAGTTTAATTGAATATTTAATACCAATTAGGTTTCATTTAAGAATACTTTTTTAGATTAAATAAATACAATTATATATATCATTATTTATAGTAATCAAGATTTATGTAAGATTCTTATCTCTCTGATCGTACATTAAATTTCTTGTTCATTTTATTATTTGCTAAACAAGACTATAAATTATTCCAATTTATCTTTTATCGATTGTATCTTTGTAGACACGATTTTTGTGATCTCATTTTATTACTCCTTAAATATTTATCTACAATGATAATGTTATTTGACGTTTTGAAAGTTGGAGGATACTAATCGTCCTCGGATATATTAAACCTAGCAATCAATTTCAAACCTTTGTTCGTATAATAGACACTAATAATTTATTATTATTTTTTGACGATAGATTCTCGTGTCCTAGATACCATACCAATTGCTATAATAAACTCGTTCAAAACAAGGACAACCTTGTTATATCCTATCATCATTTTTAAAGCAATCGATTTTTCACATTGTTAGATTATTATTTTTGTTGTTCTTCTTCTTATACGACCTGGAAAAAAAATTCTTTTTATTTTGCTTCTAACTCTCCATTCCTTTCCTCCTTTCAAAAACACCACATACAAATATATTTCGATCTCATGGAAATGTTTAAAACCGCGCAAGTCAAAAGTTTGAATTATCCGATAGAGATTGATAGACAGGTTTACCAGTTTAGACGTTGGAATCTAAAAGTTTTGACGTTAAATCGATTCACGTTGAAATCTACAAATGTATTTCGAAGTTAAAAGAGGTAGTAACATTTGATATTTGTCGAATTTAAGAAACATCGATATTAATCTAAACGTAATATTCTATGTTAGGTAATACGTAAATACTTAGTGTGTATATAATTAAATAATAATTATTTTAGGTGTTAGAACAAACACACCATTTGTGTTTTTATTATTTAAAACAAATTCGTAGAGAAAAAAAGGGTTTATCGATGAAATGTTCAGGGAAAGAGTGCAGTACTTGATTTATTTGCATTGCACTTGGACCGTGTAAGTTTGTTATTATTAATAGAATAATTAAATAAGAATATAATTGATAAGTTAAGATCAAAAATAAATCAAAGTCTAAACGATCAAGTAAATGTAACAGCTCATAAACGTGACGTATACACACACACATACACATACACACGTATATATTCCAGATTTATTTAGGTACTTTTGATGTTTTTTATTTCGTTCTTTCTAAGGAAGCTTTAGCAACGCGTATTAAAAATAATTTTTGTTGAAATGTGGATAGAAAGCAAAGATGAGAAGAAGGAGTGTTAGATGATAACAGTAAAAAATAGATCTTCTGGGTTAGTCACGATCGACTCTTGATCTCACGATGTGTCTCGCGAAATTTAGAGAGAATAACAGCAACAGCAATAGCAGAATCAGCAATCTTCGTAACCGTGAGAAATCTAAATCCGAGGGAATATCTTTTGATATATTGGATCGAATGTCAGTTAGTTTATCTACCAAATCATATTTCTTTTTTATACCACCTTCTTTTCCCTTTTTGTTATTTATTATTTATTTAATAGATCAACGATATTATAATTATAATTTCAAACTTAATTAATGTATATTATATACACACACACATGTATAGATTTATTTAAATATGTATATTTATTAATATCAACGTGTGATGTATATCTTTACTGGTAATTACGATAACAGTGTATTGATTAAATCAACAAATTGACAAAATGAATATTTTATATTATAATTATTTATATTTTATTAATCTTATGATAAATAAATATAAATGATTCTCGAATAATAAGTTTCTATCTGTTGATGAACATTTCAATCATTATCAATCTATATCGTAAATTAATTACAATTAAATTCTATTCTAAAACTACATGATAATTAACTCATCGTATTTCATCAATAATTTACAATCATCGATGTGTACAAATGATAAAAGTTCTTCTATAATATTTTGTAAAATATATCATCTAACAAGTAGAAACGAATCAATTCGTCGTTGAAACTTTTTGATACAAACTTGCTGGACGATCGATCGATCTGTAAAGTATAGGGTGGAGGGTAAGGGGGGAGAGGAAGAGGGAATGGAGAAGACGGAGTTAGGGTAGTCTCGAAAGATTTTTCTAGCGTTCGTAAATACTATCGTAAGTGGGTTCGTAAATAGAAGTTCGCGATCTTGTGTTGAACTCAAGTGAAGAAGGGATAGATAAAGAAAGAGAAAAGCAACGAATTGCAATAAACCCGTGAACGAAATCGTGTTAGAATCCAATGAAAAGCGCGACGAGTACTTGTCGTTCTTTTCAACGACTTTACGTTGTATTTTCCGAAGAATACGAAGGAAAGAAGAGCTTTCTCTCCTTTTTTTCCTTTTTTTTTTGTTGCACTGATCGAACAAACGTATCACTAATCGTATCGTATATATATATTATATGTACAGTGTACACCTTTGTGCATGTATGTATGCATGTATGTATGTGTGTGTGTGTGTGTGTTTATGTACCTTCGACGATACTCTTAACCCTCTATAACTTTTTTATCTCTGTTTACAAGATATTCACTAAAAAATTTACAATATAACTTATACTTAACTTTCTATAAATATATTATTTTTTCTCGGGTTATAGAATAAAATGTTTCGGATAAAAAATATGTAGTTTTACGTTGTAACCATTATAAATAATAATAATAATAATTCGGTAATATTTCTTTTATTAAGTTATTAGTTTTATCATAATTGGTTTAAACAAAGTTGTGTTTTCAAGATACACATTTTGAACTTCATATTTTATATTATTATATTATTATAAATATCGTTTTATAGATTGAAAAATTGTTAAAACTTTTGCATACATATCCCATGAATTGTGGAGATAATTTTATTAAATTATAAAAATAAGATTAATATTATTTATAATTATATATGATATTAGAGAAGATTAACAAATTTATTTAACGTATATATGTGTGTATGTGTGCATATTAGTATATCTAATCGGATATTTAGTTTGCAGTTTACATACCGTTCCTCTTAACCCTTTGTACCTTTATTCCCGTCCATCCGAACTAATACAGAAGTAACAAACCATGTTATACGTAATATACAAAGCAAAGTTATTATGGTTATGATGTAGACTAGTTTACTAAAACTCCGACGTATGCAACTATCCACCTTACTCGTCTTCTTACTTTTCCAACTTGAAACAGAATCCTCCTAGCTTTTGGCTTTTAGTTGTATTCGTCATTTTCCATATTGAATACATATTTAATTATTTTTATTTAAAACAATTGAAGTATTTTCATATATCATCTTTATAATTATTATTCATGTATCTTAAATCCTTTTTATGTTAATATTCATGAAGAATAAAAATCTTCCTATATAAAAATGAGTTTGGAGATTAAATGATTACTTGGATAAGATAAAACGAATATAAGAAAACATTTTGAATATAACAGCATCTGATGTAAGAGTAGTAGTAGTAGTAGTAGTAGTAGTAGTAGTAGGTAACACAGGTGTTGTTAAAGAAGGTTTTCATCTCGTTATTTTCTTCCCATTCTTTTCTTATTTTCGTGTAAGGGGAAAGAAGTGACCGTAGGATTAGAGAAAGGAAAAAGTTATTACAAGAGTCTGCCACTTGCGACATAAGATGTACATTTTTCGTTTACTTTCTTCTTCCTTAAATATACGAACACACATATACTACATACACCACACATATATATATATACATATATACATAGATAGAAATATACATAGAGAAATAGTAGCGTATCTCATCCTTATTCCCATCTCGTTTCTTCTTATGAAGAAGACTTACTTCCTAACTTCTTATGAGTGAGTGAACGAGAAAGAGAGAGAAAGAGAGAGAGAGAGTAGTATAGTTCAAGCAGAGGAATAATAAAAGGGGTAACAACGTCTCATACTATTTTTTTTCTCTCTCTCTCTCTCGTTAAGATTCATGTCTCTCGTATCGCGGTCATCTTCTCTGACGCTCAGAATATGGAATCATTCCGAGCAACTATCATCTAACTTGCCAACCAAGTGAGAGAAGGAAGAACTTCGTTTAAAATTCAAGAATTTCTTTGTGTTTTTTTTTTGGTTAACGTACTAATCCTCCTTTCATCGTTCGAATAAGTTACGACTTGTTTTCGTTAACTTTTTAAATTATTCCAAACGTTAGTAAACAAATTTTCATTTCAAGTAAAAGGATTCGATGTTTAATTGAAAATTAAAAAAACATTTTGTCCCCATCTTTTAATTTCATTTTCAAATTTATATTTTTTGTCAACTTTTCGTTGATGTTTTCTTTTTGCTGTTTTTTTGTTGTTGCAGTAAAAGTTACGTTTTCTCGAGTCTCTGTGATCTTTTATTTCTTGTCTATTTTTTTTTGTAAACATGATGTCTCGATTGTAGAAGAAGAACCTGACCTACCTCCTTAGGTATTCTTTTCTCTTTGGCGAATATCTTTTGTGATTTCTCAGAGTTTCTTTTGGCAAACTTGTATGAACGAAACGTTTTAAATACAGAAGTTTTCTTTCTGGATGCAGAACAACCTTGGATAGGATGTTTCAAACCGAGAGACAATTTTTGTATCCTCCCTGGTGAAAAGCTTTCTAAGAAATTATTTAGGTTGGCAATTTAAATTCTTTGCGGAATCTATCAAGCAACGTTCACTACTATCTACCCCCGTTTACTCTTTTAATTAAAGATAAACTTTCTTTTGAAAGTATATTGTTGTGTTTATTATTTATTTGTCTTTCTTTAATTATTCTATGAATTTTAAGAAAAACTGTTAATTAAAATCTTTATATATTAACAAGTTATTGTAATCAATTTTAATATAAACATTTTCCATATAATTTCTATTAAATGAAAAATTCTTTTTTTAATTAACTTTAAAATACATTGTGTAATAGAATTTGTATATACCGTGTATAATATTTAAATGGATATATTACAAAAGATTTGTTTCTAAACATATTAAACGTATTAGAAAGAATTTCCATTTACATTATTAAACGTGTAATATTTAATAGATGTGCATCCGTTCTAGAAATGTATAGAAAAATTAATCCTACGATTTAACTCGATGACTGTGCAGGTATTCATATTTTTTTTTCTTTTTTCTTTAAAAGAGAGTCGGTTATATTGCTTGAATGACTTAGGAAAATAACGTTGATTAAAAGTCTACAAGTAAAGATTTATAAAGATAAATTTCTTATATTCTTTTTTTTTTTCTTACAATATTTTTCCTAGCTGTATATCAAACACAGATGACAGAAGATAAATTGATACATACATATGTATCTTTGAATAATAATAAGAGTCGCGATAAGCGTTGTATTGTAAGACTAAAAAAAGAAGAAAAAAAATAGAAAAAGTAATAAAAAGATTTCTAATTATAATTTGAATGTTATCATCGTACTGTGTTGTGTGTTGAATCTCATCGAGATTCGTTCGGTTTTAATTTATATCACGTTTTTCTTTATTTCTTCTCTTTGTTTTATTTAGAAGAATTAAAAAATAGAATGGGTATTTTTATTCACGAGAATAAGATCCAAGTTTAGAAATGTTCAAATGAAAATAAGTCAAAGAAATATAAAAAGGAAATAATTATAAAACATTGAATTAAATTAACGAGGTTGGCTAATAAATAAAAAAATGTTTGGTTTCGTTCTAGGTTTTGTATTGCGATGCCTGCAGAGAATCATGTCATCCAAAACGTGGTCCCTTGGCAACTCACAATCTTGGACCACCGCGAGGCAGCTGGCAATCTAGCAGTGGTAAAGGTTCTCGTGCATCTGAAGGTACACCAGTTTGCAACGATCATAATGGCGAGGCTGTTTCTCTTTATTGTGCACTTTGCAAGATCGCGATTTGCGGACTTTGCCTTCGAGATCGACACGCAGCTCATCCACACGATGTTTTGCCATTGGCAGCCGCGTGCAAAGCTCAAAAGGTAAGTTTACAACGAATCTAATTATCTTTGAGATTTTTCTCTTTCTTTTTTTTTATTTCTTCTAATAAGAAACGAGATTCTTATTTCATAGTCTTCGAATAATCATTACGATTCGTAACTTTTTATCGATATAACGTAAATTGTTGTTAATTATTTATCAAAGTGTTACGAGTTCATTCGAGAATACGAACTTTAACGATGTAACGTATTTTTCTTTTTTTTTCTTTTACATATATATATAATAAAGTTTTATAATTAAAAATATGAACTTCAGTCGCGTTCGATTTGTATTTTCTACTTATTTTAAATAGTTCAATTTGGGTATTAAATTTTAATTAACAACCGGACCAAAAATGTTCTTATTAATATGTGAAATTTGGTAAATGAGCATAATTTGAAAATAAGCATATGTTCGTGTAAATATGTATATATATATATACATAGAAATACTTCGGAGGTAATTTATCTGCATCGACGAACAAGCAACATTCGAAGATAATCGATGACGCGTCGCCACAATGGACCGAGCCAATAATCCACGCTCATACGGAAACATATATACATAGCATGGCATATTTGCTACCGCAGCAATGTAGTACCATCGTATGAAATATTTTTCTACATGCATATGTGTGACCGTGTGTCGCTCTTGCCATTGAATTTTACGCATCATATAACATAACGATCCCCCATCGACGAGTGTACCCCTCCAAGCTTCGCTCGTTTTTGAGAGATTACAAACCACAAATTTAAAATATCGACGCGTGTTAAATAATCTCTTTTTCCTGGATATATAATTCGAACCTTATAAGAGGGAAAGTGGGCTTTATTTCCGATTAGAAAATTATTCTTTATTTAAGAAGAAACGTTTTTATTTTTATTTTAATCTTATCATTTTTTTTTTATATTAAAAGTATTGAATATTGGTCCACGTTATTTGTGAAAGATATGCTTGATTGGCTAAGTGTTGACAATGAAATTATTTATTAGATACCCTTAGATACATTCAATCATGAATTGTCATTTCATACCATGTTTATTTAATAAATTCGTTATTTTTGTATTTGTCCAATGAAGTGAAAGTATGTTTAGTGTGTGGATTAAAAGGGAGGGACCTATTTAAATCAATCTTATCGAACTACCGACCCGTGTTCAGTAGGTACCTAATCTTCCTAGAATCCTTGCACACATAGATGTATTATATACAGTGAGTGTATATATCAAACAAAGCCAAGTAGGCTAAGACACAACGAGGCCGGATTGTCGAGGCGGTCAGTTGTTCGGCAATCAATTTATCAAATTACTGAAGCTAGCAGGCGGTTTTGACGATGCGCAGCGGCAATTTATCAGATTAGTCGAGGAAGTGATTCCCATAGGACGATGGGATCGCGGCCCCATATGTCAGGAAGCGACCAGGTGTTGGCGTCGACTGAAAGCCGCTTCGACATTTTCGAAGCGTACATGTGCGTATCTACACCCACACATCAAGGTAAGATACGTGATATTGTAACCAGCTGTCGATCGAACTATCATCCCGAGCATTGTTACTTCGATTAGAATGTGCCCCTACGTTCATTAAATCTAGATTAGTTATATTTTTATTTATTTTCATACACGTAGAATATATTTTTTGTTAATATTTTATTTATAACAGATTTTAAAGAGATTTTTGTTTAATTCTTTACATTTGTCCTAAGAATAGAAATTATATATTAAAATATATTAATATTGTATATTTATAGGATACAAAAATAGTTAATACAGATTAAAACAAATCTGAAGAAATAAATATAGAGTTAGAAAACTAGTATTGCAAGTATACTATTTTTTAATTAGAAATAATTTCAATGAAAATAAACACGTATTTTAACGATAACTTTTTGTTACGAGATCTGTGGATCGATTATTCGTTTGCAAGGATAACATCGATTAAAAATGACATTGATTTTAATTTGTTATTAAATAAACGATATGTTACATGGTAAAATATTTGCACTCTTACAAGGTTAGTCAGATTCTTTGTCAATTCGTATACATGTATCAAGTATATGAGTTTCTCGCTTAATCCTAGGTACTATCACGCATTAATGTTGGTTATATATGAGTGTATATGTATACGTATACATGTATATATTTACACGTATGTTTCCGATAGTTCCTGGTAATTATTTGGAGCCGAGGCTAATCACGAGAAGGCTACGTTTTCGAGGGACGCTTGCGCGATAATTCCTGTTTAAGCCTTCGGAGTTGGGCCATACACGAAGGTTGCGATGACGCACCTATACCCTAATATTCTATACCCTTCTCTCTCTCTCTCTATCTCTCTTTCTCAGATAAATGAAGATAAATAAGGCTCGCAAGTGTTTACTTCCCTGCGTACAGGTTTCCTACACGCACCGTGATTTACGACAATTTATGTCTTTCGGGACTTTATCTCGACGTTTACTTTACACCTGACAGCGAGATCGATGTAAACCGCTCATTAAGATACCATCTGTCCTTGTCTAACTTATATATATATTCTAATAATAAGTTTCTTTTTTAACACTTTGACTGTCACACTGAAATTACATGTTTCGTTCACGACGGTACGACAGTATTTTATGATGCAAGATTTCGTAGAAATTAATCTTTTATTTTTGGTGTTTCAATAAAAATTGTTAATTGTTCAATGGTGCAATTTTTATTTCAAAGTATACTCTAATTACCGGTAATGTTTTAAATCTGCTAATTGTAAATTTTCATTCAACTTTTATAATTTTAAGTAGTTCAAATGCTCCAATCATAAATGACTAACGTGTCAGTCAAAGTGTTAATCGTTCATCTTTTATACGAGAACCTTTTTAATTTTATTCAATATCCTATAAACGATCAAAAAACATCTTTATTCATAATCTGTATACTTAAAACAATTTGACAGTAACTGATTCTCAAATGGCTGATTGTCAGTGGCTTACTTTGACAGATGATAAGACGAAAGAGACATAGAGGGATATATGTAATACACGAAACAGCTGATCCAAGTATTTTCTTTTTCGCATATAAAACTAACTCCGAGGTATCCTATTCCCAGTTTTATTGTACGATTTTGATAGGGAGAGATGGATTAATAATCTCATGCAAACGAGCGTATATATACGTGGCCCGTATAAAATGCCACTATCGTCCAACGTTAATCCGTGAACGGGATCGCATACAAACTATATATATGTATATGTTGTATATTCATATATACATTCACATATTCACACACATACAAAAACACACATCTATGTATACAATTCGAGCAACGTCAACGTTAAACGTACATATCCATAACGTAGTTCGACAGACGTATGAAAAATTTATTACTTTCTACGTATATACTATTATATATACATATATATATATGCATACATACATATAGGATACGTATATTTTTTTGTAGTATTTTTTTTTTTTTCAAAACGAACGAACCTGAACGCAGGTAAGCGTTTATCTTCGGGATTTTAGCGCTTTGCTCGGACACGTTGTTCCATGATCGTTATCGTAGTCGTCCGTCGTTCACGTACATTTCTCTCCTATCGAATAATAAAACGTAAAACGAGATTACATTGAGAGCTGTTAGAAATGTGTGTTAGTGCCGATATAACCGATAGCCTTCATTGCTTTTAAGAGAATGCGAACGACATAACGCATGCGTGGAACGCGGAAGATTCTATTAATCGATTTGTCAGGCAAATATCTCTCTCTCTTTCTCTTTCTCTCTCTCTCTCTGTCAAATGTGTTGTACGTGTGTTTATATTCGTGAGTCTGCGATTTTACGTATGGTATTTTATTTTTATTTTCAACGGTGTGTTAATTGATCGTAAATCGCTTAAACTCTCGCAATACAAAGTCCACCACGACTAGACACGAGTACCCGATATCTGCTGATGACGTATCTCTAATTTGGAGCTAATTAATTAGGGAGAAACGCGTGGGTTGGTGTTTGTAAAAGTTAATTGAAGATGTCCGGTTTGTGAGTTGACATTTTATTGACGATATTTTTCTTCTTCTTCTTTTTTTCTTTATTAGTTTTGTTTCGTTTTATTTGAAATTTAATACGTCTGTTTTAATTGCATTTTTCTTTCTGAATATAATATTTGGTTTCAATTTAAATAATTATTCGTTAAGTTTCAGTTTAGTTTTATAGCTATGAAAATATTTTGCGTGGTTATTTAAAAATTCTACAATGATTTACGTAAATTCATAATATGTTTTTAGATAGAATACGTATAACAAGAATGTAGGGTATCACTAATTAATTAAAAAAAGTAAAGAGAGAATATACGAACAATTCATTTGTCAAATCGATTAATTCCACAACACCAAAAATTAGATAAAATTATATAAATTGTCGTATCGTTTATCATTTAAATAGAATAAAAGTATAATAATTAATCGTTTTGATCTACGAACGAAGACGATTCATAAAATAAAAAGATAATTATTTTTTTTCAACATTACATGTGCAGATGAATAATCAATGAAATACTTAAATGAGTTGAAACCATTTTTCTCTTTCTGTCAAACTGATTTTTATTTTTAAACACAGTCTTAAAAACTTTTCAACTATCTTCTATTATATTTAAAGATAAGAAACTAAATTTCTCTGACACAAAAGAAAGACTTTCAAATAACTTAACGTCACTTATAGAACGAATTTACGTACCAGTGAGATTTCGTTATAGACCTAAGACTTTTCTAAAGCAATAAACTATATAAACGTGTAGATAAGAAGTTTTAACGATAGAAAGAAAATAACGAAAGAAAGGAAGGAAATGGCAGGAAGAAATAAGGAAGGAAGAAATGAAGGAAGGAAGGAAGGAAGGAAGGATAGATAGAGGAATGGTAAGAGGAAAGGAAAAGCATCAAGTAGAGAAGTTGAAAGTTCGTAGAGGGCAGGTCATATCCAAGTTCTCGTCTCTCTTGGTGGTGAACTCTCGAAAGCGACAGCAAACGTCGCGACGTTCGCAATTTCCTGGCAGAAACGCCGACACTCCTGGCTTTGCCTTGAGGACTGCCACGCCTCAAACCTACCGCGTGTATATCTCACAAAGAAAAGGCACGAATACATATAAACCATGTAGGCAGAGACACACGTACACAACACCCATAGATATTACACATATAACGTATATATATATGACGGTTTGTGTAGTATGACGTGTAGTATTATACGTAAATCGTACAACTCGACCTCGAGGCGTAAAGGTAAAAAGCCGAGACCCCCTATGGACTTCCCTTCTGGTATCCTCTCGTGACGTTGAGAATCATATGTGTAGTATGTCTACTACACAACATATATGTACGTTTTGTATGTAGATACTTACTTACCTATACACTTACTTGATCGTCGTGCTGTTGCTGCTTGCTTGTCGTGACTTGGAATATCGCGTGGCGCAAAGAAAGCTTTCTTTCAAGAGTAAGGGAGAAAAAAGGGACCAACAGGCTTGTCCAGCTCGAAAGAGAAGAGAGAGAGAGAGAGAGAGAGAGAGAGAGTGAGAGAGTAATACGAGAAGAAAGATAGAAGAGTTCTATACGTTATAGTGGGTGTATAAAGAAAGAGAAAGAGGAGAATAATGAGTGTTGGAAAGAGACGAGACTAAAACCGGCCAGGACTTGTGATTCTCCGATATCTCATATTATATATCAAGTATATATACGTAGATATATATATATATATATACATACAAAGGTGCATATATACGAATGCACCCTTGTGTGCATATATGAATATATCCACTGTATATACACGTATGTGTGTACGCGTATAGTGCTATGAACTTAGGTAAAGATGTCTGAGTACTCGTTCTCGGGTCATTATGCATCGTCTTTCCTCTTTCTCCCTTCGTCCTTATTTCCTTTCTGAAACACACATACACACGCATCATACATATATACACACATTATACGCATCTAGTTGTTCCTTTCTTTTTCTTTTTGTTTTTTATGGATCTTCTCTTCTCTCGCTAAGCATAGAACTCGAAATTTTACGCGAGAATAGGGTTCTAAGGACAGGAATATTACGAGTAAGAGAAAGAGAATGGGTGTACTTAAATTACGACGCGTGCTTAAATACAGACACATGTAGGATACACTTCGACGAACTTCGTGTACAGTAGCAGACATTTAGGGGTAACGAGACTGTCTGATGTATGGTAACTATGGCTTTTCCTATCCTCCTTCTCTCTCTCTCTCTCTCTCTCTAAGTTTCGTGAAATTTTCAAATATAGTATTATCTCAGATATCGGAACAAGTTCGATCTGATTCGTACTAGTCTCGATAGATAGAACTTTGATAATCAACGTTACGATAATCTCAATTGTCTTGTTATGAAATTGAAGCTTCCTATTCAAGGGCAAATTATCTTTGAGTAATATAATATTGAGAACATCTGCTGTATAATAATCTTTACAAAAATCTTTCAAAATTGTTCCCCTTTTTTTTTACGTCCTGTCCTGTCCTGTAATATAAGATGATTTAGTTCTTAATAACGGTGGTAAACTTTAACTCAAGGATTAATTTTATAGAACTGGAGATTTGATCTTAAAAGATGTGTGAGAAGATATTGATAGATAGGATATAATAAGAAGTGATTTGATTTTAGAAATATGTTGAAATTCAAACGAAGAAATAAGAGTAATGTTTAAAATACTAATCTTGAATCGTTTATATTCAAACGGTTTGCTGATTTAATACTGGTTTCATCTAAATAATAAATAAACAATGTTCATTTATAGTTGTGATCAAAAACGATGCACTTTGATTGAATTACGAGTTTAATCATTTTCATAATGTGGATTTATTAATTAATTACAATTTTTATAACTGAATTCAGAGTACAGATTTTGTTGAAGGATTATTAATTGATTCTGTTACCAGGATTTATTAGATATATTATTTTGATGACTGACAGGATTTTGTCAAAGATGAGAGATTTATTCCTTATTAGATACGAATTTTAATGTCTACAATTTTAATTGGTTTAGAGTTTGATAAGGGGTCTGATGTATTTCAACTGACACAAGACTCGAATTATATTTGACAGAATATATTATGTCTTCGAAGTGTTAAGTGAATTCATAGATGAACTAAGATTCTAAGAAGTATAGAATATCAACAATGGTACGATAGTATAGCTAACGTTTGAGAAATACTGAAATCTTCTTTGATACTAAAGGAGTTTTATCTTAAACAAGTTTTCAAATGATATATGAACAAAATTATCAAGGTAAGAAATAAATAAATCTATGCAAGATGTATTGCTTAAAATTACTTATTCTTATCTCTTTATTTTTCAATATAAAATATTTTGTGTGTGTGTGTGTGTGTGTGATGTATTTTATATTATTCAACAATATACGATTTTATTCCTATTACCTTATTCATAATACTATGGTGTTTAATACTAATAAAATAATATAAAGTATAAAAAGTTAATTAAGAAAAAGGAAGAAACTTATGGGACGGTTTAATATTATGTAAATTTTAACTTTTATTGATTTGGTTTATTATTGAAACATATCGTTTTGGTCATAACAAGATATTATTTATGAAGAATTGATCGTAAATTTTGATCGAGAAGAAATCATTTTGGAATGTTTTAATTTAATACAAGAAAATATATTATTGTCACATTCGAAGAATGAAATGTCTTTTGACTATATACACAGATTTGTATGTAGAGAAGACTATAAGTTGTCTTTTATGATGCTTTTCACTCGTAACTCTTTATTCCGAGTCTCTTCGCGAAATGGCTACTTATGTTAGATACAGTACTTTAACCTTGCTAAGCTGTACATTAAATTCCCTCCATTTGACATTTAAAAGCTTAGCTCGACTTGCGTGATTTAAATCTTACTCCTTTCTTTCGCATTTCTTTCTTTCAAGAGCTGTATTTCTTCTTTCTAAATAATAGGATAAGAAGAAAATATCGAAATAAAAGAAAATATAAGAACAAGGAATAAAGAAAAAATGAAATATTCCATTGATATGTTATCTCGAATAAATTTTAAATCACACACACCCACACAAAACATATACAAGTAAATACATTTGTTTGTAACTTGGTTATATATTTGTCCTTATTACAACACGATTTCGTAATATGTAACGTAATTCGATGTATAATCTAGAATAAGGAAAATAGATAGGACGAATATTGGTAACATCTGCCACCATACGAGGGTATCAGAGTACGAGGGAATCTTTTGGAGTCGTGTTGCTCGAAATTACTTTCTATATTCCTTTATTTTTTTTTATTTTTTCTCTTTATCTTTCCCTTTCTATCTTTCTTGCATATATATATTATAATTTATTCATATAAAATGATAATTATTTTTTTGTTCATTTCTTCAAATACCTACAGTATTTTGATGATAACAATAATAACAAATTATAATATTATATTTAATAGATTTTAATTTTATATATAGATACTTTAAATACAAATACGTATTTGTATTTACTCGAATAAAGTATTTCTCTCATTTTCTTTCTTAAAGAAAAAAAAATGTCTTTAGGTTGTGGTTTATTTGCCTTAAAAGTAAAATGTCGTCAACCTCGATGGTCGATACTCTAAAGCTTCGTTAGACTTCTCAAAGCGATGATTTTCTAAGAAAAAATAATTCAACACCATGTGGATTGGCTTGTTATGGGAAAATCGAAGAACGTAATATGCCTCGAGGTTACTTTGTAACGGCCTTGAGGTTCACCGTATCGAATACGTGGTCTCGACGTAAAAGGCAATTCGTGTTGTCTGCCTGCCTGCCTCTTTACTGATGTAATAGTATTTGTATTTATATATATATGTACATGTGTGTGTGTGTGTGTGTGTTTAAGAATACACGAATATGTAGGAAATACACGACTAAAGTAAACCATAGAATTTTTGTCGAGACAGGTCAGTGATAATTTTTTTTGTCTACCCAGTTTCGTAAGAAAACCTTGCAGATGCGTTTACTCTCTTATATGGGTTTGTTTTTTATTTTTTTTAGAGACTGGGTGGGAGAGAGAGAGAAAGAGAAAGAAAAAAAGGAACACGACGTTAATTTTCTTCTCGCTTCGTATGTGTCGCCAATAAATTTTCTCCTTTCTTCGTAGTGCTGCTTGGGCGATTTATCTCTATCAGACCGTTTAGAAACGTTTCTCGCTTCGTTGATTTGGTTCTAAAGTCGAAGGGCATTCTAGAAATAGGTACATATATGTATCTAATCTCATGTATTTTTCTTTTCTCGTAGACAAAGTCGTTGAGTTTCATTTTCTAGAAAATATATATATATATACTTGTACTTTTTGATTATCCAATAACATTTGTCCAATAAAAATGCTAAATAAGATGATTACGTTATTAACGTGTATAAAACGAAACTGTGTGTGTCTTTGGAGCAATTTACGTTTCTTGTTAAAATCAACATATTATTTTGTTGAAATTATGAGATTATGAAAAAACAAATAAATTTATGAAGAAGAAATTTATAAAATGAATAAGAATAAAAAGGTAATTTTATAATAGTTCCAATTAGATTCACAGTAAGAAGACATATTTTCGTTCGACGAGATAAATCTCGTTTCGAATTACGAAACTTAATCGTGTTTCATATTTAGTTGTGTAACAAGCTTACCGTTACTATTACTACTACTACTACTATCGAGATCTCATGAATTATTACTACGGTATTTAGAGAAAGTTTACTTTTGAAAATGACTTACGATTGGATACAGATTGACATGAGAGAAGAATCCTTTATAAATTCGTTTAATAGGATTAACTTTTTGTATATTGGATGTTGATAAAATCAATATGTACAGTATGTATATAAACTATGGTTGTTCGAATCTATGAAACGAGAAACATCTATATCCGAGGCATTTAATCGTTAACTTCGTTCGTCCGATTACTCCGATAAAAGAGTCAATAGGAAAAGAGAGAGTTAACTGGTGTTGCATTGGATACGGAAGCTAATCGATCGTTCGTTTCTACATCAGGATATCCTCGATCATTAACCTCTTTCCGACCTATAGTAACGATCGATAGTTTATTCCAATAATTCGTTTTTAAATATTTTATTTTTATTTTACTTCTTTTTCTATCCAACATTATAACGTCTTTACTTTTCAATCTTATCCATGGTAATTGTATTGGTAATCACCAATTATGATTTTAATGGATAACAATTGAAAAGACAAAAAGTTTCTTCTTTGTTAAATATTTTTTTATATTAACTAATCAAATATAAACTAAACTAAATTCCACAGTTATATCGATGACTTTTATTTACATGTATTAATCATTTTATATTTCAGGTTTTGTTGATATTATTTTGATTGATAAAACTAACACTTTAATTTATTATATATCGTAAAAATCAATTGTAAAGTTTAAGAAGAAACGTGTAATGTTTGTCATAGCATAAACGAATTTACTCGAACAGTTTTCCCTTTTTACCTTCTCGTTGTATCTTTTTTCCTCGTTTACGTCCCTGGAGAGAAAGGAGAGAAAAAGAGATAGAGAAAGAGAGAGAAAGAGAGTGTCAGTCGTCTTTTATGATTTAGTTTAGCCTTTCTTGAGTGCACTCACGGAAAGTTTGGTTTACCAGCTATGTTTTTTCGTTATTCTTTTGCTTACAAAGGATGAGTAGAACTTCTTCACGGTTAGTATAGCGAGAAAGAAGGCTAAAGAAAGAGAAAGAAATAGGAAAAGAGAGAATGTGAGAGAGAAAGAGAGAGAGAGTAAGATAGAAAACACGTTAAGGCCGCTCCTTCTTGAAGAGTTGGCTTTCAGATTGATGAGGTTCTTCGATGAGTGGTGAGGAACCATAGCTGCTCGATTAGATCTTCGAGCCTTTCTTTATCTCGATCTTCTTCTTCTTCTTCTTCTTCTTCTTTGCTGACCACAATGTTGTTCTTTTACGGAAGCCCATACCTTCGTGGAAAATCGATCGATCTTTTAATGGTTTAATCGTTAATTTTTCTTTTTTTTTTCCTTACAACATTACGATAAAGATTTGAGATTATAAAAACAATTTTTATAATTTACTGTACCATCCATACACACACACACACACACACACACCCAATCTTTTCTTTTATTTTTTTAATTTTATAATTTATTGTACCCATCCACACACACACACACACACGTAAACATTCTTTTATTTAGTTTAATTAAATTAAATTAAATTATTATTCGATATTTATATTTAATATTTATATTTCAATATACTATTGAAATGTGTTACCTTTGTGTTAAAATTAAATGAGCAAATTTATATTTACTTGTGTATTTAATATCGCAACCGGTCAAATAATAATCGATCTTTAACAAGAGGTATATTATTTATAATTGAATACAAATAATAATAATCAATATTTGAAATAATAAATGAGAATTAATTGATAATAATAAAAAACAGTATTTTGTAACCATGAGAAAAGCAATAACGTTGAGAGAAAAAATGTAAAGTTTTCATGTGTTAGATAATTTATAATTGATTTTACCGTTTACTTGCTGGTATACGTTTAGTGTTAAATAAATAAGAAGAAAAACGGTATTTATTAGCATTGAAAAATAAGATACACGTTAAGATATTAGACGTATGTCAAATTAGGAAATAGAATTAACTAGAAATTCTATTTCTAAGAGGAGTATATTATTTGAAACGTTCATAGTTGGCATTCTGAAGTACCTAACGATGGCGTTGTCGTAAGAAATTTTATATGGCATTCCTGGAATTATTGCTCGTTTCCGAGTTCATTGAACCGAGGAGACGTTCGATTTGAACTCTCCCCATGAATGTCCTTTTAAAACATATAACATACTATAGTAAAGATAATATGATATTATCTTCTAGACCACGGTTATACTCAAATTGTCGATTAAATGATAATTATTATCTAAAGCGACGATCATCTACCTTTTTTTTTTTTTATACGGAATAGTCTTTCGTGGTGTCATAAAAAACGACAAAAAAAGAAGGGTTTATCGACGTATTTTTTGTTTTATTATTTTTTTTTTTCTACTCACTTCTACTATACACCCTGATATTTCCCATTATCAACGTATACGCTTTCTCATCGTTCGCGCGTGAATTACTTTTCGCGGTTTTCGCAGAGGGTGGAGTGCACCCTGGTGAATGGAAAATAAACACCGGTTTATGAAGCATTAGCGGTCGTTCCTAAGCGGTAAGGTAATTTACCGAGTTTGATCGACCTCGGGAAATCATAATAGCTACTTTATTTTCTGATTAATAATTGTTAGGATTTTTTGGTTTGATCATTCAATACGTATTCTTTTAATTATTTATTTAAGTTTAATATAATACTACGTTGTTAATATTTTGTTTAACAAATTATTTTTATATATATAAAACACACATGAAATATTAATTATATTTTGGTTTTATCTTGAAACTAAACTTTTGTAATATGAAATATATATAACATAAATTATATTAGAATTACTGTTAATTATGATTATTCAGGAATCAATTTAATGCTAAAAAATGAAACAACAGTTATGTTAGACAAATAGACATACATATGAGTATGATTGAGTTTAAAGTTACATTACGTTATATAATTTCAATTGTTATATACCACATGAGACATTTCAAATATCTCATCCGAGTAATTTGATTGGTATTGGTGATAGAACAAAATTTATTATGTGAAACTTACTTGATTTTCAAAGTGGCATAATTCTATTTTATATTCTTTCTATATTATCTTAGAAAATATTTTCTATTTGAATACGTTTAGTAAAAGATCTATGAATAGAATTTCATACAATGTTACTTAATAATTTGTTATTACAAACAACTCCACTTGAGATAAATATACGTTTGCAGGAAAGAGAAATACTATATCATCGGTGACATTCTGGGTATTTAATCGCAAGTCCTCTCGCGTTATGAGACAAAAGCAAGGGTGGTGGAAAGCTCATCTGAAATTCCGCTCGATCCTCTTACACGGCTCTACGAGGACGACTTCGTTGGATCTCCTTGAACGAGCTTTTCCACTGTTTCGTCCTCGTTGGCATGACTCTCACGAGCCACAGAGTTTAGGACGACCTTCTTCTGTCTATATCTTTCTCTCTTTCCCTCCTCTCCCCTTTTCAACATTTGTTGCAGGTTCAACATTTCGTATAAATGACATTTACTCGTATTCTCAACTTCTCTTTCTCTCCAAACCTCGAATATTTGAAATTTCTTCAATTCGTTTAAATATAAATACGAAATAATTATGTTTCCATGAGAAAATTAATTTTTGATGAGATAAAAGTTAATCGATTACGAGAGAAATTAATTCGATAAATAAATAAATATTTTTACCTATAAATAAAATTGTAAATATATAAGAAAGAAAGTGTGACAGAGATATAGGAGATGGAAGAAAAATAGTTAAATAAATTTGTATGTAGCACTTTAAAATCGAATCTGTCTCTTCCAACTCTAACATATATACCCCTCGGAGTTTTCTTCCGTTATTTTCGAGAAAGAAATGTCTACTCGAGAAAATAGATCGTTCCTTTCGTAATCTAATCTTTTTCCTCCTTTTTATTTATTTTTTTTTCTTCTCTCTATCTATCTATCTATCTCTCTTTCTTTATTTCTTTGCAAAAATCTTATGAAACTCTCAAATCGTTCTCACCCATCCCATTCGGTTCAATTTACTTTGATGTCAGAGAAATAAAAAAAAAGTGTTGTAATTCTGTATCCTCCGCGTATACATTTCCAGTTGGGATGTATATTTGTGTCTGAAGATAGATTCATAACGCATCAAAGAAAGAAAAAGAGAAAGAAAGAAAGAAAGAAAGAGATGATTCTCTGTCTGATTATTTGAAGATCGCTTAATTGCGAGAGAAATGAAAATCGTTGGCAATCTACGGAAAGATAAAACGTGGAAAGTAAAATTATTTGAGATTTTAAATGTTCTTTTTTCTTTTAAACATTTTCATAAGATTTAAATTTATCTCAAAGGGTAACGCGTTGTTTCTTTAACGGTACATCTACCGAACGTTTATATTTTATATCTAATTTATATTGTATAACAGAACGAATAATGAATTTTTCAATATAACCAGAGTTATATATTTTGCAATTGAATACAAATAATAATAAAACATAAAACAATTTGTAATACTGAACTTTAACACTTTGCTTGTACATTTTTGTATCAAATCATTAAATACACATGGATTCAATTACACTCCCAGACAATAATCGGTTTTGAATATTCCGACAATTGTGTATTTGTCGTAAAAAAAAGATACACGATTTTGTAGTAAATCGAATAAACTTTAAACCAGTGCAATCAAATTTGCAAAAAATTAAAATGAAATTGTCGGATAACGTGTTTAAAGTTGACATTTAGTAATAAAGTACAATGAAACATAAGAGTTGATTTTTATGATGCAGTTTATGGATTAATTAAAAAAGAAAATAATAATTAATTGATCATCGTATTTGAAGTGACACATTTTGCGTTAATTTTCGAAATGATCTTTCATCATTAGGTTTTGGTGTATTGTGTATTGTATGATTTCTGTATTACTTTTTTTGTCTTCTTTTTATAGACATTATATATGTGTACACACGTGACTGAAAGATTCGATCAACTTTCGACATATGTCAGATCCGAACGGACAAGCTCGATTATTCGATCAATGCCCGTCTGGCGGCAGCTTTCCAGAGTCTGCCTCTTCAAATCGAATCATCTCGTTCGCGCCATGCCGGCCGATGGAGATTTCCGTGATCAACGCTGACGAACGAACGGATGCTGCCGCGTTTCGGAACTTTCTAATCTAATCAGAGAGTCCTAGCGAATTGCCTTCGAGGTGGTATCATGAAAACTTCAACCCCGTTTCATTCAGCTCTTTGTTCGTTTCGGATTTATATGTTCTCAGCTTTCGTTGCTTAATGCTAATCAGTTAATTTTCTTTTTTTTTTACAATACAAAATTAATATTTATTTTAATAATATAAATTATTAGTAAGTTCATTTTTAATCTACTCCAATTGAATCTAACGTTAAAATATATTCTTCTGCAATTAAATTTGATTTAATTAGATGGATTAATAAAAGAAATATATCTTTTACGTAACATTGATGATATCAATCATCGTTTTGTTATTCTTAGTTCATTTAATCGACTTTCTCATTAATTGTTATGTTACATTTAAGATATTAAATAGAACTGATATTAATTCGTTGTTAGAATAGTTTTATTTCTATCATATTAGAAGATTAAAGTCATAGGGACTGGATAAGACGATTGTTACAATATCGTTCATTGACATCATTCTACAGCTACGTTTGTAATCTGAGAAATTTATCACAAAGGGGTCACCGCCTTCTGAGAATAAGGCAATCATTAGTCTGCCAGTGACAGCAGCAAACTATGATATACTCATATATATATATATAATATATATAAGTACATACTAGTTTATTTTCATAAAGTAAAACTTTAACGAGTATATTAAAGTTCTTTAGAAAGATGCTGAGACGTGTATTTATATATTTAAGTTGAAAGATAAAGAAAATGGGAGACAAGAATAAAAGAAAAATTTAGATAAAATGTAGAAGTTAATATTTATACGAAATACTAATATATTATATATGTAATAAGATGTAATATTTCGTTGACATCTTTTAATATAATTTCATATCAATATTATTCCCATGTAACATTTCATTTTATTGTTTATTATTGTTACGTATAAGGTCAGATATCTATTATATTATTATATTATTATAATTAATTATATTTATTTCAATTCAAGCATATTCACGTTATATAATACCATTAGAAAAACCCATAAGAATGAATAACATTTGATTTTGACATTTGAAATTTCAAATCACTTTATATGAGACATTGAGAACTCAAAGTAAACATTTTCAAAATCTATCTTATCAAACCTACAAAAGCAAAAACATAAGAATCCACTTTGAAAATTGATCTAAAACAAATTGACAAAAATTCCTACAATTATGGGTTAGTCAATTTTAGTTTACAAAATCTTATATACAAATGTATAATAATCAATAAAATCATGATTATCGTTAGTCTTATAGATTCTTGGATAGGAAGACTTGGTAAAGAAATAACGTTGATCATCATTGTCAAAAATCGCGATGGGCGTTAAAAGAAGAGATTATTTTCTTTATCAAAACCATAGAAATAGAAAGAGAAAAAGAGAGGAGAGTCCTGTCCACAATGATCAAATCGTTTTACCATTCAGTGAGCTTGGTCCAATCGTTGGGTATTGTTCTGCGTCTACGAGGTGGAAAAAAGGTTCTATGGTTTTGAGAAAGAGAGAAAGAGAAAGAGAAAGAGAATATATATACACGTGGTCTACTCATACCTCTTCACCCTTTTCTTCTCTCTTTATCTGTCACTTACTATACACCCTTCATAGAATTGTTAAACGAAGGAAGAACATTAGTCGAGAATAGGGCGTGCATTATACTTTACAAGTGTCCTTATTACACGAATATCCCTTTTTGGCATACTACTTAGTTCAATCCTTTTCCTTGGATGCTGCTCTTCGTTCCCACGCTCTAATTTAGAATCAAAAAAAAAAAGAGAGATAGAAAGAATGAGTGTATGTGTGTATGTGTGTGATAAAGAAAGAGATGTGGAGATAAAAAAAAAGGAAAGGTGAACTTAGGATCGATTATCCTTTTCCATCTTACAGAGAACACAGTAAGGTATTACATCTTTCTTTTTCTTTTCTCAATGAACATTCTTCCCCTTTATCATTCCTTCGTCCTTTGGCTCGCACTTCCCTCTTATTTTTCTTCCTTCTTCTTCTTCTTCGTCGACACAGCTTTTCTTTTTCTTTTTTGTTCGTCTTTCACGTCCTTGAATCTCATTCCTCCTCCTTCCTAATTCACCTCAAACGAAATCTTCGAAACGAAATCTTCCTCTCTCTCCCTCTGTCCCTTTTTTTCAATTTTTTTTTTCATCTTCTACTCTCGTATCTTTTTTAATACGCCTTCCCTTAATTTTTCATCGAGACTCGGCAGCAGCAGCAGCAGCAGCAGCTTGTCAAACCCGCCCTTCGTAATATTACTCTCTCGAGAACGAACACTGTGGGATAATTTAACGCTTTTTCGGTTACTCTCGTCACCGACGGCCATATCGATGTTATCTTTTAATTTTCGAATTTTAATTTCGTTCCTAGAGAGTACGCTCTCTGGGTTCTCTACGAGGAAAGACTCTTTTTATCGGTTTAAGACTTAAAGATGAACCTTCGAGAGTGAATTACGTTTTTTGAAATGGTATTCTCGTTTCTGAATATACTTTTTCCTTTTTTTTTATATTCGAATGTTTCTTTAATATTTTAATCGTGATATATTTTTATTTGTCGCGTCGAAAGAATTTATTCAAACGAATATTATCTTAATTGGAAAAGATATTTTTCTAAGAAAAATCATATCTTGGAGTTACCTTATCCGTAAATACTTTCTAAACTTTCTAAACTTGCGTTAGAGAAGTTTGAATCATTATCTACATGATAAAATGTAACGCCCAAAATTAGATTTGATTCTCTTGGCTTCCACTGATATAGATCTCTCGCGTAGTTCGAAGAGTATGAATGCCAGAGGGATGCTGCTCGCATAGCGTTTGCCAGTCGAACTTGGTGAGGCGTATCATTTTCGTGAGAATACCTTGAATTTCTCAGGAAGGCAGTTTAATTAATACCGCAGGTGTTCCTAACAAGCAGATTTACGCTAGCTCAAATATATTTCTAAGTATAGACATACCAACTATTTGTCGATAGGATAAGTACGATGTGTGTGTGTGTATGTGTGCATAAGTGTAGGTGTGTATATCTATGCAGAAAATCTTTTGATATTACAACATTGAAACAATTATGCGAATTAATCGAGATCACGCATTTAGACATACCCTCTAATCAAATTTCTTTGAAGAGGTTTGGGAAGCTCTTTCATTTAGGAATCCTCCGTTCTGGTTAGATCAAATGATGATGCTATTTTACTGGAATATATGGAATTTATCATATAGTAAATATCTTGTATTCAATCTTCGACCAAGAGGATTATTTCCAAAGGAACGTGGATAATGAACGATTATATTCAACCTGACTAATGATTATAATTATGTTCATGATTTAACGATAATAACGGGTATTAAGAATATAAGATATTAAAATTGTTATTAC
Source organism: Mischocyttarus mexicanus (assembly GCA_023678845.1). Taxonomy (NCBI): domain Eukaryota; kingdom Metazoa; phylum Arthropoda; class Insecta; order Hymenoptera; family Vespidae; genus Mischocyttarus; species Mischocyttarus mexicanus. The sequence continues at coordinate 1,525,464 of JACGTP010000013.1, read as the reverse complement.
GTTTAGAATTTATGATTATTCAATAAAAAGGTGAATAAAGTTAGTATGTATGTATATTTAGAGAAAATGTTTGGATTTCCAAGACCATAAAAAACCAATAGTTTATCTCGAAATGGATGAGAGAGGACATTCAGAAGTGGTCAAACACAAGGCGCCAGGTCATCGTAGTTTTTCAGATTAGAGGGTGGAAAAGGAAGGAGGTAAAAATCGTCGACTGGGGAATCGATGTTTTCTACACAGAGCACCAAGCGAAGAGAAATCAAGAGAAATAGAGGAGGAGTTGGTATTTGGAGAAACAAGAACAAAGAATACTAGCTAGCATAACAACAACAGCAACAACAACAACAACAACAACAAAAAACAGTCTCTCCCCCTATGGACCATTATTTCTCGTTGATCCAACAAAGGGACTCAGCGGGATTTGCCTCGACGATATAGTCGATGTGAACGGAAATATCGAGGAAAGAAGATAAAGAGAAAGAGAAAGAGAGAGAGAGAGAGAGAGAGAGAGATAAAGAAAAAAGGGAAAGAGGTACAATGTAAGTCGAATGAAAAGATACAAAATAATATAGAAGAAGATAGAGAAAGGAAAATATTAGAAATACTAGAATAAAACGTAGATAAATCATTTTCTCGTATAATATCGAAAGAAATGTCAGAATGTTATTCTTTTATTTATTTAAACAAGAAAATATTAGTTTGGGAAAATAGAAATCCATTACTTTTACTTGAACTTCAAGACTTTATTTAACATGTTTTTGCATTGTCTGATTTGAGTCAAATATGCACTGTTTTGTTCTATAATTTGTTCTCATTTTTAAAGTAGCTTCACACACAACATTCACATAATGTCTCATTCATAGAAGTCTTGATTTCTATTGGCAAAAAAATAGAAAAAGAAATATTGTTTCCTTTTTTTTATTTATTTAAAAATGAAAATATATATATAAAGTAGAAAAGAATGAGTAAATTTGTCTTATCACTTTTGGATATAACTTTACGTACAAAATTTGTCGTAGAAATTCTCTAATTAAAAGTGCATTATCAGTTTATCGATTTATCGGTAATAGTCGACGAATGGTGGTCCTTATAGAGTTCGTCGCGAAGAATCGAACACGATAATTGGTCCATCGGACGTTACCAATAAGGTCTTTCTCGCTTCGAAGGACTCTCCTAGGATCGAGACTTTAATGAGAGTTGACTCGTGCTCTTAACCCATAGGATGTTCTAATTGAAGGATACTCGCTTGAAAGTCCTACCCTTACCGCGATTATGTTGCTCTTTCTCTCTCTTTCTCTCTCTCTCTCTCTCTCTTCTGTTCCTTCTCATTCTCATGTTCCCTGTCTTGTTTTAATTCTCTTGTTAGTTCCGTTACGTTTCAGCCGATATCCTGTTAAAGGGAACCGGAAGCTTAATATCGTTCCAGTAAATACCTTCTCTTTGTTTCTCATTCCGATAGAAACGTTGAGATATCTATCACCCTGTTCAATGTAATATTCAAAAGTAATGTAACTCTTTTTGTTCCCTTTTTTTATTCGATATTTCCTCTCTTTGTTTTTTTTTGTATTATTTTTAATAGAAAGAGAGAGAGGAATTATTTTAATACAATCTTTCACAAAAGCTTTTTAATACGTACACGTTGATTTGCTCGTATGGTAATAAGATACGTTTCAACGTTGATACGAAAGTCGGCACATTGATGTTTGGAAGTTCCTTGGTAATCCGCTTAATCCTGTATGAATATGGATGACACGTGGCACACATGGTACCTGTACCTGTACGAGTATCTGTATTTCTCGTGTGTATGTTGGATATATACGTACTTGTCAAAAGTCCTCGAATTTATGCCCGATACTTCAGTGAAACGTTAATTGTTAACTCGTGTTTGCAAATTTTATCATGATTTACATAAATTTCTATCTAACCCATGATCGACAGATGAAAAGAGATTCTATTTAGATATATATATATTTTTGGGTTTGTTTTTTCAACGATATTATTTATTTGTATTGGTTACTTGTTTTGATTCGATAATAAAAAAGAAATTTTTCGAAATAAATAGGAACATCCTTCAAGAGAATCTCTTAAACCAAGAAAATATGGTTCCACTTGTGTTGGCTGTTGGCGTCTGGACCACATCAGATACAGCACTCAAGTGCTACGATCACTTGACCCAACTTAACCCGAGTTGGCAAATTTACAATAGAAATAAAGAACTTAAATCGTCCTCGATTTGGCTCGAGTTTTCGATAAGGAACACACTCGTCATCGTAACGCGTTCATCGAAACTACGTCAAAAAAATTGAATATTTTCTTTTATCCCTCTCTCTTTCTCTCTCTGTTTTTCTTTGTTTACAAAATACATTTATTTCGTATGGATTTTAAAGTGGTACAAGTTTTTTGTATTATATCATTCATTCGAAAGAGTACTAGTATGTTGATAAAAATAAAACAAATTCAACTTTTACTCTATCACCCCTTTTTCAACCCACCACCACCACCACCACCACCATCACTCCTTTTCTCCTATTCGTGGGATTCGAACGAAATGAAATGGTTTGCACCACTTCGTATTCCCACAAATGGAAACCTGTCGGCAAACGGTGTGGAACGCAACGTAAAAGGCTTTTCACGCATTTCCACGTTAAACTCTTGTAGGAAGTACGACGTATCGGAGAATAATGTGTTTTAGCTATGTTTTCTTCGAGATAGGAATTGAATACTTTTCTTTCTCGTTGCAACTACGTATATACTTTTTGGGAAAAGTGCATTGATAATGGATTTATATTAAAATACACTAGACTATAGAGAGAGAAATATAAAAAAAACCAATGGCTAACAACATTTCATTCTTTGTTTCTTTAATGAAAATTACGAGACAACATTTAAATTATTTTTTAATAGAAAATTAAATCAATTAAAAGATCAATCGAATTAAATATTACAAATACATACTCTTAAAAAGTCTTGTAACTTTTTTTTAATCAATCCTCGTACAAAGTAATACAATTGTTTTAAACAACGATTATAAATAAATTACTTAACCTTATATTAATAATAATAATTATTATTAAAGAAAATAGATTTGAATATTGCTTAGGAACGATTATTTTCCTTCGATAATTAATATTTCTTTTCTTCTTTATTTCATTATTATCATCATCATCATCATCATCATTATCATTAATTTAAACACGTTGAAAGAATATTTACCAAGGAACAATAGAAAATACGCAATGATAACCGTGAAACATTTCGTTCTCTATGTCTCAGTAAGGAATTATGTTTAAAAATTCACGAGCAAGATGAAGTTTGACGCACCAAAGGTAACACCTTGGCTTATTTCCGGGCTCGCGCGTAGAACCGCAGAGAAAATACAGCCCGTCGTGAGGCTAGCCTTTACAAGTCACCCCCTTAGAGTAGCATAAGAGAAAGAGAGAAAGAGAGAGATAGATAGATAGATAGATAGATGAGAAGGTAAGAGAAAGCTATGAAGTTAGAGCAATCCTACTACAATCCTCGGTTGGGTAAAATTGCACTAGGAAAAGTTTTACTAGCGACGATTACCGTTCAAATTTATTGTCCAGAGGACACAAAATATCATCCTACGAGTATTCTCGTTACTTTTCTTATCGTTATTTTATATTTAGATTTTTTTTGCGATAAAAAACATGAACATCTTTGTGTTTAACGCGTACAAACTATTTCTTCGTTTTTTCTTTCGGTCAAATCTACTTTTCTATGTTTTAAAAAGATCAAACGTGTGTTTCTATTATTTTTTTTCTATTAAGACTCTAAACATTTCAACTTGTCCTCGTATTTATATTTGGTTGGAAACTAAATGATTGTTGATTTTAAATAAGAAAGAAAATATAGGATTTAGGTGATATGAATGCATTGACAATCAGCAATCATTTCATTGCCAAGCTAATAATAATAATAATAATAATAATAATAATAATAATAATAATAATAATAACAGTTAGAGTTATATACACACGATATATTTACAAAAAGAGTTAATTTTAAATAAACATATTCGTATATATATTATTTTATTTTCTTGTCGTAAAATAATATTTGTATATTTAATATAGCCTATAATAAATAATGTATCTTATATTAATTATTTATTATAGGTTAGTATAAGTTATTAACAATTTTAAAACTTCTATTGTATGCATTTTTCAATGTATTGTAACAAAATGGATATTTTTGTTTATTCTTCCTTATTCTCTTTCTTTATACCACCAACGAAACTAAATATACTTATCCTCAATTCTACCAAATTATCATTACTTTCTATCTTCATCTTCTTCTTCTTCTTCTTCTACCTTTACTGCATCGTTTAAAAGTATTCAGTCGAATCGGCGTGTTCATTTGTAATCGGTTTAAATAAAGAAAGAAAAGAAAAAAAGGAAGAATCGCGGAAAGTTTGAAGTTTGCTGTGAATTAATTTCTCGTTTCCGTCTGCTATGAGCGAGATAAAAGGGGCGTTTAAATGGGGTCAAAAGCCATGAGGTCGAGCATTGCGAGATGTCTTGAAAAAAAGATGAAAACGTAGAACAAGAAACAAGAAGAAGAAGTAGAAGTAGTAGAAGTAGAAGAAGTAGAAGTAGAAGGAAAGGAAATACAAAAATATATAAAATAGAATCGTTTTGTTAACGAGTACTGCGATGGGTTTTCTTGTTTTTTTTAGTTTTTTTATTAATGAAAAAATATTGCTAACGTTTCTTTTGAACTCTGACTTATATGTATATACTTTGTTGTTTCTTTTACATTTGAATTTATTTATTTATTTATTTACGATTAAGGAAATTCAGTATATTCAAGAAAATTGAATTTTTTCCCATTTTCTCATCGTACTGGGACAAACTTTAAACGAATTTTCTCAAATGAGTCAGACGATAACAAACGTCTACGAAAGAAAGTTTAAAGAAGGAAGAAGAACGTAGAAGAATAAAAGACAATGAATGAAAGAGAAAGAGAAAGATTTTAATTAGTTGCAGCACTAATTTTTTGATCCTCTTCAACTAGATTGCCACGAAAAGTTCGAAAGTTCAAACGGCCTCGAAAAGTAGGAATTTTCGTTTAAGAGAACAACCACCACTAACCTTTCTCTTTTTTGTTCTATCTTTTTCTCTTTATTCTGGTATTATTTTATATCACTTTCGTTTTAAAATCATCTTACTGTATCGTTGTGTTTGTGTGTTTTTGTTTAAACATAACTTTAATATTATTTATTATTTAATAAAAATCTTGAACAATTATTTTATACATAATGTAATATAATTTGGGACAAAAAGTCTTTTAATGACCAAAAGTAATACAATAAACATTTATGCTAAGTGTATTTAAACGTATTTAATCTAAAAATAGGGATTACAGAAAAAAAGGAGAAGAAGAAGAAATAGGAACAAAATAATTTATAATAATAATAATAATATATACAAAATGATTAAGAAAACAAAATGAAATTTGACATTCGAAGAGCTTATGATATTTTAATTGAGAAAAGTAAAATAAAAATCTAATTAACATGGATCCTAAAATCAACCTTCTCGATGTAAATTAATTTGTATTATTTATGAGCATTCAATATCGTGAGCTAGTCTCTTGGCAATATATTGAACGTACACAGAGGAATTTGCTTAGAAATACATTGGTTCTTGGGTTACCATGGATAAGTTTATTATGAAAATAAACCACAGCTATTACTAATATCAATAAAGATTACTTTCATAGATGAAAATGTAATATATTAGATCATTAAATATCAAACGTTTGATTTTTTAATTGAAATTATTCCAAGTAATTGAACGTTTTGTATCTAAATTAAACTAATACCTACAAATCATCAATATTTTATATACCATTCTTCCAATTGAATAGTAATTCAAGTATCTACAAATGATACTTTTAAATATTGTTATACAATTTTTATATGTGGTGACTTTATTTAAAAATAAAAAAGATAAATTTTTAAAATTTGTTGAGGATAGTTTATTAGTCAAAGCTACAGTATGAACAAATTTTATTCTACATTATTTATTTATAATAATTTTTCATTTGTACAAGTTACAAGATACCTTGTATATATTATTAATTATTATTATTATTATTATTATTATTATTATTATTATTATTATTTAAAATAATTGTAGACAAATGTGCATATATTTCTTATTCAGATATTATTTATGTTTGTTTTATATTTCATATTTAAAAAAATGTCAAAAGAAAAGGGTGAAAATACAAAACAGAAAAATGAGTAAAACTTTCAAACGAATGACTTTCGATTTCACGATTTACTTTGACTTTCAATCAAAGGCGACGACCTACGTGCATGCGCGCGTGTCGAAGCGAACGCCAAAAACGCGTCACAGCATAGAGGTGAAGGGAGAGTTGGGGAAGCTGGGGGAAAAGAGGAGGTGGTAGAAAATGTTTATCGACCTATAGCAAGGTAAGCGCAAGTAGTTTACTGAGGGTTGAGAAACTGGAAAGGATATCCCGACGCTTTAAGCGTCGTCGTCGTCGTCGTCGTCGTCTGATCGAGGTTGATTCGACGAGGTAAATTTGGTAGATGAAAGTAAATCATGGGAAAAAGAGAACGTTTCCGTAAAATGGAAAGTGGCCTGAGATGTTAAAGGAAGCGAACGAACGAACAAACGAACTAACCTTTTCCTCTAAAGTTGAAAATTATTCAATACCCGTAATTAGAAAATCATTCTACTCCTCTCTCATAAACAATATTCAAAATAATAATTATTTAATCGTTGTTTTATTTTCATAGAAGTTATTTCATATTTTGTGTTCCTATTGAAAGTATCATTTTTTGTATATTCCAACATTTGTTTATTATTCTTTCGTTTTAGTCAAAATAATAATTGCATTTATTATTTAGATATATCTTATGAAAAGAGTACAATTATTTGTAGAATCATAAAAAACAGGAAAAAAAGAAAAAGTGTTTTTAAAATCAATATCATTACACTAACGACGGATGCGAGTTCATTAAATGAAAAATATTCCAGGGTGAAGTATAAGGAGGATCCATCATTTCTAAAACTGTTCTACCATTTCATAACGTATGATCTCGTAGGAATGACGTTTCAACGTGTTACCAGTGGAGGGGGAAACTCTCTTCGAATCTTATTTAAATTTCCATAGAACTTATGTACACATATACACATATACAATATAGTATAGATATATTCTAACACTTCAAGAAAAAGTTCGTAATCGTGAAAGGTTAAATCGCGATCGGACATTGAGAAAGGTGGGAAATTCCGATCGATATACCAAAAGAGTGAAAGGGTGGAAAAGGGAAGAGGGAAGAAGGTGGGTGGTTTATAAAAGAAGAAAAGGATACGACTCACCCATGACTGGGTGAAAGTTACGAAGCAGCTTTGAAATATATCGTCAAGCGGCTTCCGTCAAAGGACAAGAAGATAAGAAAAATGTATATGAGAGAGAGAGAGAGAAAGAGAGAGAGAAAAAAATAGGTGGATCCGTGACGATAAAATGTGCTAGCAAAGGAGAGAAGAGGGGGTGTCAGAGTTGACACGAAGACCACCAGAAAAAATGTGAATTGGACTAGTAGAGGGTGAACGAGTAAAAGAGAGAAGAGGGTAGAAGTCACGGGAAAAGGGTGGCTTCGAAATTGCACCTTAAAGAGCTGGAAAATCGTTACGGATGCGCGGCAACCGTTTGAAAAGGGCCAGGAAGGGGGAGAAAAAGAGAGACAGAAATAAGTGAACCGAGCAACTTGATCTCTCTCGACGATTTGTCTGTCTCCTCTTCTCTATCCTTCCTCTTCTCCCATCACGAATTTCCTACCTAGAAGACAGAACTTGGACGAATAAAGGAAAAAAGACAAATAAAGAAAGGATTTCTATTAAATCAAATCTATTTTATATTATTTCTACGAGAATCATCAATTTCATTTATTGAATTTCTTTTCTTATATATGATTCTATCAAAAATTATCACGATTAAAATCTGACATTGTTTTTTTATAATCACCATAAACATATACAATATTCATCGTATTTTAAATACGTATTTTTACGTGACCCATGCTTTAATGATTGACTGCAAGAAAACATTTCTTCTATGCAATGTTTTAATATTATTTCATTAATCTTCGTACAGTTTACAAGTAATTATTATAGGTATACTGTAATATAATTAACAAAATCAAAAAGTAGAATTTATTTGTTAAAACAGTTGTCAGATGTATAGGAAATCCTAGGATGAGAGGTGGATGAAGTCAATGAATTTGCTCGAATGGAAACAAATTGCTGTATGAAATGATAATTCCTAGTTCCATGAAACAGAAAGAGAGTAAGTGAGTGAGTGAGTGAGAGTGAATGAGTGAGTAAGTAAATAGTGTTGGTGGCTGATAAATCGTGACAGTTTCGTTCTACGATTAAGACGGATAGTGATGAAGATCATCAGGTAAATCGTTGACCTCTTCCCTTCTATCTGTTTCTCTCTATCTGTCTGTCTATCTGTTTGTCTGTCTATGTCTCTTTCTCTTTGTATATCGAAACTCACGGATTAGATACTCCTGTGCGCCTGTCGATGTTATCGATCTGCTAGAATACCAAAGGAACAGTCCCTACGTGTATATACCCCTCATACATATACATACCTGATAAAAGAGAAGAAAAAACATTAAAAAATAAAAGCAACGAAAGTTATTATATTTTTATTTTACTACCCGAACCAAAAACTTGAACAAAATATTTAACACTCGAATTATTTCTTTCTTTCGAAACCACAAAAGTTTGGTTTAGAGAAAAAGAGGTTGATTAACGATGAAAAAAAAAAAGAAACGATTATTGTCGAAAGAAATTATTATAGTTTTTTTTTTCTGACAAAAGGCAAATCGCGGTATAAAATGATAATTTAAAATCCGTATACCACCAGGAGGATGGTTAATAAATCATCTAAAGTAAGATATACGAGGATGAAGATCGTGTCAGGTGAAATGAGTTAGTGTCGTGCATCAAGCCCCCTCGCTCTTCACCCTTTTCGAATCTTTTCTCTGTCTCCTATATTATCATTTCAGATGCTCTCGTGTAACCTACACGGTTGAATTTAAATATATAAAATCATAATCTATATAGATAGTGACCTGTTATTCAATTTCGTTATACTACAATTGGAATTTCATATTTTCTATTTTATCGTAGAATATTTTTTGGAACGTGAATCCTTTTGAAAAAAAAAAGAAACATAACTCTATATAATAAAATGTTTAATATTACATAATTTAAGATTTAATACTTCAATTAAATATAATAATAATAATAATAATAATTTTATTATATACAATATATAAATCATATGGTGTAGGAAATGAACTTTGTATCTATATATTGTTAGAGAATATAAAATATACATAAAATCAATGAAATTTATTCTGAAACTGAATTTTCTTTTGAGATAAGACAAAATCTTGATTAATTCTAGCACGTGGCACGTTTCTGGTGAGAAAATTCTAATGCAAAACACAGAACAGTATCGACACAGGGCACAACGGGGCACCCTAAAAACGAAAATAGCTTTCTGAAACATTGCCAACGTTTGATACTACGATCTTTCGTGCGTACGCAAGTTCATAAATAAACTGGAGCGTGCGAAGAGTACGTGTGTTCTCGTCAATCGACCCATAAATAAGAGAATACGCCCGAATCGCGAAATAATTTATCGGATAAAAATTTTAAGAAACAAAAATGCTTTTTCAAGGGAGTATTACGTTAATTTTTATATCAAATTATTTAATTATATTATATAATAACGTGTATTAATACGTACGTAATAAAATATCTAAATAATTTGATTTAACAAGTTTATTATTACTATTATTATTTATTGAATGAAAACAATTTAACAAATATTTTCCTAATTTTTGTCTTCCCTTTTACAAGCAGAATATTTTTCATAAAATATCGCTAGGATATTTTTCATCTATGTAACACGTTGGAAGTATATGAAAAGCTATTGTAAATGTGTACCATTAGTCTGCTGTCTGTAAATGGCCTTAAAAGTAAAGCTTCATAAAAGAACGATGTATCGTTCCGTCGTTAACGTTATTTTTTATCACATCTCTTTTATTTTCAATCGATTATTATTATTCGACGAACCGAGAATACTCGAGGCGAATAATTAAATCGTTTTCAAAGCTACAAGCTTCATTCAAATACGTACGCGAATGGATCTGAAATTGCTTGAAATCACACAAATGTCTGTAGTTTTCGAATTTAAATTCGTTACAAACGATATCTGTCTACCTTGGAAGAGAAACGATAACGAATATTGAAAATATTCCACATACCAATACATTTATATGTATCTGTGTTGAGAGATATATGTAATATCAAGAGAAAATTTCTATTTCGTGTCTGGTGTAATTAAATTTCGGGCTTAATTAAATTTATCGATATCTTTTTTTTTTTTTTTTTGTCGAACGAGAAAGCATTTTCCAATTTATTTTCCAAAGAGATGAAAGCAAAACTTTGGTATGTTCGTTTGCATCCACGAATCTCGTTTCATCGTAGTATTTTGCTGAACAAGCCTTTTATTATTCCAGTTTCCTTTCTCCCCTCACTCTCCTCTCTTTCTAAACCTTTAGTTTAATTTCTTTTACAAGACATTTATTAAGAACTTTTCTTAGCATGTATATTATATAGATTTGAAAAAATTTGACGAATAAAAAAAAGGAAAACTCGCGTTATACTTGAAGCAAGATTATTGTTTACCAAGAGGGGGATTGGCTTATAAGGTATCCTACGGGATCCCTTATAATATTACCGTTACTCCCATACAAGTTTTGTTTGCACACGTGCAACTACAATTCCACGGTGTATTCTTGAATATTTGTAATTGGGTAAAATTGGTAACATCTGTATTATTTGTTCTTCCTACGATGATCTTCTGTGTTGTGATACAAGAAAAATATTGACACGTTAAAAATAAATCTGTTGTTTGTAAACGTAGCTGTAATTTCGTTGAATAATCCTATACTATTATTCTTTTTAACAAAGTTTTAAATTGTAAACTAACTCATTATTTTAATAACACGAAATTAAAAACCTTTTAAGATTACACAACGTGATAAAGAAAAAAAAAAAAAAAAGGTTTAACCAATATACCACATTGCCTCGCGCATTTTAATTAACTTATCATTAATGTTTCTAATTCATCATATTATTTATACGTTATCGAGTATAATTAATCGTTAGAGAGAGAGAGAGAGATCGATCGTATTTTTTTTAATACTTTTATCATACGTCATATTCGCGCGAGTTTACGTCGAGATCAATAGACGATAAGGTTCGGTCATATTCTTGAAAATAAACTCGACTTTATCGGTTAAGGCTGGATACGTATATCAAGCTTGGTATCTTAGATATTTATGGTTTTGCATTGCACGAAGTTAGGGTGGTAGCGCAGGATACATAAGAAGGAGGAGAAACGTGCGTTACATAGTGCTACCATGCACGACATATGTCGTGACGTTTCTACCTCACACAACAACCAACCAACCAACCACTATCAAAATCAACAACACCATACCAATCTAACACCATTCTGACTACCATTCTGACTACCATTTACATTTACTACGACTACGACGACAACATACACGACCACCCCCATCCATCTATCCATCCATCTCTCTGTCTCTCTTCTTTCTCTCTTTCATTCCGAATTTAATGGCGGAAAATGCAGCCAGCCAAAGTCAATAAGTTCTTCCCCCTTGTGTCTGTGTCTATGGGGCACCATCCGGCAATGTGCCTACCCACTATGTCGTCCTTCCAGCATCAGTGGCGTGCTCTCGACGATTCTCGGATCGAGAGGACTCTTCCTGTTTAATGCAAATTGCCTTGTCTGGAATGAAAAGACATTGAACGCTTTGCAAATACTTTAACTTCTAGGGTGTTGTATTGTGTTTTAGGTATATATTTCGTTTTCATCTATTTTACACTTTAATTTGTGTTTATTGTGTAAATAAAAGGTGTCATAAAGGGTCTTACTTTCTTCTTTCTTGTTTTTTTCCTATCTCAATCGATTTTATAAAATTAAGTTTATATTGTTTCTCTTTTAAAACAGTCTTCTTTGTTATTTTCCTTAAAAATATATACATATACTTCTATGATTTATAATATTAAACGTTAAATCGTGGAAAGATATTTTTCACGTTTTAAAATGTAATAAAAAGGTATGAATGAAGAGAATTTTGGAAATTTTCTTTTATGGAAATAATACCCCATTGCGAAAAGGAGTAGTCGGTGATATGTCGCGTTTATTCACGACAGATCCTACGTCGGTTTCTACGCCAGTGCGTTTGAGGGATGTTGGAGGGAAGAACGAGGGGCCGACCGAAAGCAATTTGTACTCCTATGCAGGCTTTACGTTTCGTTTTAGACGTTTATATTGTGCAATATATCGAGCCCGGGGTGGCTCCCGTGTCGTTGGATTTTCGAATTCGGTAAATGGACTTTCTCTCACATTCGAGGATCAACTTTCACCGTATAAACTGATACCGATTCATCGAAAACGATTCTCGTGTTAAAGAAAACAAAAATATTATAAATATTGATATTATGTATAAAATTATGTATTAAATAATTATAAATATTGAGATAAAAATCGTTCGTAATTAAAATAAATTAATATACACTTCCTATTGTAATTATTAAATAAATTAGTCTTTACGGAATGGTTTACAACGATGTGCACTTAAGCCAAAACAGTACTTCGAAGAGAGTAGAAACCGTGTCCCTTGCGTCCCTTCTCTTTCATGTTCCAAAAATAACGGTGTGGTGTGTTGCTTCGCAAATCTTTTGCTCTTGCACTTTCGAAAATTCCGCTGCGGCAGCTGCTCTCTTCGAAATACTTCTTCTTTTTCTTCTTCTTCTTCTTCTCCTTGTCCGGTGACGATTTGTTTTGTTTATCACGATCTCTTCTTCTTCTTCGACTTATTTTCATTCTCATTCTCATTCTCTTTCTCTTTAACCAAGCTCTAGTTGAAAAACAAAAGAAACTAAAGTGGGTTCTACCATTTCCACGTACTACTTTACTTTAACGAAAACAAGTTGGTTTCTCAAATACTTCAAAGAGAAATAGAGAATAAAATAATATTTTCTCTATTTTATTCGTTTAACGAACAACGTATCTACGATTAACAAATTACGAATACGACTTTGAATATTTAATGGTACGACAATTAATTCTAAACTATATATATTTTATTTTAATTGTCATTTTATTGTCATTTTATTGTATTTTTGTATTAATAGATTTAAATCTCGTAAAATAAAATGAAATAAAATAAAATAAAATCATATTATAAAGAACCATTTAGTTATATGTTAAATATATATTTAAATGATATTTTTATGATGAATAATATTCTATCAGAGAGAAAATATCTTTGGATTATTAACGATGAGGGTGGAGGTGGAGTTGAGGGGGGAAAAAGGAGGATGATATGCTTATCACGTTACCACGTCGAAGAAATGAAACTTTTTATCAGACATGATGCTCTAACGAAGCAGACGTTTTGAGAAAATATTATTTTCGCGATTTCTCTTTCTCTCTCTCTTATGTTAGGGATCGTACAGTACAGTAGGATAATCTGCGTATAGGTAAATGGATCTTATTACATGCAAGCAGTGCTGCACCCTTTGAAATTTTCCTTTATACCAGGTTCTCCTCGTTAACTTATTAGTCGGAGCACCACCGTTCGTAAAGCTACGCGAGCGTAGATCTTCTCTTATACTAAAACCCAGACTATATAAACCCTTAGACTTAGAAATCCGCTCGAAATAGTCACCCCTCCTTTTCATTTTCGAATAAATGTTGAGAATATATATATATATATATGTGTATGTGTGTGTACAGGGGTATATAAAAGGGAGAACATTTCTACTTACATAAAATATATATGGAAAGTAGTAGTCTCTTTCCATATTTCTCTAACTTTACGTTCCATCATATGATATTTCATTAATCGAAATATCCTCTCAACTTGGCAAACCTACGAATTTCTATTTCTATTTTGTTAAGTACTTTACGATAAAATAAATGTTTTATCTCTTATTTATATATTCTATATCAAGTTATATAAAATAAAAGTTACCTTAAATCATTTCAATGATAGACACAAAATATGAGAAATATCTGAATATTGTATGATTTGTTTTTTATCAATCCTATATTTTAAATAGACAATCTTAATACAATTATCGTATAATTAGATAAAAAAGATTTAGATAAAGATTATAGATAAAAAAGAATTAGTATTATAATTTTATAGAAATATTCGAATACTTTGTAAAATAAATTAAGAATATATATTTCATATTCTAAAAATAGTTCAAGCAAGATATGTAAAGCATGTAGTATGTTTAATGAATAACCATCTTCCTTCCTTATAGAAATTTTTATTAGAGAACAAGGAAGGGTACTGTTACTAGAACAAGATCATCGTGAATGTGTTGAGGTAAAAGTTCGAAGGATATATAAAATGATCTCTTTACGAGTATTCTATACACATACACGTATAACTTCGTTATTATTATAATTATTATTTATATCGTATTAATTTCATTGCCAAGCAAAGCTCGTCTTAACGTAAACCGGAAGAAAATAAACGGATATCACTAGGACGACAAGGGTATTAAGATTTAAAGGGAAGCTATATTCTATATACCCGATAGGGTTGTTTCGTTTTCTAAGAGGGGAATAACTTGTCCTGAGTATCCGGTTTTCGAGTCTCTTTGAGGTATATCCGGTTCTCGTATATCATCTCGAAACAATGCTACTTACTCCGTTCGCTTTTCGTATCCCATTTACATTGTGAATTCTTAAATGTTATAGAAATTCGAGAACACCAACATTTATTAAAAGAACTTAATGAAACATATCTTAGTTGTATATTCTACGAATACATTCTTTGGATTCTTTACATAATAATAAATAATTTCTTTTTTTATATAAAAATTAATTATTAGTATTAACGAAAGCATGAAGATTTTGTTAATAAGTGATTTATGAATGAAATCATCGAACCAGGTCAATGACTTAGTTTCTTCTCCAATGTTGTGTTCCCATCTCTTCGTATTTATATATAAATACTCTAAAGATATATATATTTACATATATATTTGTATTATTACATATGTATATGTATATGTATGTGTATATGTATTTGCAAGACCGAGATTTTAGGTTCTCTTCTTAACTAAAACACGTGCAAGAGTACGAAAAGCCTATACATCACTTTGCTTTCTAAATTTAGCAAAGAACCCGTTGGCTGTCAAGCTATGCTACTGTCAGCTACCAGAGAGCCATGAGGAAGGAAACAGTAAGAAGAAAGAGAAATAGGAAGAAGACGAATAAGAGGAATAATAATAATAATAATAATATCATCACTGTGAATCAAAATAAAAGAAACAAACAAGTGTATCGTTAAAGCTCTTATCGTGATTTCGTTAATCGTTTACGATGATAAGATAACGTGGTGAAGGGGAGAAGGGTTGTTAGAAAAAAAAGGGATAGGATAATATTAACTTGGAGAAAAAGAAGTAAAATTAAATTATTTTTACGACTATTTAATCCTTAAAATAATAGATTTCTTTTTCCCCTCAAACCAATATGTATATCTTCGTGTAATAAATTGTTTCAAAATTTAAATAGAATTAAACATTACTTACAAATACTTTTACGTTTATTTTATTTTATTATTGATAAAATCGTTGTATTTATGTTTCATTTAAAAATGATATTACGAGTTTCTTTTTCGTATAATGTTTTTATTATAACTTGTGATATTATTATTATTATTGTAACTTTGTCATATCTTTATAATGTTATAATATAATAATATTTTAAAGAAGTGTTTTAATATAAATAATTATTTTAGTTTCGTATAATTATAAATATTACGAAATTGTGTGAAACGTTATTAAAAGGGTTATGTATTAATCTATTTCTTATAACAATTTCTTCATAGAGTAGTTCTCTATATATTTTTTAAAAGAATGAAAAGAAAGAACAGATGGCCTTCGAGATAAAATTAGAAGCTAATACTCGTAGCTATATACAGAAGGAGAGAAAATGAGAGAGAAAATGCGAGAGAGAGAGAGTGAGTATGTTTGTACCTGGAGTCTAACGTAAATCATCTTTTTATTTTTCTTCTTCTTTTTCTTCTTCCTTTGATTAAGTTTGCCTTTGACTTAGCATCGACTCTTAAGTAGACACGCCCGTACGTGGGTGTATACGCCTACATTTAAAAACACACAGATATGTAGTATTGTGTAGTGTGTGTGTTTATGAATCTACTATTTATTACGTTTTAGAGCTTGAAAGCCTTCCAGAATTTTTCAATTAATAATAAATGCTTTTTTTTTTCTTCCTGAATCCTCTGTCAGGACCGAATGAACAAAAACAGAATAAAGAAGAGAGAGAGATAAAGAAAAAGGGATGAACAAAGCTATAAACATATATACATATACATATATAAAATACACATATACATACATATATGTATGAATGTATGTGTGTATGTACAAAGCCGAATATCGAGTAGAATAATTGGAAATGAAACGTGGGTTCCGTCCTATGTGAGCCTAAAGAACAAAGAGAGCACACACACACACACACACACATTCATTTATGTATATTACATAGTATATATGTACATTTAATTTGCATAAATTTTCAGATTGGAGCACGATGCATCAAAAGTTTTGGTTTTCTTTTTCCTATTTTTTCTTTTTTTAATTTTAATTTTATTTTATTTCATTCTATTTTATTTTTTATACATAATACCACACACACACACATATACACCAATCCGTATATTTCTTTTTTGCAATGCCACGTTTAGAATTCCAACGTCACGTTATCGATGGAATATCGATCGGGGAGTCCTATTGAAATTGATTCGCCTCGTTTGTCGTCCATCGACGAGTTGCTGCTCCCTTTGAATATCCCTTCGTCTCTCTGTTCCTCTTTCTCTCTCTCTCTCTCTCTTTGAAATTTGATCTTCACGATTTCATGCTAGATTCGATTTCCTTATATTTTAAATGTACAATGCGATAAAACTATCATTGGTCTATATATATGTGTGTGTGTATGTTACAACGAATCAAATTTCAAGCTGCAATATAACTACTATCCGTCACGTATTCGAAAATCGTGTAGCAATAAACGGAAACGGGAGAAAGAGAAAAAGAAGAGAATGATGAGATGAGATGAGTGGAGGAGAAGGAGGTTGGGTGAAGGGTGAGACAAGATCTCGTTTTTCCGAGAAGAATCAAATTTAACTCTCCAAGAAAAGAGGAGGACTATTCCCTTGAACTCGAAGTAGACAGCGTTTATCTCACATAACGCAGCCCTTTTATATAACTTATCTATTTCTTTCTTATGTTGTTGTTATTGTTGATAATAATAATAATAATAATAATAATAATAATAATAATAATCATTGATCATATATCTCGAAATGAAATTCTTCATGATATTTCTTGTTAAATATATATTCTCGAAATAAATAATACCAATATCGTGATTTATCGATAATAAAAGCTTATACTTGGAATATATCTAATACAGTAGCCTAGAAAATAGAGAAGATTAACGATAAACTACTCTTATCGAGGAGAAGGAGTATGCATTAACATTCATATATTCGGCCCTGAATCCACACCCCTTTCCGGAAAATCAATACTTAATGAAATCAATGTTGTGTCGTGCTATGTCGGTATAAGGGGACAGCCTGTTCGCGGGACACTTGACTCCTGAAACAGAATCGTTTCGTATGGGGAAAAAAAGAAAAGTTCGACGTACGTACTTTTCTATTCTTGTATAAAAAAAAAAGACAAAAATGTTTCTCTCTCATAATCCTTTACCTCTTTTTTTTCTCCTATTTTCTTTCTTTTTATTTTGTTTTTTTTATAAACGAGAACGATTAATTAAGCGTGCGTCAGGTCAACTAATTAGGTGAAAATTTCATAGAGTTTTCTCGTTCAAACGGCACGTAGCATTTATTTAAATGTCCTGGAAATGTTTCTTTCTTTCTTTTTGCAAAAATAGAAAAGAAGATGCTTTTGTGCAACAGACATGTATAATATTGTATATGCAATGACGAGTTTATAAATTAGAATGTTTTTAATGGTAGTATAGCTTAAACATGTTTGGTAAATAAAAGGAAATAAATCTAAACGACAATAAATACGGAGTATTATTTTAATAAGTTAGTATTGTAAAGTATTTTGTAAAGTTAATAATATATTGTAACTTTTCTTATTTTGTTTCGAGTATCTATCAGTTGCATAAGTTTTATTTATATTTTGTATTATCTCTTTCATCATCATCGTGTGTGTGTGTATTTGTGTATATGTGTGTGTTTATGCGAAGGCAAATATATAATTCTTATACACTTGAACTACTTGTCATAATATAATCTGAAAATAGGTTGTACGATATTATAATAGCACGTTTATGGAGCGCTAGATCATGGTCTCCTCTCATACCTTCGTGTTTCTCACTTCCCATTTATTTTCGAGCCACAGCCCTGGCCCATTCTTTGGCGACCATCAAGTATTATAAGAGAAAGTTAGTTCAGCACGAAATTTTCGTCCCAAGCCAGGGACCCCGGTACAGCTGCGTCCTAATTTGTATCACATCCACGAAACTGTCCCCACCTTCCCCTTCATTTCTCCCTTCTACCCCTCGTCTTTACTTTTACGAGTTGAGCATTTACGAGACACGAGTAAAAGCGTGTATTCGCATTTCAATCGGTTCTCCTACTATTTTCCTAAGATGGGTGTGAGTGGGTATTCTCCAATACCTCGTCGTACCATTTTGGTAAACTTTTTAATAAATTTTTTAACATCGTTTGTATTCTCTTCAAATACTATCCTACAAATTTGAACGAATCTCACGTGTTATTTTTATTTTCTATTAACTTTTAATGATATTTTTATTATGAAAATTTTGCGTATAAACAGTTTCGTATTTAAATTCGACTAAATTCTCTTTTCATATAAAAACAGTTAATAATAATTCAGATAACAAACGTTATGAAAACGATGTTAACCATTTGACGGTTAAACTGACCGTGCCAAAAAAATCTCTCAACTTTTGGACAAAGTTTTACTACTCGCGTGAGTGCACATGTGGAAACAAAAAAAGGACAAAAATAAAATCCAGTACCTTATTTCTCTCAGAACGTTCTAACACATAGCCACGAGTTTATTTAAAAAATTTTCAAAACTGACTTTTGTCTGGAGCTTTTCACTGCAAATATTCTCACCCATTCCCCTCAAAAAAACCGTGTTAAACGTTAAATACGAGAAATAAACAATTTTTTTCTACGACGAGTGTATTTTTATTTTTTTTTCCCTAGCAAATTTCGATCAAATCAACTTCTATTTGTTGATCGAACAAACAAAATGATTTGATTTCAATTTGAATTGACTGAAAGAAAGAAAGAAATAAAATAAAAGTAATATACAATGGAAGGTATTTGTTTATGGTGTAGGATGAATATTGCCTACTTTTATTTAACAATACAACTACCACCACCATCACAAAACTCCAGCTGCGATATTAGAGAGACAGGAATGAATTTCGTTTGGTATTGAAAAAAAAAACAGAAAGGAAAAAGCTGAAAAATTCGTTTTCGGAGTGGGTAGTTTTTCGAAAGGAATGTTGAACGATGGGGGAATATCTCTTTCCAATTTTTTTCCATGCGTCCATCGAACAAAGTTGAAAAATAGTTGAGAAAAGATGAAATACGTACATACACACATGAAAAAAAAAATAAAAAAGTTAGAAATACTCGCCATACATCGAAGGAAGAAGTTCTTCTCTCCCTTCTCGAACGTTGCATTTTTTTCAGACTCTCTCGAGTTCCTTTATTCTTTTTTGTTTTTTTTTTTATTATCACTTTTTGTTATTTTTTTCTTTTATAATACCAGTATCCTTCTCCTTCTTCCCGTACGATTATTATTCGCGAGACGATTTTTCGCAAACAATGCTGGGCAAACTTTTTCTTCCACGAGTGAGTCGTCGCGAATCTTTCTTTCCTTCCGAATGTGAATCTTTTCTCTTAATCTTCTCTCTTACTCTTACTCTTTGCTTTTGTTTTTTTCTTCCCTTCTTTTTATTTCAGCCTTTTTATGACTGACTTCATTTCCACATTTCTCTCTCTCTCTTTCTCCCTCTGCTTGTTTTTATCTTCTCTTTTCATTCTTTATCTCAATTTTAATTTAAGTTGGTAAATTTTACTTCAATATTATTTCTTGATGGCAAAAATCTTGATTTAAATGAACCTTCTTCTTCTTACGTTAAGCCTTAGGCCTGTGTTTTATTGGGTTAAGTCAACCTGAGAAACCGACGTCCAATCATTTTGGGAGTCTTTCTGATAACCTGGATGGATCCTTATTGTTTATTGTCGTATGCTGTTTTGACTTGCATTCTATGCCCTTGTCTTGATCTTTTTCCTATAAATCTGTCAGTTATTCTAGACTGACGTTCCGGTTCTCATAGCCAGGAATCCTTTTTTACGAGGAGTAAGTGTCTAACTTTACTCCTCAACCCTCCTCCTTTATCCGGGCTTGGGACCGGCAACAGTGTTTCTGGGTTACTCAATTCACTCAGAAAACTGCAGGCGGAGTTACATATATGTTTATTTTGAATAAATATTAATAAATAATCTCTCCTATCTCTATTTTTCTTCTCTATCCATCTTATTTATTTATTCTTCATATAAAACTTCATATAAATGAGCACGTTGTTCACAAGCAACCGAGGCAAGCTTGGATGGAAAAAGAATTAGTTTTCCTCCTCGTTGAAATATTCGTAGCCACCACCAACCAGCAACAACCCGGTGTGGGGTTATGGTAGCTTTCTAGACCGGAAATGCTCGGCTGCTGCCGACGTGTTCCGGTCTGTTGAGAGGAGAAAGAGAGAAAAAAAATTGGAGGGAAAAGTGTGGAAGAGAATGAGAAGAAGTAGAAAGAAGAAGAAGAAGAAGAAGAAGTAGGAGGAGAAGAAAAAGGAGGGTAAGCCATCACGATGAAAATCGTGCTCTCGGAATTTCATTTGCACTGCCTACAACTCTCCCCTACCCGTCTCTTTTTCCGCCCTTCTCCTTCGCCCTTTATCCCCTCATCTTTCCACTTCCTCTACTCATAGACGTACCTCAGACATTTCGGAGTGAGAGAAAACCCGAAGGGTAGGATCCTCAAAGAGAGCAGACGCCTTCTTTGATCTCTCTCGTCATACTTGTTCGAAAAAATCATCTGAGAAATGACACTTGAAAAGATCGAACTTTGCGTAGATATTTTCTGGTTTTTGTTTTTATACAATTCTTGCATGTATCTACATTTATCTACGATTTATGTTTGTGTGTATTCACGTGTTAACATGTTCCATGCAAAACCATGTTTGCCTGACTTATCATTTAAATTACTATTTTGTATAATTCCTAATTCATTTGGTAGAGAATATATATTTGACAGAATGAAATTAGTCATAAACATATGTTTTCAGGGTATTAAATAAATATGTCTGCGTGTATCACCGATGGTACATGTGTCATAGAACGTGTTAATAGACAAATGTTTACAATTATTTTCTATGTATTTTTACAGAATATTTTTATATTTATTTATTAACGATAAACAGTCTAACCCACGTTGAGTTACTAGTTTCTCAGCACGATCATTAAATTCAAGTCACGTGATATCACAGTTAGTAACACGGTTGGGTAGTTTACCCGTTCAGAAAAAAAAAAGAACAACAAAAACAAAACGCATGTGTCGTTGACATTTTTAGAGTGCAGGGTAAAAAGACCTGACTTCTTTGATAGTAATGAAATAAATTTGAGAGAAGGTGTTAATAGGAGAAGTGTCTTCTCAAATCCCGTAAAAAAGGGGGACTTTAAAAAAGATGAATATGTATTTTATTTAACATAAACATAACATGTATTAACATGTATATAAGCATATGTATAAACACGATGAAATAAATTCTACTGATTAATACGATTAATTACTATAGGAGACCATGTGGTAGTATCCAAACCTTGGGTGAAGTTGGGTCGGGTCAGGTCGAATTGCGATCGGGATCGGGTTGAGTTAGGATCCCGAAAGTTTATCGATACATAAACATATTCTGTTATCCGATATTTCGAGACCCAATTTGCAATCCCGAGACCTGATTAACATCTTTTGTAACCTGGTTTTTTTCGATTTAGGTTTCCGAACGTAATTTGGAAGATAATTACTTTTGTATTTAGTTTTATACGTAAAAATTTAAGTTGTCAATTTGTTTGCGTATTAAATTTCAAGAATTTTACTATTGCAAATTCTGTATTTGGAATAATTTATTGTTTTTTATGAGTACTGAATTTTTTATGGAAGTTTTAATTTTCTTATACGTTGACACATAACGTAACCCACAGAAAAGTAGTAGATGTTTCGTATAGAAACCATGTGGTTGGACGTGTACCTTTTTTTTCAGGGATCCTTTTTTAAATGGAAAAAGGTCGTGACGTGTCCAGCACACGATCGGCGACGTGATCGATGCTTTCGTAGTTGAAACGATGTCACGTTTCTTTCCCTGGTTTTACGTCCGTGTTACTTCGCTTACAACCGATCTTTAACGTCGCAAACGAAGAGGTTCCACTCTTCTTTACGATCGTTTCTTCATTCTGTTTACGACGTTTCATCGATGTATTCCTGATTCCTTAGAAATCGAACGACTTTTTCTTATTCCTTTTTCCATTTTCTTCCTTCGCGAATTGTTACAAAGGGTAACGTATAACGGATCTGTGTAAACTTTTAACTAATATGGTACATCTATCTACTTGTATCTAAAATGTGTCTCGATAATTACAGTCTAATCGATTTTTATATAAAAAACAAATAGAAAACAAGGTTCTAATCAATGTTGTTTTATCTTTCCTAGTTTACTCTTAACATAATCGTAAATTATATTCTTTATTGACATTAATAAATATTCATTACTATTAAATATATAATACTACTACTACTACTACTACTTACTATTAAATATATTATCTTTAACGTAAATACCATATTTGATAATAATATTAAAAAAAATATCGTATGCCGACTGATAATAATTGCATCAATGTATTGCACACGAATTTTTCTTTATTTTACTTGCTATCTGGACAATATTAAGTTTCTCTAATAAGTAAATCCCAACGTGTAGAATTATCTTCTACGATAATTCGTAATGGAATATAGTTGAGATAAATAAACGATGAAATTGTGCAACACTTGTTCGATGAGTAGAAAGTTGAAAATGATTATCACCTTCCTGGTTCATAGATTTTCTTCTTAACTCGATATCTGTCTGGTTACAGACTCGAGAAATGATCTTTTCTTTTTCTATCTATCTATCTATCTATCTATCTATCTTTTTCGTCTAACTTAACGAGTTTCCTGGTGGAAGGGTAAGCATCGGGTTATCCGTAAATCGTAACTGCGTCCTTTGTCTCGGGATCGGATCGAGTTCCTTGTTCGTCCAGTAAAGTCGATTCTACTTGGAAGCTATTTCGTTGATTCGATTAAAAGTTTGATGAGTTTGCTCGGCTAAGCAAGCATTTTACGATTCTCCAATCGTTATGGAAATCGGCATTAAGGGTCTCGCAAACGGGATCTGTCTATCCTTTTCTACTTATGCACTCGTCGCACGTTTCCAACTATTTTCAATCATTAAACGAGCAGTTTATTTGATAAGATGAAACAGCTTAAGGATATTGAAATTTAATAAAATGGTATTAAACTGTGAAGAATTTTTCTTTCTTTTAATTCGTAATCTAATTTAACAAAAATATATATTATAGATATAGGTATAGTATATCTATGAAATACACGTTGGAATATATAAATTCTACTTTTAAATTTATCAATAAATATTATTTATTCTCTGTGTGAAATTATTATACTTATTATGCGGTAGTACGATGTAACAAATTCATCCAAATACAGAATCTGCAGTTGTTAGTTTAGTTTTATAATTCTCATGAATTTGGCATAATGAAAATATTAAACTATAATAAAGGTACTCTAATTATGGAGTACCCTTGTCAGATAATACAATTTTATTATATTTATTACCGATAAAATTGTAATAATACATAACGCGTGATATATAAAATGAAATGGGATGAAAAGTAAGAATAAGCTACTCTTTAACTAAATCGTGTATACATCGTATATGTATGTATATATTAGGTATATATTAGGTATATATATATATTGATTTTTCCATCGTATCATATACACATTTACGACATCAAATAGCGAATTCGGTTGACTACACCAGATACAGAATCCATAGGAGTAAAAAAGATAACGAAACTACCGAGGAACACAGTATCATTCGCGACGGCTCGTTTGCTAAGTGCAGATAAAATCTCACGACTTTTCCGTCTATATTTCTATCTCTTTTCCTTCTCATAGAGGGAGAGTGTATAAAACCAACCGAGTAGTATCGCGTTTCCTCTCGAACGATTGCCGATGTGCGTAACCGTGAAATGTGCGTCTCGTACGGCAATGTTGGCGCGACTAGTAGGAGGGTTAGAAACGAAGAAAGAATAAGAGAGAAAAAAGAAAAAAAAAAATAGAGAAAAAGAGAGAGAAGAGAGAGAGAGAGAAAATAAACATATAGAAGGTGTTCCAGAAACAATTTTTCTACATATTATCATGTGTAAACATTTGACAAATTATTACAAATAATCTATATGCATATAATCATAAAACAAAAACAAAAAAACATTTTAATTAAGATGTTTTAACCCTTTCGTTACAAGCACCGCATATATGCAGCATCCAAATGATGTGCATACAAATGCCATCTGTAGTAATCTGTATAAATACTTATATTACTTATAATTTTGTATTATAATAATTTTGTAGGTCCTTTCATATCAAAGATATGAATATACTTATTACATTAGAGCAATGATTGTTTTATTCAGTACAATTGTTATAAAATGTATACACAGAAATCACGTGCATTATGCATATTTCTAGCGCGAGTTTTCGTTCAGTGATGGTACTTCGACAGACAACACTACCTAAACAAAAGGGTTAATATCCAATTTTGATTAGGCGTATACAATATTAAAAATTGTATTAATTGTATTATATAATAGTAATAATATTTAATTTGATTAAGTTCGTATTTTGGAGGAGTGAATAGGATATACAAATTTTTCAGGACACCCAGTAGATTTATATATATAAATAGAAGAAAGGGGACGAGTTCGAAGGGCCGACGAGCTTTCGAACAAGGGGTGCGTTTCCCTTTCGTATCAACGTGAAACACGAGTACACTCCACGTACATTTCTACAATTACGCGTATATCTGTTCGTAGCGATAAGGGTGTAGTATCTGCACACAACCACCATACGTGGACCAGAATCCATGACTGGAGTATGTATGTGTATGTATATATGTACGTATGTATATATGTACGTATGGTGATGGGGCTTTAAACGAACGAAAGCTGCCCACGACGTTAGTTTACTATTACTTTCGCTCTGAGCTCCATCGTAAATTGCTATGTATGTATGATTGTGTATGTGAATATGTATATATTTTATACGTGTATAAGTAACGGTAACGTTCATGATAAATGAAAATGCTCAACGATCTAGGAGTACACTCGTCTGATCGTTTAAAAGAATTCATCCTATTATTTTAACAACATTTATATTGATCTATCAAAATGGTAAAAGAGATTATTCATATAATTTTAATCATGTAAAATAAAATTGTAGTATATACGTTACACGATAGATTAAATAATTCATTGTTCAAAACTAGTTTATGAATTTTTACCATCTTTCAGTTAACTTTACATATTTATTTCATAAATTGTTAATTCCTCTGTACTCCAAAAGCAAGAACATTTATATTTGTTTTACAATTTAATGTTAATTGAATAATCCAATCTTTTTAATGATATTTAAATAACGTATTTAATATATTAAAATTATTAATCGTTTACATTTCAAACACGTACAATTGAATGAACAATACAATTGATCTTAGAATGTGCAAAGGGTTAAATAAATAATAATTTTTGTATATTTAAATATTTCTTTTCTTCTTTCCCTATCTAAGAAGGAGAAGAGAATAGAAAATGTAGTAATTACAATCAACGAAAGGTGTTTTATATCGATGCATAATGAAAGTTACTATTGGTATTAAATTGACTTTACTGACGTATCTGCCAATATGTGGAAAGGAAATAGAAGAATTGTTCGAACAAAAATGAATAAAAAAAAAAAGGAAAATATATATATCAATGCGAGAACGTAAATTTCCGAACGTGAGCAACGAAACGCGAGAACACCAGATGATCGAGGCAATGGTGAGCGTTGATTAGTGGATCGGGAGTACAAAATACGCGGAGAAAAAGCCATTTATCGTTAATCACTGGCAAATAGAGTTATGGGACTCGAACCGTATAGTCGATGCACTTTTGGTGACAGGTGAGATACACGTAAATCGTATCGATATGATTCAAATTGAACTACTATGTGCAATAAAGTATTAACTTTAAGGATCAAAACGTTATGTATTATTATAATACACCCAATTGGTTCGCATACTTAATATATAATGTTGTAATTATGTTTTGTATATTTATGCATAATGCATTATTAAATATTAGATTCAGTAAAGAGAAATCTATTATTTTTACATTTATTTCAAGCTTAAAATAATAATTGTTAATTATTGATCGACGATTACTGTCTAATCGGATTAAATGAATTATTTGTTATTGATTATATTATGTAATAATTGCAAGAAAAATATTTTCTATAAATAAAACATACGTTTACATGTTCTAAAAATTTCATTGGAAAATCTAAAAGTAATGTAAATGCATCGAAGGAAATAGATGGGATATTCACAAATAGAATAGGAAAAAAAAATAACGTCAAGGTATTGAATTTCATAGTCTATCTTTCATCTAACAAACAGACGTTCGATTCAAAAGGGTATTCTTTGTCGTGTCGAATGATACTCGATGTATCAACAGATTCATTCTCGAGGAGTGTTCGTGACTCTAACTTTAACAATAAGATCATTACCGTGGTTTCTTCTTTATGATTAACTCGAAATAAAAATCTGCATCTTTGAATTCACTTCGTTATTATTTCTTATTTTCTTTCACACGAGTTTGAAAGATCAAAGAATCTCCACAAAAAAGAAAAAGAAAAAACTTGTTGAAAGAGGAGAGAATTGTGTAATATGAACGATGCAAATTGCCGTTGAAATCTCGTTTAGATAGAGGATAATGGAATAATATAGCCGATGAGAGGGTGTGATTTTCATGTCCTGTATCATTTGCATGACCTAGAGGCATTTGCGTGTCGAATTCTATGAGCTTTCGATCGACTTACGACCTTTGAACGAGAATCTCCTCTATGCATTCACGTATCTATCCTATCAAAGAGAATTATTTCGTGTGCTGGGGGGAAAGGAAGGGGAAAATCCTTATAAAAGGACCTTCTCACGTGATTTAACTTCCTACTATTCAAAAGATCATTTTATCTTTAGATCGATTATTATCTTAGAAATCTTTAAAATAAATCTTTTATCATAAACCCAATTATTTTACACGTTTACCATACATGTATTAGGATTCTACCCAAAGTAATATATTTTCTAATATAATATTCTATCATAATATATCACAGTGAGGATATTCTAGCATGAATATGCAACTGGTGTATCATTAAAAGTACCCAACATGAATAGTAAACATAATCTAACTGTATATTCGATATATATATTTTATAATATAATATTTATATCCTTAATTAGATAAATTCTTTTTATAATTTATCTATGCTTTTGGTTATACGCCTTGTTAGATGATTTCTTAATGATAATATCCAAACGTTTCGTCAAATATCTTCTCACTCGTTCAAAAAATACTGATTGTTGTTTGAATTTGCCAAAAAGGACAAGATTTAAAAAGTTTACTCGTAAATATAGTTGAAGGAAGTAGTTAGTGAAGTTATATAAATTACTGGTAGTCAAAAATGGGTATAATTTGGGAAAAGATCATATCTGGTATATAATTATGTGAAATTATGTTAAGATATTTTGAAACATTCTATTGTTTGTAGATAACAAATCTTAAATAACACATTCATAAATATGAATTTTATTCAAAGAAAAATTCAATTATATTAAAAACACAAATATCGTATTATCTTCTATATAAATTCAACAAAATAATATATATAGTTTGATAATTTAGTAAATTTTTCTTTAAGAAAGAAAGACTAAATCTCTTTCTCTTCACGTTCGACCGGTGTTCGGGCACTAACGAGACTTTACATAGCCTCGAGTACGTGCCAGACAAACGTTCAGGTTATCGTAGTACGCCTCCTGGGCGTACCTTTTCTAAGGTGAAACGATGAAAACGAGGGAAACGAGGCACGAAGAAGAAAAGGTAAAGAAAAAGAAGAAGAAGAAGAAGAAGAAAAATAACGGGCAACACTCGACGTTGTTGCAGTAGCTGTAGTCTGTAATAGCAACTAGTGTGTTGAGTGTGAGAAAAAAGGTATATTTAAGGATGGTACATGGATGATAAATTAGGCGTATCTTAACAAATATTTAATTTTTATTTTACTTCTTAAGATTGTGAGAAGAAAGATATTTATTTCGTTAAGGATTTGTGTATATTTTTTAATCATTCATCCTATGTGTGTGTGTTTTTTTTTTATATCTCATTGAACAACTTGATCGATAATTAATACTCGCATCTACTGCTCGAATATCTTTTTGTTTTCATTTAAATTTATTTTGATAATAGTCAGTGCTTTTTCCAATATTTCTCTGATTAATTGCAATCGAAACTTTGCCATGGATATGGGTTTTTTTTTTCGTTCTATGTTTTTAAAAGCAATATGAATTTCACATGCATGTGACTAGTAAATTAAAAATAAAAAAAAATTTTGCGGTATCACTTCGATGATTCGCGTGTATGTATGGAATATAGAAATTTGATTGATATGCAATTTTGTACAAGTACTGGATCAGATATCGCGTTTAGTGTAAATTATGTAAGTCGTTTTCAAAATTTGATGTTTTCCATTCTGTACATAGACATATAAAAATTACTTATTTTTTTTTTTTTAAACAAATAAAATAGCCTGGATCTACGCGTATATTTAATTTTATCTCCGTTCCGAGGAATATATGCATTTATCGGTTTCTTGGTAACGTCGTTAAGAATATCGCCGTGTTGCAACAAGCTCCTCCCACTCGAGAGTTCATCTGTATTTTTTGTACATTCCCTTCTTTTCGAACGGTTAAGTTCCCTGAGAGGTACTCTACTCGGATGCGCTCGCTTCTTCTACTATAAACAGTAAACACGGTAACTATGTAGCGCGAAGTAAAGTTTGTTCTTAGAACTAACTACCAACGAGAAGCTGGATGATAAGTGAGGTTGGAGATTGAAGGGTTAAAGGGGTTAAGGATATCTTTATTTTACAACTTTATTCCTCTATCGTGGCTAAAATATATTCAAATATTTTTTTCAAATAAAAAACTAACTTTCACGTGCTGACGATTAATAATTAGTAACATGAAACCTTCTTTGAACTTTAAGATTCATCTGATATTAGTAATCAATGATTAAATAAAAGTGTTGTAGGAATTTATTTAGTTATATTATTGTATCTAAAAGAAACCATTCAAAAGAACATTTTGGTATCTTTGATCTTCAATATTTCTTATATTACTTTGATATTGTTTTATATATATATATTCTCAATGATTTTTATGTCATCTAACACAATGAAAAGAAAATATTTAATTACGAAATGAAGATTTTATATAATCCATATGAAATGAAATTTTCGTAGCAGGGCTGTTGGTAGAATGGAGGAGAAAAAAATCGAGTGTGTTGGTTGGTTGTTCGGAAGGGTTTCCTATATACCATCATTTTACGGGATATGACGGAGAGGGGTAGAAAACCTGATCGGAACGTGCGTGAACAAGCATGCGCGCGCGAGTGTAATCATAAGCGTGTGAGCGTGAGCGTGAACGTGGAGGAGCATGAACGTGAGTTGAACTTTAGCAGTGGTTGTTGACGCTCGTTCTGGGGGTTCGGTTATCTCTACGACGAGGGTTCAAGTATTTAATGGGCTCTTTATAAAAATAAATTGGCAACTCGAACCCCCAAGGGATGTGCTCTTGACGGGACGCGTGGTATCGTGCCTATGATACGTACGTTATCGCATATAATTCGCGATATCACGTGCGAGCGCGCACTTTCATCTTTTGGAATGTTTTTGCGTCCTTAAAATTTTTCCTCTTTTTCTCTTTTTTATTTTTCTGCGCTCGTTTCCTCGTTATTTTTATTCCTCATTTAACGATATGGGTTTCGGATTATATGTCCTATCAATTTATATTTTTCTTTTTTATCATCATCGTCATTATCACCATCTTTCTCGATCTCAAATTTATTGTTAAATAATACGGGGAAAAAAAACTTTGTATTCAAATATATATATTTAAAAATATAATATTCGAAGTTTTGTTTATGATTATTTGCTTGGTAGATCCAAAAAGCGAGTTAATGTCTATGTACTTTTAATAAAAGATAATATAAATTAAATGTTTTAGGATTCGTTTAAAATATTTTATTCCTTTACACATTACTTTTCATAACTATGAATATATGTATAAACTTATAAAGATTTTAATTCAATAATAAACATACTTATTTCATTTAACAATTTATGAATGAGTGACATCGACTTCCAAAACGTGATCGAAGTTCGTATGATCAAAGTCCACGTGATCGATCACTTTCACGTGAACATGTTCCTCGAAAGTATTCCTTTTATAGCGTGCAATCTGGATGAGGTGGTATGTGTATGTGTGTGTAAGAGAGGGACAGTAAATACACGACGAGAGAGTTTTAAAATTTTAATCGATAAAACCAGGAATGGGAGGAGAAAATTCGTGAAATTTTTTCTCGAATAATATTGTTTATATATTTTTATCCTATTTGTTCTCTCATCTCGTGTCGTCGTACGTGGATGATGATCATGATCATAAAAAGATCTCTTTACGTAAGAACCAATAACTATAGTTAGATATATATTGTGTCTATTGTTTCCACCCACGTTGTCCTATAATCCATCTTCTCAAAATGTGTTTTCCTCTGGATAATGTAGAAAAACTTTACAAGAATATAATACTCGATTGGATCTTGAAAAGTTCTTTACGAAAACGTTATTGCTTTTTAATATTAACTTTTATAGATCTTGTTACTATTTCTACACAATGTTTGACTTTTTTCAATATCTTTTTCCTCCTACCCTTTCTTACAAAAATTATTTACAAATATTCTCGAGTTGAACTTTGAACGAACTTAAATTTCCTATAAATAAGAAAGGGAAAAGAGAGAGAAGAGAGATGGGTAGAAGAACTGAGGAAAACACGAAAAACTTTTTCAACGTTGGAATTTTCTATATTTTTTCTTTTTTCATTAAATGAAGAAGTATTACCATTCAAAAGATAAGAAACAATTCCTTGAAGGAAAGGATAATCAACCCAGCTGCTTATTTCTCACTACTTCCTATAACGGGATGTATTAGTTTAGGTAAGAATTTTTCAGCATAAAAAGGGAATGCAAAATGCTGGAACAGTGGTTTCTTTTTATTCTTTTATCTATAACAATGCATTTTTTCAGAGCTTTAAAGAAAATACTTTTCTTATTATCCGTTATATACGAAAGAGTTTTTTGGTATTTTTTTTAACAGTTTTAATCTTGTTTATCTTTCACGAAGAACAGATGTTATTAAAAAGTTGTAGTTTTAAATACTGATGGTGTTTTTTTTATTAAAAATTGTATTTAATATCAAGTGTGTGATATTAAAAGGATTTGTTCAGGTGCAATCACTTCTAAGGATTTAACTTGTACCGACAATATAACCATACTATACATACAATACATATATATACAAACCATTTCTTATATAATACCCAACTTTAATGTAACCAACGTTGTGTTCGTATAATATCACGGCTCGTCCTTCTCCGCATGAGGCGGCAAGATATTTCCGAACAATTTAGAAAACGAGCTGCGATAAAGGACACCTGCCACCTGTCCAAGTTAACGCCCTTTAATAATTACCGAGAGGGCCGTATACTCTGTTAGAGTTAGTCCCTTCCTGAAATTCTCTTGTAGCTTCTATCGTAAGCATTTTAACGAAGTACACGTATGCGTACTAATCTCATATTCTTTATCAAAGCTTAGTAGGTTATATAGGAAAATTACATTTTCCTATATGAAAAATGGATATAATCATTATAACATTATTTCATTTAGAATCAAATAACACTCGAGTAGTAATTTTTATTCGTGATATTAATCTTGTTATTAATAATATTCTCACATATATATATAAATATTCAACACTACATATAAATTGCGTAGATAAAGACAAGATAAAAGTTATCCAAATATTTATTTAATATATTTTTTAAGAAATCAAAGTAAATTTGATTCCTGGTTAATCAAATGGTAATTGTTCCAACGATCAATATTTTCTTGTTCATTTTTTATAAGCATTATTTATTATATTTGAGTAATAGTAATTGAACTTTATATTATACGAGACTCAATCTGTATAAAATAAATTTATTGATAGAATAAATTTAATGTACCTGCTAATGGATGCTTTACATTAAACAAACAATTAAATATATTTTTAATCCTACCAAGTTTTAATCGAAATTCATCTAAATTTCATGGCGTATGTTGTAATCAATTAAACAGATCGGATAAGTAGATCGTTGAGCTTTGATCTTTAAGGAAGAAGAAGAGGATGAAGAGGAAAATGAGGAGGAGGTAGAGAGAAGGGAGAGGAGAATGAAGAGAATGAAGAGAAAGAGGAGGAAATGAAAGGGAGTCAAAGATTCATTGTTCGTAATCAATCGCGAAGCAATTCGTCATTCACCCAAGTGGCACTTGGACAACATAAATGAAGAAGGATCATTTCGTGATTCCAGTCACGAGACATATTCGATCTTTATCTATCCCTATCCCTACCCCTCCTTCAAACCTTCTCCTCTTCCAATATCGATTTGAAACTACTGCTGCGTGTTATTCAATCTGGAGAGTCATATGAATAATAAATAATAAACGAAAACGTGTCACATGATGAACTTTACGGGTTAGTAATCTGTCGAAATCTGTTCGTTTTGTACACCGTGTATTTGCAATTCTCGTATATGCATATCATTAATTGATAATGAGAAAGAGAGAGAGAGAGAGAGAAAGAATATGAAGCAAGTGGATAAATATATTTCAACCTATCAAAAGTGGCAATTTTTTATTTATTTTTTTGTTTATAAAGATAGATAAAGTCCCAACTATATTGGATGATAAATTATATCGAAGAAAAAAAAAACAATGTATAAACAGTATTTATAGCACGGAGACGAGATAGCAAAATTCATGAAAATTCACGAACGTGTATACACATATTTTATTAATGATCATTCCACTCTGGTAATATTATAATAATTATACTTTATCCGAATGATACACACTCGCGCCAGATGTATATGTAATATTAAAATTGCAAAAATATTATTAATTGCCGAGATCCCCTCTTCCTGCCCTCGAGGTTCGCCACCCATTTCGATTAAATATTTTATACGAAATAAAAGTTTCTTTTTTGTTTTTATAAAATCAGGGAATTAAAAAAAAACAAATTTCAACGTATAAAATATAATTTGTATTGATCGGTGGACGAACAAAATATTTGCATCGACGGTGGAATATCGGAGTAAAGAGACGAGAAGGAAACAAAGGCTTGCACACAGGAATCTAGACTACCTATGAGCGTAAGGTTATTCGCTGTAGAAGATACGAGGAAAAAAAAAGAATTTTTTTTTTTAAAAAGAGAAAAAGAGAGAGAGAAAGAGAGATGAAGACAGACATAAAGCAAAAGAGGGAAAGAGGAAAGAGAAAACAAAGCGAACCGCGTAAGGTTACGAAAAACGCTCGAGAGAATTTATACTCTCCACGTTATATACGCAGAAAAAGAGAGAGAAAGAGAGAGAGAGAAGGGTGTGGAGGAGGAAGAGGAGGAAAAGGAGAAAGGGTACGGTACGGTAACCGTTCAGAAAACATTTTCCCCCGTGTGCACATAACTCAACATCCTAGTAGACGTCGACCTGAAATAATGCTGCTATAGTCGAGCAATTTTCTTCACTGACGTAGAAATTGTCAGAATTATTTCTTATCTGCAAAAGGTGGAAAACGAGTGAGACGACGAGAACGACGAGGACGATGTTACTGAGGAAAGAGTAATTGGCTCGAGAGTACACTTTTAATCAACGTAAAACATAATAACACGAATTGTTCCTTCTTATCATTTTACTTCTGTTTAAATCTTACGATTGATTATCTTCCTTTATGGTTTAAATGATCTCTCGTGAGACACGAACGTATATTACTTGTTCAAACATATACTATGTATTGTAGGAACATTACCTATATTTATATAATTTTTTTTTCAATGATAATACACACATGCACACATATGAATACGTACACATGAACTGACGTTACAATTTTATTTTAAAAAATTCTAATGCAGAAGTTATACTAAAAAACTCGTCTTACCGACATTAAATAAAATTATTCTAACTTGATTTCTTTTTTATTTTACGTAGAACAATACTTATCTGTTCACTTAACATTTTATAAATATATTTCTAAATTTGATTACACATATGATTAATCTCGTATTATACAAAACCGATATATACATTCGGCTCAGCGAGAAATATTATTGATAAATAATTAATATTATTAAATTTAATTAATAAATTAATTATCATAAGTATAATATAGAATATTACATTTTTGTGTATAGAAATAATTAATAACATATAACGAGATATCAAAGTTAATTGGTTTATAACTCGATAATAATAATCGAGTTTAAGTATTATAATTCATACATGCATATGCATAAATGCATAAGTATATATGTAAGATATAACGTTTGGCATAAATTTATTAAAAAAGTAATAAACAAAAGAAGAATTCTTCTTATCTGAATTAAAAAAAGATTCCAGACTTGAGTTTAATATTGGCGCCGGGTTTATATATCAGGGAACGAATTAAGTCTCGCTTACATTGTCCACGTAACGAATCTGGATTTCATTAGGTGTTCGCAATTAGCGGAACAGTGCTAGGTGGCACGTCGCAGGCGAACCGCATTCTTTCCTGCTACTAATTTGCATGTCGGTTTTATAACAGCTTGATTTTTTTTATACACACACGAAGCTACTTACTTGCTTTCCTTTTTCTTTCCTTCTTCTTCTTCTTCTTCTTTTGTTCTTTTTTATTTTGCCTAATTCTTCCATGGTTCGCTTCGCCACACTTAACGCGCCATGAAACGTAATGGCGAGGCTCCGAGGTGTAGGAGGAAGTGATAGAGAAAGAAAATAAGAAGAAAATAAGAAAGGGGAAAGAAAAAGAGTGAGAGAGTGAGAGAGAGAAGAAAAAACTAACATAAGTACTGCTAGTCTTTTTCCCTACTACCAAAAGCACCCCAGTGTAGCATCAAGCAAGTTTCTAATGAACTTCGAGAACCCTTCCAACTATTTCACGTTGTGGACGACACTGTAAAACTAGTTTAGAAATTATACTAACATTTTTCTTGTATACCAAATAAGTTATCTAATCGATACCACGTATCCTTATACCGAAGATTATTTAATCATTTATTTTCCTTCTTTTTTTCTTAAATTACGATAGATCAGAAATTGAGATAAATAACCGGTAATATCTTGACGAGAGTAGACACTATATATCTTTTTCGATATAAATGTTCATTTATTATACACCGTTCGAAGGTATAATTAATATCAACCTCTCCCCTACACCCTCACCTCCCTCACCTCTTTCACTCCCTTCAGAGTAAAAGAGTAATTAATATCAACGTGATTTATCACGTTTAACGAACACGCCAAAACTACATATTTATCTCGTGGAACGGAAGATTAGCTCATAGTATCGTCGGAACGATTAGAACAAATCGGTCCTAAGTTATCATCAATCACTAAAGGAAAGAAAGAGAGAGAGAACTTAACAAGTAACCAACTACACACACGCAATTGGAAATGTTTTCTCATGTGAAATAGGCATGGTAAATTGTGCGAGTTAAATCAAGGAGGTTTCTAATGTTTCGAATAAGTCTTCTAACGCGTAATAGAATTCCTGTCATTTCGAAAACCTGCGTGTCACGTGTGGACGATCGTAAAACTATGGTTTAGCATAAATCGATCATAATGATTCTCTTCCTTCTCTCTTTCTTTCTCTATTTCTCTCACATACACACAAACACTCTGTTTAATAGAAACCTATTTGCGAATTCTATTTGCAAGGTGTTAATTGAGCAACGTTTCTACGACATTCCAGCCAGATGAGGATCCTCGTAATAGCAAATATACGAGAGAGAGAGAGAGAGAGAAATAAAGGGAGATAGAAATAGAGATAGAGATAGGGATGCTCAAACGTGGTTTCAGCATATTATCACGATTATCTTCAAGGAAATCGTATTCCTACTCGACGTTATTCGGGTCGAAAGAGCGAACGATATCACGGCGACTAAAACGGATAGTCCTCGGGAAGAAACCATCTTCGCAATAACCACACCCTTGGCAGTATAGTTAATTTGTATGCGTAGTCGTGAGGAGGTAAGAGGGCACCCTCGTTTGCAGTGGATTATATGTAAATTGAGTGACTTCCTACTATCTCTCTCTCTCTCTTTTTTTTCTTTTTTTTTTTTTTTACGTATACGTGTGCTAGGTATATACTTTGTACGCGAAGTAAAAAAGGAATACGTATGTACATCGTATATTATTTGAGCATGTGACTGTGCGATATTACGTGTAGGTGTAAGTGTGTACGTGTGTACGTGTGTATTGCAATTTTTTTCTTTTTTCGTATTTTAAAACGCGACCACTCGGTAATTACCTACGCGTTATGATAATTTGAATCCACGAATTAACATCCTGTATGCTTCCACGATATAAATTTCCACGTTATATTCCAAAGCGTAATTACGAGTCGTAGGAAAGAGCTTGTGCTTTTTAGCATGATTAAAAGGATATATACATATATAATATATGTATATGTATATATATTGTGTAGGTATATACATATTTATATTTATAGAAATAATTTTGATAGGTTTAGTCACGACAGTCGAAAATTGATCATGATTGATACACAACGTTTCACACAAATATATATGTATGTATATATATATACCTATAAATATATTATCTATATAAAGAAGACAGATATGTAACCTAAAAGCTCGCAACATATTCGCGTGTTCCTTCATGTTTTTACGAACTTTCGATCGGACGTTGCGGCTGAATATGGAAACGTAAATAACGAAAAGCTGATAAAAATTGCAGATACGTTTGTCTGCTGCTGGTGCTATGCGTGAGTCGACTCGAATCGTGTTCTCTTTTTCTTCTTTTCTCTCTCTTTTTCTCTCTCGCTTGTATTCGTCCATTCGCCCAGCAAACAAAGTTCGTTTTATAAAACACGATTCGTACCCATCGGCTCATCGAATGCGGTTTTTCGGTTCGTATTCGTGATCGAACGGAGATAGTGCGTTGAAAAAGAGAGAGAAAAAGATACAGAGAGAGAGAGAAAGAGAAAGAAAGAAGGTGTGAGAGAACAAGCGACGTGATTTAGCGAAGCCCATATCCGAAAAGAAAGAGAGAGATATGTGTAACTCTCAAACGAGATGGGTCTCAACGACAGCATCGTCGAACGTCGAAGCTCGTTGGATTTATAAGTCGAAAATGCAATGCTCTCTCTTCCTCTCCACTCCTCCCCTGCACCCCTTGCTCCTCTTTCTCCACCTATCACCCCCATGCTTGAAACTCCCTCGCGCCGATATTCGAGATTTATCGATTCCCCTGAGGGAAAGAGAGAGATGGTAGAATCGGAAGAACGCAGTATGCAACGATAAAAATATCACCTGATATGTGTATATATGTGTATATATATATTCTATATGTACCATATGTGTGATGTGTATGTGTGTGTGTATATTCTGAACGGCAGTTCTTTTTAAGCGAAACTTTTTGGACCTTTATATTTCTTTTTATGATATGCAAATTTAAAATAGTATAAGTATAATATATATATTTATACATATATTTATTGTTATATTATACTATATAATTTAACATTGAATTAAATAATATCGAAAAAATATCTTGGAATTGTCTAGTTCATATTGTATATAGGATATCCCTTAAGTTGCTTTGTCGAATCAAAAAACTTAACGTCAGTTCATGTATACGTATTCATACGTATGTGTGCACGTGTGTCCGTATTATCGTTGAAAAGAAAAAAAATTTAAAGATCCAGATGCACGTCTTCTCTCTGAAATACGAGACGTTGAAATTCTTTTCTTTTTCTTTGTATATCAAACGAATCGTATGAATGAAGTAAGAAAGAAAAACGAGTGGGAGGGACGTTGACCCACATCGATTATCTTGGAGTTCTGGAAGCAAGAGAACAAGTCTCTAAGATCCGAGTTGCTTATAAAAACAGTAGACCGCAGGTGTCTCTTCGTTTTGTTTCCGAGAAACCGGTCAAGGAGCGTGAGGTAGGACAGATGTCTCCCGATTGAGAAACAACTTGGGAGGATCAGATTTCCAACCTCTCCAGAGAAATCTGAAAGAGATATTGTGTAAAGTGTTATTTTATTAAACAACTTCTAACGGTATGTTTTATATGTAAAAAAAAAAGAAAACAAAAAATTACATCCTACCTATATTATATTTCATATTTAGTTTTTTCAATAATATATACGTGGAGAGATGTATAATTATAGAAATATGTTATACAAATAAAAGATTATTCTTCTTGGAATAACATAATTGAACTATTGTTATTAAAACTCTATTCGGATATATCCCAAATTCAAAATAATATTTCATTAAAAATATCATAATTAAACGCATTGATTTACCAGGAAACTATTCATTACTTTTATAATTTTATTCTTATTTCAAAGAGCTATTTTACTGTAATAATAATTTATTATTCCTTGTCTTTTTGCATTACAAGGAGTACTTACAATATATATTGCAAGCAATCGAATCAGTTATACGGGTTGTATAAATTTCTAGAATTTATTCAGGTTACCGTGTCGATGTATCTTTTAATGAAATTAAGTCAGTGGGTCAATGTAAACACCTCTTATTTACATACACGAGTACATCTCCTGAAACTAAACAAA
Organism: Mischocyttarus mexicanus; assembly: GCA_023678845.1. Taxonomy (NCBI): domain Eukaryota; kingdom Metazoa; phylum Arthropoda; class Insecta; order Hymenoptera; family Vespidae; genus Mischocyttarus; species Mischocyttarus mexicanus. The sequence goes on along the minus strand of JACGTP010000013.1, from coordinate 1,486,060 downwards.
AATACCAAGAGATTACCAACAAACATTCTTTTAAAGGGTAGATCCTCTTCTATTTGCATTGTTAATTAATTTTTAACCATTTGTTATAAATAATTTATATAGAATAATTATTACTTGATTTTATATAATCAGTACGTTATCTTAGAAATAATAAAATGTACGATTCGAATCATTGTCATTGTTTTTAATAATTAATTTGGTAAATTATCTTAAATTTTTCTATAAAATTAGAATAGTGTATGATAAGTATAACCATAAATTACAATAATCATTCTCACTTTTCAATGAATTTTTATATAATTTTTGTATTTTATCGTTCTCTTAAATTATATAATATTTAATATTGTATAAATTAATATATATTATAAATTAAATCTTTAAACACACACACACACACACAAGACGCACTTCTTTAGTTTACGAATATGAAAAAAATGTAAGAAGTAAACGGAGAAACTCGGCAGGTTCTATTAAAAAAAAGAAGAAAAAAAATAGAAAGAAGAAGCGTCGTCATTTGTGGTTGATTAAAAGAAACGCAAATGTGCCTTCACACACATCTCGTAAGATACTAGTATCATGATATATCTCACCAACACAAAATGGTGGTCACGAGGTAAAAATTGGAAGAGTTCTTTCGTTCTTCGTGCAGCTAGAGGGGGTGCAATGGGTGCCGACGACTACGGCACTCGTTGCAACGAGGGAGAACAACGTTTTCGATGTGGTTCGTAGAAATATGGAAAAGAGAGATAGAGAGAGAGAGAAAGAAAGAGAACGATGTAACTCTCAACGCGATATGCTTTATGATTCTTTACAAGTCTGTTCACAGGCTGAAGCCGGCAGACGAGACAAAACGTCTGACGATTCTATGGATTCAAGGAAAAAGGACTAAAAAAAGAAAGAGAGAGAGAGAGAGAGAGAGAGAGAAAGAGGGAAAGACTTATCGTTTCTTCATTTTTTTCCTTTTCGTCTTATAGTCGCACACCATGATCAGCAAACTTTCTCACTTTTATTCGAGAACCTTGGCAGAAAGAGAAACGTTGAATTTTACTAAAATAATGACTATCTTGTAATTTAGTTTCTTTTTCTTTTTCTTCTTCTCCTTTTCTTGATTCTCTTTTTAATAAGAAAGAAAAAAACAAGAAGGGTAAAGTTTTTTTGAGATGAGATTTATATTTGATCAAAATACGTTTAGAAATATCGAAGTTTATTAGATTTTCTTCAAGGTAGAAAATAAATCGTAACTATAATCACGTTAAGGTTTGTAGAAAATTGAACAATTTCTCAAATAATATTATTTCATTTGTGAAATAATTTTGTTATACGGTATACAAAATTATAATAAAGATTGTAAAATGTATTGGGTATATATTTGATTCACTAAAGAACCCAAGTAAATTGCAATAAATTATTATACGTAAATAAATATGTTAGAATAGAAAATTGTTGAGTAATTTTGAAAATTTCTTCGAAATTACATTCAAACGATGTTTCTTTTTCTTCCTATTTTTTTTAAGTATGAATTAAATTAATATCAACGTAAAATCACTTTTCTTATTACGAGAAAAGAAGAATAAAACCTGGTAAAGATTTAATGAAAAATTGAATGGGGTGGAATAAAACGATCTTTCTTTCTCTCTCTCTCTTTCTTGCTATTTGAAATTTTATTTTCTCGGTTACTATCAAAGCGAATTTTAAAAGAGACAACGAGAGAGAAAGAGAGAGAAAGGAAGAGGGCTGTGTTGTCTAATTCGAAACGAGGTCTAGATTAAATCTTAAATACCTCCTTTTGTAATCTCCTTTAACTCCACCCCCTTTTCTCTCTTTTTCTCCTGTAAGGATAATTCACGTGAATCTTGAATTTAAATTAGGAGTCATAAATATTGCTTTATCTGCAACATGGCCGTTGTTGCTTCGAATATAACCGAAGGTGGGGTACCATTCAAGAAGCAACGAGCTTTCTCTCTCTCTTTCTCTCATACGCTGAAAAGCATAATGGTTTTAAGCGAGAGTGTGTACGATTTAAAGGGGTGTCACAAACATGCCAAGTTGATGTTTAGTCGAATTTTCACGCTAAAACTGTTAAATACATTTCTATCTTTCTGTTAAATACACGCCTAAAGTTTGGCTAATTATTCCAATTATTAATAATAATAAATCTAATTTGTACGTTTCTCTAAGTACTTATACATATTTCTTTAAGTGTTTTTATCATATAATATCATTTTTATTTTCTTATACTTTTCTTATGTTTAGGTGTATTATTTTTCTATAGTTTACCTTCAAACATAATACGTACTTTACGTGTCATATTCTATACGACAGAACGAATAAAAAATACACATACTTCATTTTGTAACAATGCCCTTGTAAAAATATAATCAATAAGAAGAAATCAGAATAAACTTGTGTTCGTAAGATAGAAACAGATCTATCTCATCGGATATGCGTGTACTCGTAGCATGCAGATTGTCTGCGGTGTGTATTCATCGGTTAGTGTATAGTGCAACTACGATGCAACACGACGATGCAACGACGATGCAACTGTAAGGACTGAGCTAGCTAGGGTCTGAGAGGCAGGCATCGTATTTACGTAGGGTCGTATCCATCGAGCCACCGCCCTTCGCGTGTGGCCGTCGTAAAGGGGCTGAACGGGAGACGCCGAATACGAAGAGAATGCAAAAGAAAGAGACTAAGAGAGAAAGGAGATAGGGGAAAAGGGAAAAGGAATAGGAAAGGGTGATTTTACTCTCGGTGCACGAACGAAGGGTGAATCGCACGGGCTGCGACTTCGTGATAACAACGACGAGAACAACGGTCTTACGTTGCGTGTCTCTCGCACTTTTACTACGACATCTCATGAATTTCTATCTTTCTTTATCTCTCTCTTTTTTTTCCTTTTTTTTTTTGGTAATTGTTCTATCTTTCTCTTATTTATTTTCGACCGACCAATTATACGTATTTCATCGTATGGTAAAGTGCTAAACATTCGTTCCTTTTATTTCAAGCTAGCCTATTCGTTTAATTTTCCATTCTATTGATTTTTTTTTACATAAGAAAATATAGATTTTAGAAAATACGATCATCGAAATGTCATATAACTGAAAATATTTCATCTATTAATATTTTATTGAGAACGAAGATCTAACTCGTCTTGGTACATTGAATTAAGTAAATTAAAACTCTATGAATCATTTATTTTCCTTTTTATTTGGTAGTCGTATAAAAAGCAGAGATTGTTATTTAGAAGTGTTAAGTTTTTAGTAAATTAGTTCGACAATTCAATAACTTGTGGGTTTTTTTTTAATTATTACTTTGCATGTAATTGATCAGTCGTTTCGTTGACAAGACAGCAAATAGATATTCTGCAGAGGAAGTATAGATAATTATTTATCTTTATTGACTCCTCTCATTATCTATTAACAATATTTGTATTAATTTATTCATATTCTCTCTTATTAATTGCATACATTAGTAATTACTGATCACGTTCTCTTATTTCAAACAATTGCACTGTGAAACCTGTTATGTACAAATACATCAAACTGTTTTAATGATTGTTTTCAATTTACATACATACATACATACAATATAATATATTGACACACACACACATACACACGTATATTCCACCTTATTAAAATATAATTGAAGCTTATACTGTTTCAAATAAAGACAAAGTCAATCTCGTCAAACGTACGAGCTCTTTAAGGATTTCGAAGGAAGTGACGTATACAAATAAAGTGTGTGTGTCTGTGTGCAAATCAACTAATTGTAAGAGATTAAAAAACAAAAAAGGGGAACAAAGAGATGTTATATGGGAAAGGTGATCTTTATCATCGTGAATGTCGAATTAAAAATATTCTAACGTAGCGTATAATAGAACGATGATTATTATACTTACTATCGTTATATTCTCTTCTTACTCCAAGCAATAGTAAATTTCAAGGACGAGGATTCTACTGTTAGACCTTCATGGTGACTTATTCTCTTTAATAATAATGAATAATTACCTGAAAGTAGAAGATAACGAGGTCGTAGTTTCGCATTTTTTTAATCCCCTCTGCCCTACCTCTTCCTCTTTCCTCATCCTCCGTGGAAGTAGCTAGGACATGGATGAATAAATCTTGCTTATAAAACGGCATGACGGTTGCTTTATAAGGTTGATTTATTTACGACGTAAAATTATGAATATAATATATTATATATATTTATATAATTGTAGTAGGTATTTATATCGAAAGTCATAGTACGTGTTTGGTCATTGAATTCATCTTGATACTAGCTTTAATAATGTTTCCTTTTTTTGGGGGAATTCCAAACATTTTTACAAATATATAGAACACTTTGTATATACTAGAAATAAGATTACAAATTTATAAGATATTAATTTAACAATTATAAAATTCAAAACAATTTGATTGACTCATCGTGATTGATGCACGATTAAGCGTTGAAATTTTAGGAAAATTAATATGAAAAGAAAAAGGAAAGTGTGTTAAAAGAGATTTTGATTTGATATGTCGTTTATTTTTCTTCGATTTTTTGGTAGAGTAATCACTCGTGTGAAGTAACAGGCAGTATACAGGCATGAATAATAGAATATTATCGAGGATCGTTCGTTCTTAAAGAAACATTAATAATCACAGACTACTGGGTATATATACGTTGATTTCTTTATTCACAATTTTTATATGCAAGCTTTATTTTCTCTTCTATTTGGCCTTCTCATTTCGAGAAGTAAGAGGATGAGGAGGAGGAGCCATCCTTATTGCGATTCATCGACAAGGAAAAGGCCAGTAAGCATATTGATCTAATTGTAAGCGCTCTCGACTTCCGTAATTACACCAGCCACCAACTGGCTTGGAGATTCGATTCGGTACGTTGTGCTTAATTAACGGACGTAACAATGAGCGTGTTTCGTTGTTGTAATTGTATCGCTACGTAGTCAGTGTTTGTCGGAGTTTCGAAGAGAGAGAGAGAGAGAGAGGAAGAGGAAGAGAAAGAGGAAGAGGAAGAGGAAACCATCGAGTTTATTCATGGTCGTTTGAACTACTAGACTGGTAAAAAAAGAATAAATAAAATACAAATCAAAACTTTTCTACCCTTGTCCTAAAAGATTGGGAAGAAGGGGAGAGGAAAGCAAGACAAACTCCTTGACTTTCAACCCTTTTCTTTATGATTTATTTTTTTCCTTACTCTCGCATCTTTCGTTTATTCAAACACGATGATCCAAAGAACCATCACCTTTTCTTTTTTAAATAATATATTTTAATCACCTGTTAATTTAATTACAATCAAGTTATCATCGTACGAATTGTAATGTACAAATCATTTTTGTATATTTATGTGCATTCTTTAGTTTAGCTAAAAAGTAGTAGTTGGTTTTAAATATTACAGATCGTACAGAAACCCACTGTTTAAATATACCGTTAATCAATGCCAATTTAGCTAGCGTACACGAATCCAAAGCTGTACAGAAGTTCGAAGTAATTAATAATATGGAATTAGGAGAATGACTCGATAAGAAAGAAGCAACGTCAGGAACAATTTTGCTGCGAAGTTAATAACCAGTAACGAACGATTCCTTTCCAAATGTTATCTCTCTTCCTCTCATTCACCCTCTCTTTCTTTCGAATTCTAAATCTTTTCGAATAGGAGCATTACGATTCAAACCATTACGATCATTATCGATATGAAATATAACCATCAACTTATACCGATACCTCATCGATACTCTTATATTAAATTTGATAGAAAAAAAAGGAACAAATAAAATGATACAATTTGTCAGATTTCTTCAAATCGCTATACTTAATTTAGCTTAAAAATTTTTATCACACAATTTTACAATCGTCGAATATTCATTGGAAAACTCATTAACCCAAAGATTATATCTGAAAGATTTATATCCTTAATATCACCGAAACGAATATCTATCCAGCACACGTACACTCGTACACGTATATATATTTTATTAACTTATCTATTGTAAATTTAATTTGCAAAAAAAAAATAAATGTTTCTTGACCAATTAACGAGCTGTGGCGAGTCTTAAAAGAAACTCGAGTTAAATTAATGATCGTTGTACCACTTTGGTCGGTTGATCGTAAAATTTATCGATCGTTTCACCAAATATGAGACTTCTAGGAAAAGAAATGAAATAAGTTGGTTTAAGAGGAACAAAGAGAGAGATAGAAATAAAAAAGAGTGAGATATAGTTGAGAAGGAATGGGGGTGGGAGATAGATAGAAGACTCTGCAGATCGTGAAACAAGGCAACAAGAATGTGTCTCTACGAGAGGGTGCCATTTCGATGTGATAGAACGACCAGAGTAATTAATAACAATGGCCAGTACGTTTAAAGGGAATGGAAGAGGGGGAGGAGCCACATCGCGTCGAGAACAATTCCATGGCATTCTATTAACCGGCCTCGTGATTCGACTTCAGAAACTTAGGAGGAAAGCTGCGGAAATTACGGTGCGCAGAGGGGCCGGCGTTAACTCGAAAGGAGTAACTTAATTACCCTCTAGCACGAATGCCTGCCTAGCACGAAGTTTCCGTTTTACGTGTGTGCAGAGAGAAAATCTATATATTTATATATATATAGTATAGTATAGTACATATGTGAGATAGTAATTACAAAGGTATTTGTAAAATCATCAATCAAAAGGAATAGAACAAAATTGATTTTTATGATTTATACTTTATCAACGTTGTTTATATTATCAAAGATAAATTATCAAATAAATTCTTTCAATTTTTGTTAACTTATTGAAATGTATTGTATATTATTTAATGAATTTTCTTTATCGTTTGTTTGGCAAAGTTTGATTGATTTAACAAATATTAAGATCGATATTGGGATTAATTAAGGAGAATAATTCTAAAATTTCATCGATAATACTAAATAATACGATAGAAGTAGAATGGAATTTTAAAGATATTCCAGTGGAGTGGAAAAAAAGAAAGAAGAGTGTAATCAATCGAGACTTATATTCAGCTAGGACTTTCAAATGATTCTTTTTCATTCACTCGAAATCCCCAGGAGCTCTTTTCATGCTAATAAGATTTCGTCAGCAGTCGACGAGAGAAGAGGGCTCGCTTAAAACGAGAAAGAGAGTGATAAATAAAGATAGATGGATAGATGGAAACAGAGAGAAATAGTAGAAGAGAAAGAGAGGAAAAGAGAGAGAGAAGGTGGAGGAAAAACGAATGAGAGAAAGGTAGAGGGAAGCATGTTAGGTTGCGATGCAGAATCCAAACGGACATAAAAGTAGTACATGCTATAGGATATTTCAGTTCATGTACGTACATTATATATATAAACACACACACACACGAATATACACATGTAAGTACATACGTAGCCTTCCATGGGACTTTAATTTAATATTTTACTTTGTGTGCTTGAATGCGATAAGACACGTGATAAAACCAAACTCGACAATGTGTCACAAGAATTTATAGTTTATTTCTAAATTGCCCCTCTCACTAACCCTTCTCACCCCTACATCCTCCTCCTCTTCACTGTGTATTAATTAATAATTTTTTGTTAAGTAGTATAATACTCAAGTGAATATATCAGATGACATCTAATCGTTGAAAAGTTAGAATAATTTTTGTTATTAATTTTGTAATATTACTTTTGTTGAAAGTTAAAATATTATTATAATCAAGATAAGAAAAGCAAAAGCTATTTTTCTCTCTCAGTTACATTTAAATATGATTTCTAAAAGTTGATATATGCAAGTGTATTTTACAAAAAAACAAGAAAAATGTAATATCACCGGAATTCCATTTTATTACTTTTCATATTAAGTTGGAAGAATTCTCACAATTTCTCGTAAAGTTAATCCTATGCTTTTGGCATAAGAGAGTATTATATAATATATATATATTATGCATAAGTTAAAAATGATTATACTTTTGTTGTTGTTAGGAAATATAATAAAGAATAAGTTTGATAAACGATAACTGACAGGTGGGTTTTACTTATAAATTAACAAGTATGACGTGGCCCTTTGTTTAAAACATAACATTTGGTAATAATCAGTAAAGATAATAAGTTATCGACCATATTCGATAACCATCGAGTCAGGAGTGTTTTCAAAAGGATAACATTTTGTATGGATTTATCAGTATACCCTCTTGGAGCCCAGTTCACTGAGCCGTGCGATCACAATTATATAATGCAATATGCACGAGGGGAAATGCGTAATGACGCACGCACGTGCGAACGCTCGCACGTGCTGTGATCGTGTCTTTTCTATGTGTTCGTTTATGAATGCACGAGGTCCCATAGTCGAAGGCTCGGTACTCGCCAGGTGTGACTATTTATTCGCTAAATTTTAACTTGTCCAAAATTACGAGGATTATTTGTTAACAGCTTTGGAAAAGCATTAAACCCGACGATCATTTTCCTAATTATTATTATATCACGTTGTAAGCTATATTAAATTATTATATACAAGATAAATATATTTTTCAAGTTGTTCTATTTTATTTTGTATTATTTTTTGCTATTATTATATAATTGTAATATTTCTTAGAAAATACCGAACGAAGAGAGAGTTTAAAATGTTAATTTCTAAAATAATTGGACAAAAGTTAATCTGTCCGACATAGGGTTTATATATTAATTAATTAAATACTCTACTGTTATAGTATACTATTCTATTCTATAAAGAATGTATTTCTAAGTGGTACATTTTTCTCTTTAATAAATGATTTCTTTTTTTGTCCTATCGGTACGATTGTTCTTTCTTTCAGAGTTTTAATAAAATCGCGAGAATGGTCCGATTTTAAAGAGAAGTTTCCTTAAAAAGAATCTTGAGGCTCGCCCAGATTTTTCTATACGTGTTCCGAATATAAAAGTATATATATACGATGGGAAAATCAAGTAACGTGTCCATCCTATTGAGAAATTTAAATTGACGATTCTGGGCAAGTATTGAACGTGACGCATACGTGAACAGTTTGAAGAAAAATCTCCCATTTTCTCAGAATATCCACGTGTATATATATTTAGAGAAAGAGAATACTCGTTTTATTAATTTTTCATAAAGTATCCCCCTTAGATAAACTGGTTTTCTCTTTTGTTCGAAAAAAGTTTCAACTTATCAAGGAACAACGTTCAGTCTTTGTTTTAATAAGCTTATTTCTAAGGACAATATTATTTCTTTGTTTTAAGCTTGTCTCGAGGAACAAAAGGGATTCTCATTGATTCTTCTTTCTCTCCCCATTTTTCCCCTCTGTCTCATTTACGACACACGTTGTTCGTTGTGTTTATCGCCACAAAGAGTGAATAATAAATATATTGCGAATAAAAAAGGGAAGTAATATTTTTGACATAATGAGAACTGCTACTGTAGACTATATAATAATAATTGTTAATTAATTGATCGATGAAAAATATACCAAAAAATAATAATTTGTAATAAAAATCTTATTCCAATTATGATTCGGTTACAAAAGAATAAAAAGAAACCACTTTTATTCGTTTACTCGTTAAAGTAATTATTTTTCTCTTTTACTTTTCCTTCAGTAACGGTAAGATTGAAAAATTTTCGAGTCGGTTTGCTATTTTTTCTTCTTTTTTTTTTTGTTTTCTTAATTTTCTTCCTTTCTCTCTATCTTTCTTACTTTCTTTTACTCTCACTCCTATCATTTAACGTCGTTTTATAAGTAGAAGCATACTCCGTCAGCGAGAGAGGGCAACCGCTTGAAACGAATTAAATACTTTGCCAATGCAATTAGATTTTCCTTTGAGCGTACTTAAAAAGCAACTTAGGAAGATATGCCATTAAAAGTTTCGCTTTTAAGAACACGCTAATTTTATTTCTTAACGTTACGCGTATAGGACGCAGGTGGGCTGCTGCTGCTGCTGCTGCTGGTAGTGGTGATGGTAGTGGTAGTGGTTCGTATATGTCATCATAAGGATCTTTTTTTCTTATAATTTTTTATATCCTAGTCATTAATATTGTCTTCTTTATAATTAATTCTTTATAATGGTCCTCGTTGAATTATGTATTGCGATGAAAACACGAATAATTTCTGTATTTTCCGTCACGAATCTATCGTTTTGTTTGATGCAATTTCATTAGCGAAATTAATACGATTTATAAGCTCTGATATAGAATATTTTATATCGAATTTATTATACATATATATAATTCTCATTTATTTCGAACTTGTGCCTCCTCATCATACGAGGAACACGGAATCGTATAGATTTTAAATTTGTTGATTTGATTTTAATGTTATTAATTATCGAGAGTGGGAGATAGATAATTTTAAAATCATATTTATATTATACGTAATTATTCTTTCTAAATAATATCAATGATCTTTTTTCTTTCTATTTTTTATTCTTTTTTTGTAAATTAAATTTCTCATCAATTTAGACGATAAGAATGTTATAACGATCGTAGAAGATTCATACGTAGAAATTATTCACCCAAGCTAGAAATCTTCCTATGCCGCTTTGAATCACATAATTATATGCACGTCGCGCCTGTATAATGGAACGAACGTGAAAAGCATTAAGCAGAATATTGGAGTAGAATGCATCTGTATGCATGTATGTATGCATTGTATATATAAATATATATGTGTGTGTGTGTGTGTGTATACGTACAAAACCATGAAATTTTTCATACTCGTGTGACGTGTTTTTCACGATAAAATCGTTCCACCGTGTAAAGTATTTAAAATCGGTCCGTCGTACGTTCCCGTTAAAAATCTCGTTTCTTTTTGTTTGTAATAAATAATAAAAATAAAAGAAAAAAAAAACATGTTCTCGTTTATTAACGCGTTTTCGTCATTCTCTTCGTTGATGTTTCAGACTGAGCTATCGCAGAATTTACAGCAGTTATCGGAGCGTGCTCGTTCCACGACGGAATTCATTCAGAGGCTCAAAGGAATGACAGACAAAGTACACGTGAGTACATCTTTCCAGATCTTTTTAGATTTTACGCAAATGCTTCAGAGAAAAACACATACTTATATTTATTTATATAGGCATATAAAGAGTATATTATATTTGAAGAAAAGGGAAAAAGATAATGTAGAAAGATAAGAGGACATCTCTCTTTAACTATTATTATTATTATAATTATTATATTCAATTTTCTACATTAGAAAGTTAGTTTTCATCTACGCAAGGAAATTGTGATATTTATTCAGAAAGTTAATTAATCTTGTTGTAACTTATCATTTATAACTGACAAGTAATCATTAATCGTTTCATCGATTTCTCACATGAATGACTAATATAAAAGATTTTTCGTATATTTGTTTTATCGTTGTATTATTTAAAAAAACAATGTAGACAAAATACTCTTGTTATTGTTTTATATAATATATTATCGTGAATGAAAAAATTGACGAATCGATTGTTATTATTCGTCGTTTTGAAAGAAAAAAGAAGTTATAATTTTTATTGCAAACCACCGATTCTGATTTTATTAGAATAGAGTAGAATAGAGAGAGTTAGAGTAGAGGGAGGTGTACCGTGGAAAAAAGAGGGAAGTAAAATTGAGAATACCGAGCGACTTGAATCCGGATTGCGTAGTCGTTCGATGAAGGGGACAGACGACTCTGGGAAGTGTGGAGGGAAGAAGGAAAAGGAAAACGGAAAATTTAGTTTGCACAAATGGAGTCGGCGTACTTTTCTCTTATCGAGTAAACACAGCCACCCGTTCGATTTTCTACCGTCCCTACGGTATTTTAGAAAAGAATCGCCTTATAAGTTTATACCGCTTTCAATCGTCCTACAATTCCTACGGATAAGGATAAACGTTACCTAAAGCGAATAAAATCGTTTCATCGTTTTCTCCAATAATAGGCAATTGCGAATTAAATGAAAGAAAAAAATAAAGAATATTAATTTATACTATTATAAGTGATACATCCAAAAGAATAAATTCGATAACCAATTTTTTGTTTCAAGCTATATACGATTCAAAGTATAGTTCATTGAAATCCTTTAAACGTAACGTAAAAGATAAAAAAAAATATTTCCTATATATACTGCTTTTATTGTAACATAATAATTTGTAATTTTTATTTCACCTCATCCAATCGTTTTATCATACACTTCAGAGAAGATACCATAAAGATTATTAAATAATATTTAATTAGCCAATATTATAGAGAAGTATTATACGTTATTAATTAATGGTTATTACAATTTATAATTGATCTCCAATTATCTATAATAAATCGTTAAAATTGTATAAAATTATTCATAAAATAATATCGCATTGATTGAAATTAATTTAAGAAAGACTGTAAATAATGATGAAAAATTAAAAACAATTTATTAGGAGGAATGCGTGGCACTAGAGGAAGAAGTAGAAGATCGTGTTGCAAATTTGGTGAGTCTTCTCCAAGCAAGAAAATCACGATTGATCGAAGCTGCACGACAAACACGCGAAGCTAGGGTTCGTTCATTGAGGGATCAGGTCACCAGATGTGCAAGTCATCTACAAGCAACTACAGCACTTCTCACATTTTGTATTGAGGCTTTGAAGGAGACAGACAGTGCAGCTTTTCTCCAAATAGGCGGAATGTTATCCGTTAGGGCTGCCAATGCTGCAGGCTCTTGGGGTGGTGCTGAAGGTGTCCAGGAGATTGCTCGTCTTCCTCTTCTTGATCTCACTTTAGACGATAAACCTTTGAGACGAGCTATCGATCAACTCACCTTCGTTCAACTTAAACGTAAGTACTTCATTTTTATTATCTTCATTTAAAGAATATCACGAATCGTTATGATTAATTTTATTATTAAGTCTACAATTATTTTTGTTTATCAATCATGATAATGCTTATCAATATTTTTCGTTTAACCTTAATTATCTGATCGATAGAAGTTGATTGAAAATTTTTCAATGATTTATGTCTTTTAGATAAAGCTAAAAGTCTATTCTTAAATAAAGTTTCAGGTAATACACAAAAGTGATCATGATAGGAGAGAGAGCTCGTTAGTTAGGGAAAATTTAGTAATTTATGAGGAGTTAACAATGCTTGATTTATGGAGGAGCCACGAGATTTTTGCAACGTCATATCGGATCGAACCGTTATTAGAATACATGTTCTATTTACCATTTTAATGATTAATTACGAGTACATATATAATATATACGTATACTTATATCAAACTGTAGAAGTTAGTTAGAAAATGTCTATTCATATATTTATCAAGTATACTCTTTTTCATATTCTCATACTATTAATTAATTATCTACTACGACGTTTATTATACGGTTAAATTATTTGAGAAGGGGAAAAAACAACTCTACGTTCTCAGATAAAATTCGTACATTTAAAAAATAATTTAATATTATTATTAATAATAATAAAGTAGAATTCTAGTCGACTATCATAATCATTAACATCGCTCGTTAGTTCTCTGTACACGTGTAACTGCATTATCCCCCGACGTAGAAACTTGGACTGGTATCAATGACAGATTATTGGTGGATCCGTTTAATGAAATAGCTCGAATAATTCATGCACACCGCACGTACGGGCTTTGACAAACGCTTTGTTCATAATTCCGCCTAATAGGAATATATTTTCCAACTTGGTTGATGCATCCGCTTGGATAATTAAACGGATACTTTATTAAAGCGGTCTCACATAAATTTATCGTATCTAACGACTGATCGTTCGTATTTGTAAATAATCATTTAGGTGACCGGTGGCAGGGTAGAGTGGGGGGGGGATTTAGGTGGGTCCACGAATTTGGTGAGATTAATGAGATCGTTGGTTGAAATTTGAATAGGGGAAAGGTAATCATCAATTAATATTACATTTTGCTGTCTATCAACCAACTATAACTTCGTTATACGTTCTTTTCCTAAATATCATTTTGACCAAGTTGTTTATCTCTCCGCGTATAGATTAAAATATAATAGAATAATATTTTTGCATTTGATGTTTTGATGACGTGTGTCTCATTAAAATTGACGTTTATAGTTACCGATAACAATGAACTCTCTGTGGCTCCTCAAAGTCTCTATAAATTGTCTCGAGTCTTAGATGTTATTTGTTAGACAAGTACTAACACATGTACTAACTAAGCAAAGTCGAAAACTAACGTAAGAACTTTCCAAACTGGAGAATCACTTTGGTATCGTAATACTCGTTGAACTCATTGAATCGTAAATTTTACTACAAAGCTGATCTTAGCTGATTTTTGGTATTTCGAATTAATGCAAATTTAAACAATTTTTTATCTGTTTTTTTTTTATACGAATGTATATAGAATAAGTAAAAATACTTTAAACATGTATTTTTCATGATGTAATTTTATTAATGAAATTTCTTGTGTAATGTTGGGACGCAGCTTCCGAAGGAGAAGAACGTTATCCTACGGCAGGTAAAGATATTATCGTCAATTAATTATGAATTACTAATCTGTTATTCCTTTTGTGAAATTAGAAAACGTAATTACATAAACGTAAAATTTATTTATCAACCAGCTAAGACTTTAATAATATCCATAGAATAATCTTTTATGAAAATGTATTGGTGACATCGTCTCGACGTTCGATACTTCCTTCGGTCGATTTCGTCGAAGGATGAGACTCCTTTAATAATTCGGCGTCGCCTCGGGGATACGATAGGCCCCAACCAAAGCGAACGAACCTTTCTCTAAAACGTTTGAAAAGCGGATTAATTAGGCACCGGGGCTTCCACGACAACGACAACGACAACTACAACTACGAGACGACGACGACGACGACGACGACAGTAGTTACAGGCTTAACGATCTTGGGGCCTTAAATCGTTACAAAGACACCCTTCCTCTCTCTTTCCTTCAAAGATGTCTTCTTACTCTTTTCAACAATCTATCTTCTATTCTCGTCTTTCGTATTATCTACTTCCTTGTCATCATCAGCTTCCTTTCCTCCTCCTCCTCCTCCTGCTCATTTTCCTGTTCATCTTCCTGCTCATCTTCCTGCTGTTCCACCTTCTCATCCTCCTCATTCTTCTCACTCACCAAGGTCTTATATCGAAGGTTTCGTTTGGTTCTTCGATCGACATCGATCGACTCTAATTAACGAAGCACCACGCGCGTGGGTTTAACTCGCCTAATTATAATCGAGACTTTCGAGTTGATTATTTTTTTCTTCCTTTTTATATATTTTTTTTCTCTCTTACTTTTGTATCTAATCATTGAACGTTGTTGCACCTCTTCGATGTAATTAAGATAATTAGATTATAATTATTATCGATCGAGTATAATACGAAACGTGCAGGAGTGTATTTTTGTATATTTTTAATGGTACGTATAAAAAGCTTCGTTAATGTTTAAATAAAGATGATATTTTTTGAGAGAGGGATGGAGAAATGAAGGAAGAGAGGGAGAGAAGTAGTTGGTGAAATCCATTCCATTGAATTCTTTAATAAACGAATGCTCGTTAATGTTCAATATTTTTCCTGCCCTCCTTCTCCCTTCCACCGATTATCATCGAAAATTAATTTTCACAATTCCACGTTTTTTCCTCCTACCACTTAGTATCTCTTTTTCTCGTATTTTAATAAACACGGAGAAAACATATAAATCGATTTTATTTCTTTTTTGAGATATGATTTTATAATTAAGAGGATTTAATTTTTAGTAAAATTCGTATCGAGTATACGCATTTTGTTTCGTTGGTAAAACGGATAATAACCGATTTCGTTGAATACGTATTTTGCACTAGAAGCGTAATAACAATCGGATTGAAAAATGAAGTGGAAATGGGAAGAGATTCGATTAAAAACGATTTTAATATCTCTTTTCCAAATGCATTGTCTCTAAATCGTTGTTTTGTGTGTACACATTATTTTTTATTTATATATTTTACTAACATTACTTTCTTTTTTTCGTTTTATTGAAAAAGAAAGAAAAATTAAATTAAATTAAATTAAAGAGAAGCGATTTTATTACGGTTTTATTTCTTTCATTCCTTTTTTTTTTCAATCTACATTCTACTACTTTTAACGTTTTATTTATCTTCCACATCAAAGTATATGTATGAGTGTGTGTGTGTGTGTTCTCGACGAAGTCCTCCATCCACTCGAAATCGTTAAGTGTTATTCAAAAGTTTATCCATCGAGGAGTAGTTTATTCATTAAGGAAAGTCGAAACGAATTCTCTGTTAGATTCCCAATTCCGCATTAGACTTTGAGAGAAAGAAAGAGAAAGAGAGAGTTTTGTTTACGTTGTCTGTGCTAATTTTCAAATTCATTTTATGCAATTAAAAAAAGAAACAGACTAACCGAGAAACGAACTTCATTCTCGATCGTAAATCTACTCGAAGTTTATCCATTTATCCGAGAAAATAATTCTCCCCTCCTCTTTCTCTCTCTCTCTTTTTCTTGTCGGAGAAGTATCGATTAGACGAATGAAAAAAAAAAAAAGGAAAGAGTGAGAGAGAGAGAGAGAGAGGTGAACAAACGAGGGATGGAATACGTGGTACGTATGGTACGTGGTTATCGCACGATCTCGAATGCAAGTGCAAATTTACCGAAATTCTGAACGATGCGATTCTAACAGACGTACACGTAATATAAAAAATTAAATTATCGTCAAACAAATCGTGTGTGTGTGTGTGTGTGTGTGTGTGTGTATGTGTGTAAGAGAAAGAGAGAGAGAGAGAGAGAAAGAGTAGAAACGAACAAAACTAGTTTCATAACACTCGTTTTGCTAGTTTACGACGATGATTGTGTATCAGAAAACATTTATGGTTACAAATACTAACTGATTCTAAATAAACTCATATTGAAAACAAATTATTTGATTTTATTACACCATTCGTTTGCTTTCTAATTGCTAACTGCAAGGATACTTTTTACAATCAATAAATATAAAATTATTTCAAATAGCAAAGTAATTATTGATTTACTTCATTTGACAGATATTTATTTAATATTTTGTATGAATCTGTAAAACAATATAACCAACGTAGTTTGATTACAAAAGATTGTAGAACAAGAAATATAAAATAGAACCAGAGACAGAATAAAAACTTAATCGGTTAGAATCTGACGATCGAGATTTCGTTTTTTCCCGTCGCTTTCGCGTGAATCCACTTTAATACTCGTTTGTAGGTGGAAAATAGGATTATCACGACTGGTCAGCAACAGTAACGATGAGAACAGAGTACCCGTAGTTACGAGTAAAAGGGGTAGAAATGAAAGAAAGAGGGGATTTGATAGGAGGGTGAAAGGAAAACGCATGTATTATTAAACGTCTGACTAACTACCACGTTGTAGAATTTTATTTCATTTATTACATTTTTGACTACCGATGTGGGATTCGTTTAAAAAGATTCTAAAACATAACAGACAATAGTTATCATTAAATCTGCATAATTATTCTTTCGAGAATTTCTTTGTAATCTTTTACTTACATCAACCAAATTAGATTCCCGTGCGTTGAATAGTTTTTATAAGAATCAAAAGTTAATTGATATTAAATGGAGCAAAAAGTAGACATAATTCAATTGAAATTTGTTCCATTTCATACTTGACAAACCTAATACTACTTGCCTGGTCATACCCTGATTTTATACTACTTGCCTGACCATATATGGGCCGTTTACTTGTACTAGTAGAAGTATCTTGACGCAACCCATACTTAACCTTGACTTAACCATGACTAAGTTATATCAAAATATTCTTTGAACCGTGGGCTATCTGCCTATAACAGTGTTTTAAATCTTGCTCAAGTTTTCGCTGAGAAAACCCTGACGCAACCTTTTGAAATTTTTCACTGAAAAGAACTTTAACTATTCTTTACTCTATCTTGACGTCTACTTGTACTACTTCTTGTACAGTCAGATAAGTAAATAATAAACTAAAATCCTTGTAAACAAAAGAAGATAAGAATCTTTGCTCTTTCCTGTCGCGTTTAATGGAGTACAGTCTGTGATAAAAACAAATTCGACTGATCAAAAGTAAAAGAAATGAATAAGTAATATATTTTTTATTGTGTTATTTATTTTTAATTATTTATTATATTACTTGCTTAATACTTCACATATTTTTTATATAAAGTTTATATTAAATTAAATACGTGACGTTTTGTATAACCACCTTTTTACCAGTCTTAAAGTAACACTATAATCTTGTTACTGTAGTCTATGATTTCATCGACTTTTCCAATAATTGGTCGACCAGAACGAGGTGCATCTTTGGCATCAAAATTTCCAGATGAAAAACTCTCGAATTAGTTTTGTGCAACACGTTTTGATATTGCATCGTATCACATTCATCCTGTTCTTATAATCCATATTTTTGTATCCTTTATTTTTCATTCATTATCAAAATCTTACTTTTACAAATAGAAAAATGTTCAACCCTCATGTAACATACATTTATCGAAGATAAAAGAGACAAATTTCAAACATTATCGTAGTTCTTCTCAATACCTGTACTTTTTTTTGCCAATTCTTGTTTTTTCTACCTTCCTCTTTTACCTTTTCCACTCTCTTAAATTTTCTCTCTCTCTCTCTCTCTCTCTTACTTTTTTCTTGTTTTTTAAAAGAAGAAGCATTGATCTTCTCTTGGTAAGTATCGGTTATCGATATAGTATTGCTAGTAGGGGTTCGCAATAAATTACGTTGATAGAGGTGTAAAACTTTAGCCATCTCGATTCCTCGACATTTAAACTTACTTACTTGGTATATACTAGCATAGTAAATATTCTTAACCTTTGAAAAGAAATACTTGCCGAGGTTGCTAGAATTGTTTCATTAAAGTCTATCCTTTGTTCTCAGCGTTTTTCGTTTTCATTTCTCTCTTTAACGTTTTCTTTGAACCTTAACAATGTGCGTGATACGGTACCATAAACCAATTACTAGATTGTTCTCTGTTTCGTAATGGATCATGAAATAGAAAATTAAATAAATTTCCTTTTAATCTTAGATATACATTTTTTGTTAACACGTTGTATAACACGTTATAATAATTATTAAAAGTGTTGTTTGGTAATGCATTTCATATTGGTTTTGATACTATTCGAAGTGGCAACATTATCAATGATGGATCGACAAAGTCGATTGTGAAAATCAGCTTTCCATTCATATTCCTACCTCTCCCCTTCCCTTCCTTTCCCTTCCCTTCCCCGTTCTCTTATTCTCTCGTTGATTTCTCTTCTCTGCATTTTCGGTGGTTTCTGCGGCCGATTGTACACGATCGATTATCTCTGATTATCCCGTTCCTCGTTCCAAAACACCCTTTCGTTTCGACCTTTCTCTCTTCTCTCCCTCCCCCTTCTATCCCTTCCAAAAACGAGTTCGTCCGTCGTAAAATCCGTACTACCGACAAAATCCGGGCTCAGTAGTAATACGGACGATATAGTCGGACAGCCGCAGCAGCGAAAAAAGAATTTACAATCCGAGTTTGGCGCTCAATCGAAAATCGACATCGGCTTACGAGCTTTTACGCTACGTGATAAGCCACACCCCCCCAACACCCTCCTAGTAAAACACACGTTATTTTTATATCTTTCCTATATTTCCCTTGGTTATTTTCCATTGAAGATCATTTTTTAAGATATTCATCGATTACTTTTTTAAAACAACGAGAAAAGATATGTTTTGTCGTTTTTATGTCTTGTGCATGCTCCATGCACTCGAATATGATTTTATTTATGATTTATTATTGATATATGTAAATTATATACTTCTATCATTTAGTTTTATTTTCCTAATACGATGTTAATGAATATCGATATTAGAGAGATTTTCTATCGATTATTATTATTATTATTTAATTTCAATGAAATATTTTTCATCCCTAATTGTTTACTGTTACTATTTGAATAATTAATCAACTAATTTCCTTGAATTCTTTTTTCTATTAAAGATCTAATTCAATTTATTAGTAAAACAAAAGTGAAGCTATTAGTATATGCCTTTAGAGAGAGAGAGAGAAGTATATATTATATAGAAACACGTTGATTACATCCTATTCCTTCATAAAGCGAAACACATTAGTCTGTGATGCAAGTTTCACGCTTAACAGCAACCTGTGGTACGTGTATGTACAAACGTAATCCACAACCGTTCCATTTGTCTAATTTCATAGCATAACGTAACGACAAGACCTTTACACTTGGAGGTGAAACATAATAGTTATTATCAAGGATAGATTAACGTACTGGATTAATTCGTTTTGGTAAGATTAATTTCCTCTTAACTCTGATCTCTAATCAAAATCATCAAAGATTTTCTACGTGTATATTAGGAATACGTATGTGATCGTACTTATATTCAAATCTTACTTAAAGTAAATTAAATCAAAATTTTTTCTTTTGCATAATATTAACGATTATTAATAAACAATATTCAGAAAACTAAGGAAACAAAATATTAAAGAAATAAAACAGTAAATGTCGAATGACCAATCGATTAGTCGAATTCAAATCAATGAGAAGCATATTTTCAGATTATCAATCAATAAACGCTGCCAATGTAAAACATATTAATCGTAAAATTAATTGAAAAATTTTGAAATTAGTCTTTTCTAAAGAAGAAAAAACAAACACTGTTAATGATTAAAAATTTGTAGCGTCATTACGAATATATGTTAAGTAAGTAGAATGGTTAAGATCTGACGGAAATATAAATGAAATAAATGAAATAAATGAAAAAGATTGGATGAGAGGAAGAGTAGACACGCCGACAGATAGACAGACAGATAGACAGACAGATAGAGAAAGAGAGAAAGAGAGAAAGAGAGAAAGAGAGAGAGAAGATTGATCAAGAATTCATATCGCAAGTAAATGCATTTAAAGCGTTGAGTTAACTTTGAGAATCGCTTTAATCCGACAGACGTTCGCACGAATGTACTCAACATCGTTTTCACGATGCAGAACGAATCCATTTTCTCTGTGGCAACGATTGTCGTTGACCACTGACCCGTTTCTACCTTTTATTTCGTTTCTTTTTCTCTCTCTCTTTCTCTCTCTCTTTCATTTTATCACGTACACAAGACCGGTATTCTCCCTCCTTCTTTCTCTCTCTCTCTCTCTCTTCCATTTACTTCTCGATCGAATCGGTACAACCCACAAATTCGAAACGGTCGAGCAAAAGCGAACACGAAGTCAGTTAGTGGCCAAACCTTCTCTCTCTCTTTCATTGAAGTTACCCAAACGGTATTGAAATAACTTTACGAGAAACCACGACACAGCATGTCGAGAAAATAAATAGTTTATCGACTTATTAATGAATATCAATCTCTCTATCTGTAAAGGAAGAGTATTATTCAGCAAAACTTCTCTCTTAGTTCTCGATAACTCTAATAACTATGTTTATCGGAAATTAATAAACTAAATTGAAAATTCCAGTCCCACCGGTGGCGATCCGTTTGACTTATTTTTATCTCTTCGTATATTTATATTTCATCTATTTAATGGAAAAAAAATTACAAGGTTTAAAGAAAAAATAAATAAATATTAGGTATCTGCATTAGCAGATATTTGTCCAATTAGATTAATTTTATGAAATTTATTCTTTAACAAATTATCATCATCATCATCATCATCATTAAGAGTATTATTAATGATCTGAAAATGTTCATTTCTAGCACCTGGTGCACCATTACTGATCCCGGAAGAATGCAGTGCAGAGAATAATAGCGTTACTGTTGCCTGGCAGCCACCTTCTGGACATGGAGTCATGGGTTGTGCTGGTCAAAGAGGTCCAGCCATCGAAGGTTACCTTCTCGAACTTGACGATGGTTGTGGAGGAGAGTTTAGGGTGAGTATACCACTATCCAACGGTTACTACCATTGCCCATCGTCTACTCTCTGATCCCCACGAGACGTCTTACCGTCTTCCTATCGTTTTCAAACTTCTCTCTAACTCTCTGTCTATTTCTATTTCTCTCTCTTTCTCTCTCTCTTTCACTTCGATCTTAAAGTTCACGAGACGAGACTGGAAGTAGCTACGTGACCAAAACTCATCGATCACGTGCTATCGAGAAAAAGCTAAAGTAAAGGAAAGAAAAGTATATATACCGTATTGAGATAGATATCTCTATATCAAGCAGAGTTTCATTAGGATTTTTAAGAAAAAAGAAAGAAAAATAATTATTATTTTTAAATGAAAAAACTATTGAGAGAGAGAGTAAGAGAGAGTTCTTATTGATTTAGATTAAATATATTAGGAGTATATTTATTACTTTTATTGAGTATTGATTGAAAATAAGTGGTATTAATCTTCTATATAACTCCATAAATTAAGTGAGTTTAAAAGTTCGTGACCGATTTTCTTATATGTCGCTCATAGAGTTGTATATTGCAAACTATCAATTGGGAACGTAACATAAATTGCATGTATGATATTAAAAAAGAGGGTAAATGTTCAGTTGTTATTTTTGCACAAGGAGAAACCAACTACAAGGAGAAAATTATAGAAGATGAGTTAAAAAGTTTTGAACTATAACAACAACAAAAAACACTAGTAAAAATAATAGTAATTATTTTACAATGAAAAACAATTAAAAAAAGAATACGTCTATAAAGGATTAATTATTAACAATCAAACGATTATTATGTAATTAAATTCATAATGAATTATAATTAATCACAGACACAAACCCACACACATTCCTTGTTACGAATTAATGATATAAATGTCTTTATAGATAGAAGATAATTGTCAGAATTATCGATAGATAGATAAATATAGTTTATTGTTTAATAATTATAATATCTCTCTATAATATTAACAGATAGATTGTTTATAAATTTTCTAACGTAACATTTGGGGAATTCGGCAATAATAATACGGCGTTAGCTCGTGACCAATCGATCGATCGGTCACTATCGTGCTTCTATATTTCAATTCAAGTTCAATATTAACTCGTGTGTAATTGGAAGATAATTGAACAGCAGTTGGTGGCGGAAATATATGTGTATGTGTGTGTGTATGTGTGTGAGAGAGAGAGAGAAAGAGGACACGAGGGTAGAGAATCGTTGTTTGTTTCGCTCGTATTTCGAATTTAACAGCGAAATTCATCGGAGGGCGTGCTCGTTTCGACGTAATAATTAACGTGTTCGACGTTAATTACAATATACCTCGTTATTTGCCTAACAAGATTTCTGCCAACTTTGGCGTACCCGGGAAAAGTTACGAATTAAATTCTTAACTTTTCACGCGTGAATTATCAAAGAGGACGTTGGGCGAGAGAGTACGGACGCGGAAAACTTTTACCTTTACCTGGACTAATTAGAAAAAGTTAAAAAAAAATAATAAAAACAAATAGTAGAAAACATAAGAGGAAGAAAGAAAAGAAAAGGAGTGAGATAAATCTAGAATAGGAAAAAAGTAAGAAAAAGAAAATAGAAATACAAAGAGAATGGGGATGGGGTTACAATGAAAAATGCGACGAATGAAAGTTGTAGATTTGGAATCTACAACTTTGTAGATTTTCTCGTTTTATTATACTCTTATTAATACTTTAACTGTCACACCGAAATCACACGTTTCGTTCAAAGACTCCACTAAAAGTATTTTACAAGGTTTCGTCAAGATTAATCTTTTATTTTCAATGTACTAATAAAAATTTGCAATCATTCAATGATACATTTTTCATTTCAAAGTATACTCTAATTACCGATAATATTTTAAATCCGCTAATTGTAAATTTTCATTCAACTTTTATAATTTAAAGTAGTTCAAATGCTCCAGTCACTAATAACCACCGTGGGCAATCAAAGTGTTCAAATAAGATCAGAGGAAATAAAAAAATAATATAAAAGATAACATCGTCTTTAACAACAAAAGAGGAAGATAACAAATTTATCTATTGGTTTCGAGTAATGTTATTAAATGATTAATCTTATACGAGAAAAGCTAAAGAGCTAAAGAAAAAGCAAAGAAGAAGACGAAGAAGAAGATGAAGTTTAAAATAAAGATGAAGAATAAGAAGAATACGGAAAGAAATAAATGTAGGATGGAAGAGGAGTGAGAAGGAGGTTGGGAAGAGGCTTTCCTAAGAACTAACTTTTATTTACTACCCACTTTAATGGCTTTTAATACTTCCTGATCTCACCGAGACTACTTTCGCGCATTAACCCAAAGTCGAGTCTTCCGGCCAATACGAAAAGTACGTGCCTGAACTATGTCGAGCACGACATCACTATCGATTTCAAGTACCTAACTCTTTTTATCCTTCTCTATTTTTCCCTTCTTTTTTTCTGCTTCTTCTTATTCTTCTTTTTATTCTTATTCTTCCGCAATCGAGATTAATTATATCGTTCGTTTTATGTAATACACATGCACTAATTTTAATCATGGTCTATCACTTTTAAAAGAATCAATATAATCGGTCTTCCGTTTCTCGTAACAGCAACCACATTCCAGAAATAAGATACTTTATTTATACAGACCATCTAAATAATCTTTTTTACCAATAATATAAAAATGCTTTAAAATAAGGAATAATCTTATTGTTAATGTAAAACAAGAAAAAGTACTATTCTCATCTAATTACATTTATGATGATTGGAAATAGGAAAAGAAAAAGACAAGACTTTACTCGGTTTTATCTTAAGCTCCAATCAAATTACAAAAAGATATAAATATATTCATAGCGTGTAAAAGATAAAGATAAGGGTATTAAAGAAAAGATAAAAGAGCCATCGATTGAAAGATAATAAGATTTGGTAGAAAGGGCCTTTTTTTATTTATTTATTTTTTTATTTTTTTCTCGAACGGGGTGGTATAACGTCTTCTTGCACGAATGAATCAAAAGAACTTGTCAGAAAGCTCGTTTGTTCGTTGACACGGAAAAATAAATAGGTGTTCTTTTTCGTTTCACGAATCAGATAAAAGAAAGAGAAAAATAGAGAGAGAAAGAGAGAGAGATCCCTTTTTACGGAACAGAACTTTCCTTTTACGATGCTTCCCGCGAATCCTAACGAAAAAGCAACAACGATCCGAAACTCAATTTCGTCGGCTTATCCGCCGATTCCACGACCTTCCACCATCTTTCTCCTTTCACATACTCTTTCACTCATTCACTCATACATACATACATCCATACATACATACAGGGTAGAAAATTCAAAGTGTCGCGTAAAATTCTGTTGAAAATCTTCGTTCGAGACGTTGGAATTCTTTCTCAGTTTCTACAGACGAATATCTTCGAGATAAAGAAGAGAACATTTGGAAGAAACGGAGATAAAAAAAAAAAGAGATAGAAGAGCTGGTTGGATGTGTTAAGACTGGTCGTCGATGAAGAAAAAGAAGTAGAAGCAGAAGTAAAAGTGGAAACTGTGAGAAACATTGAGAAAGGGAAGAAGAAGAGACATTCGTGACGAGAAACGAGCTCGATTTAAATATTAAAAGCGAGAGAAGAAGATCGCACGATTCCGTCGTAGACGCGAAAAAGTCTCGAAGGAAAGAAAAAGGGGGGTAGAAATAAGAAAATACAGGGGTGGGTAGGTGGTTGAGAGAAGAGAAGGGGGGACAAGGGAGGTAGGGACGGGTTATGGGTTACGAGTGAGAAAAGAGAATTGAGAAAGTAAAGGCTAGAAGAAAGATTTATACGTGGGATATTGCTTTGCCTACGCTGCTAACGAGCACCCAAGATTATAATGGCCCAAACGACGCGTTATTAATCAGAGACCGCAAAAATGTAAAGCTTTATATCGTTTACAAACCATTCCAAGATTCCCCGACCCAAATACGATTACCGGAGGCGCTAATTATCTCACTCGGTTATTATATCATCCATCGAAGGTAGACAGCTGTTGCTAATCACGAGTAATAGGGAAAGGTGTACGACTTGATTAGTGATCGATTTTTCTCCTCTTTTATTTTTTATTCCTACTCCACAATGTATAGACATCCCTTTTGTGGAATATTGATCAAGGAAAATTACCATTTTTGGTTATACCTGCTTTTATTATCGTGTATGTAATATTCTTTAAAGTATTTGGTTGGTGGATAAAATAATGTCGAATTTTTGGCCATGGTTCAATGGGAAAATTCGATATTTTTTTCTCTGTCAATTCAATGTATTTAGATTTTTTTTAAATAAATTTATAAAGTACGACTAATCCTTTTTTTACACGGTATATACGTTCTTTAGAAAAGCGTGTAAAAGAATGGTAAATTCGGGGATATGTTCTATAACTTTAAAAAATCGTATAATATGAAAAAACTATAAATATTTTTCCGAAAGACCGTGCAGAAAAAGTAATAAAGAAATCTATATTACATATTAGTAGATATTATTTCTTAGAAAATTTGTAATTATGAACGAATGGGTATAAAAGATATATAATATTCAAAGTATTCATTTATTATACCTATTTGGTAATTTATGCGGAGATAACGAAACTTTATTCGAAAAAGTAATATAACGTTTCCGTAATCCGTTTATCTCGATTCTCGCTTCCTTTTTATCTCCTTTTTCTATTTTTAATCTTTTCTTTTTTTTGCGGAAATAGTAGAGATTTCCGTTTCTTGCTAATGCTTAACCGCATGAATTTCGAAATGCGCAGGAGGTGTATTGCGGACGAGAGACCATCTGTACCGTCGACGGGCTACACTTCAACTCGCTGTACAACGCCAGGGTGAGGGCATTCAACAGTGCCGGAGAGGGCGAATACTCTGAGCTGATCGGCCTTCAGACCGCTGAGGGTGAGCTCGTATAACCAGCTTGTTCTTTTCTTCTTTCTTTCTCTTTCTTTCTGATTTTGTTCGACCAGCTTCCACTACTTCCCACTACCTTTCTACAATTTTTCCCACCAGCTCTTTTTTTTGTATCCTTCCTCGGTGGCAAGGATTCGAGTGGAAAATCGACGTTGGTATCGAGTGGAAGATGAACGATTGAAACTGGCAGCTCGGACTGACGTGTTTTCAACGAGTAGATCAAATGATCGAAGAGAGAGAGAGAGTGAGAGAGGCCACGCATTGCCGATGACAGATCCGATATTAATCTGTCGTTTTATGTCTACGCTTCTACGTGCGAAAACGGAATCCCGTGTTTGTTTCTCTCTGTCTCTCACTCTCGTTTTTGTTTGTTTTCCCCCTTTCCTTCTATTTCTCATTGTATCTTGCATCTTTTTGAAGAGAACTATTTTTTTTTTAATTATTGTTTCACGATGACAAAGCTCTTTCTGATAGTACACCAGGATCATGGTCATATTTAATTCTTTACTCAAGATAGAGTTGCTTTTAATAGTTCATGTTATTTCAAGTTGTTATACGATTTATAGAATATTTTTTTTATTAATTTTCAATTTGATGTTTGAATTGAATTTTTTATATTATGGATATATAATATTGAGAGAGAGAGAGAGAGAGAGAGAGAAGGAAAGGGAGAATGAGAGAAAGGGTATTTGTGTGATTGGAATAATACCGCAAGAGCTACCCGTATGCAGTGCTCTTTATACACTTAACAAACAGAAGTGTTAGCATAATGCTGTATGTGAGAATTACTCTAGTCCTCTTTAGAATAATAGATTTGAACGTGCTTAGAATATACCTGGTAGTATGCGGGTTTGTTGTAATCGGACATTTTAAATCTACGAGAGGGCTGATAGGAACAATGATGATGTGTCTTTCAAACTTATCCAACATCGAACAATTAATCGTGTAAATAAATTTCAACGTTATTTTTTATATTTGATTAGAAAATTTACTGATATTCAAAATTCAATGAAAATTTAGATAAAATAATATACGTCAAAGAATAGAAAGAGTAATTTTTTGTTAAAAAAAAAACATATTACCCAGAGAAAGGAAATGTTAGAAAGGAAATAATAATAGTAAGATCGAAGTCTAACAAATATTCATTGAAACAGTGGCATGGTTTTCGTGGGCTACTGGTGCTACTGGGATACCGCAGGAAGTTTCGATTTCCGAGGACGCAATGAGTGCTTCCTGCGAAGGTTACGAGCATCGTGTGGTCCTCTCTAGCGTTGGATTTTCTAGAGGAATACATTACTGGGAGCTAACCATCGATCGATATCACAGTGACACCGATCCTGCTTTTGGCATCGCTAGAGCTGACGTCGTACGTGATCAAATGCTCGGTAAGCTCATTATTTCAAGATTATCTCTCTACTGGGTATAGTATTTTTTCCTTTTTTTTTGTTCTTTCAATGAAATCGGATTAACTCTGTAAATTGCGTGACTAGAAAATGTCTAGTTTTTCAATTCGACTTGTGTAATAATTATTTAAAACTAACCGAATGGTATAGAATATTAAAAAAGTTAACAATAAATAAAATTTCATTTAAACCATAATATATAATTTTCTATTGATCGTAGTATATGATCATTCATCGAATCATTCAACTAGTTCATTGCAGTCGGTATATTTCGAATCTTCAATCAGACAGCAAACATTTAATCGTACTCACCGTAGTATATATATACATACATACATAAAACATGATCAACGATCGATATATACTGATCAGCAACCGATTCGAAATCCCACACACAAGAGCATCGATTTGTGGTGTTCACAGGAAAAGACGACAAGGGTTGGAGCATGTACATAGACCGACAACGATCCTGGTTCATGCATGGTGGTGGTCACGCTCAGAGAACGGAGGGTGGTGTACAACAAGGCTCTACCGTAGGTGTTCTCTTGGACCTGGAGACTACACACACATTACGTTTCTTCGTGAACGATCAAGCTCAGGGCGGTGTGGCTTTCCGTGATCTCTATGGTGTCTTCTATCCAGCTGTCAGTCTCAATCGTGGTGTAACAGTCACTTTACATACTGCTTTGGACGTACCACGACACTTGCTGGCATCTCACGACGATTACCTTAGCGACATGGTTCAAAGATAGGGGTACCTAAATGTCCTGAAAAAGAGCTTGTTCCAAGAAATGGCTTCTAACGTTTCTTACAGCACCATAGAGCGTGGCCTCAAGGATTCGGAGGGTTCTGGACAGGTCCAAATGCTCGAGAGTATCATCGAGGAAAGCTTTTGCGAGGCTAACTGCGGCTTATAAATATCCGATATAATTCCTAAAAATGGGTACCAACTTTAACTCGCATTGTGTCGTCAATCATTTCTCTAATACGGAAAAAAAAATAAATAACAGAGAAAATCGATTTTAACTCTGCGAAACAATTTTTATCGGATCTTCGATGTGTTCTTACTAATTGTAAGATCGATGTTCTCTCATCTTTAACCCCTCACCTTAACCTTTCTTTTTTATTTTTTTATTCTATATTTTCTTCCTTCATTTTTCTTTTTTTTTTTCTATACCCAATATACGCGCGTAGATTTTCTTTCGACTGATCAAATATGGTAAAGAAAGAAAGAAACGAAATATTATGCGCGTAAATTTGATCCACTGGACCCTGGAATCCCACTGCAAAGTAACGACATTTATTTTTAATTCGTTTTTCTTTTTTTTTTTTTCTTTTCAAGTATTCTCGAATATTATACGAGTCTCGATTAACGTCGTTACGAATTTATTAATCGCGAACACGTTCGACGATATTTTTCTTTCCTTTTTCTTTCTTTTTTTTCTTCTTTTATCCATCCAGGTCCTAACTTTATCCATATCGAGACGATTTATAAATGTAATGGTATGTATAGACGTGTTTAAGCTCCATAAAAATATATGATAGGACGTATTTCGAATGAAATGATAAAGAAGAATAGCAAAAGCTTTTCTAAGTTAACGAATAGAGACACGAGTTATACTTTTTCTAGTCTCCCTATAGGATTCACATCTCGTCCCCCTACGCCTCATCGTTGCATTATTGTTGTAATTTTAAAAGAAACGATATATATGTATCGTTCGTTTGTAAAATTGATGAAAGGGTTACAATAATTCACTGAGCAATGGGAATTATACGATAAAAGAAACAAAAATCCAAGAAGAAAAACTTTTTCGACTCGATTTGTACCTTTTATCACTTTCAAGCTACTACCACCCTCTCGATTTCGAATAAAAGAAAAAAAAAACAATCGATCGTGCTTTATTTTTGTTCTTTTTCAACTCGTTATTAATAATACGTTGAGTATCGTAAATAATGATCATCTTAATAATAACAAAAATTAAAATGCATTCGATATGAACAAGAACTAAGATGCATTTTTGCCGTGTTTGGTTTTATTTTACCAAAAAAAAATTATATATATGAAAGAAATTAATTAGATACACGCATACATATCTATTATATACATATATATATATTTATATATATATAAAAAAATCAATACGACATTCAACGTATTAACCATTATTTATTAAATGTTTTTGATATAAAAAGGAACGTTTAAAATCGATAATTAAAAATGCAGAAAAACAAATACTCTACGAATTGAAGTATACTTATATATATAAATAAATAAATAAAAAATTGGATATAAAAAGGAAATCGTATGGAAAAATCAAAAATAAATTCATCATTTATTGAGAGAGATAAGCCTTTAATAATCTCGATCTCGCGTTATCATC
Organism: Mischocyttarus mexicanus; assembly: GCA_023678845.1. Classification (NCBI taxonomy): domain Eukaryota; kingdom Metazoa; phylum Arthropoda; class Insecta; order Hymenoptera; family Vespidae; genus Mischocyttarus; species Mischocyttarus mexicanus. The sequence goes on along the minus strand of JACGTP010000013.1, from coordinate 1,455,611 downwards.
ATCATCATTATCATCATCATCATCATCATCATCCTCTCTTCCCGTATATATCCTTTTTTTATCAACTTTGATAATATATCAATGTCCTAACGACACAGAGATATATAATAATAAGACTCGTATCGCGATCATCGGAATTCTAACTTTGAGTGATTTTTTTCATGAGAATAATTCATACGTGTTCCATGCGTCTTCGATAAGGGAGCATTGTATATAAATGTGTATAGAGAAGCATCGATTGTATCACCGATGAAAATAAAAATAAAAATGAATAAATAAATAAATAAATAAATAAATAAATAAAAAATAATTGCCAATTGTAACGTTTACGACTGTATTCGACCAATAAAATGCAGAATAAAAAAAAAACAAGAAATAAAGAGACTAAAAATAAAAAAAAAAACGTGGGAAACTCATGATGAAGAGAGAAAAAGAGAGAATAATAGAAAAATGGAAAACATTTTAAAGCGAACGAAGAACGTTCTCTCGAATGTATATGCATCATGTTTCCAACCTTATCTTACTTCTTAGATTCTTCTCTCTTTCTTTTTTCAACCCCTTTAGCACAGTCCTAAGTCGGTTCTCGAACCCTTCCTAAAAGTTCTTGCCATCGGTTTCAGTGACGACGGCTGTTACAGTTGGTGTACTGTACGAATGAAAAGGATAAAGAAATGAAGAGAAAGAGAGAGAGAAGTTTCCTTTTCGATGATATCACAGCTGCTCGCAAAATCCTATACTTCGAAGTCTTCGTTCAAGAATGAAAGAAAGAAAGTAAGAGAGAAAGAGAGATGATTTATGATGAACGGTCTGCTTTTACTGAGTGCAATTAGTACAAACAAGCCTTACTTTCTTAACGATACTGAATCTTTCTTTATTTTCTTTCTCTTATTTTATTTATTTTTACGAATTTCTTTTTCTATAAGAATATTAAGTTTATTGACCAAGGAATTTCGTGTTAAAAAAGAACGAGAATCAGAATTAACATTATTTTGCATGAATCTCGGAAAATATTACGAAAGTTGCATAAATTTTGATAAATATGGACATTCTCGATGTAAAATAGCAAAACGTTTGAGGGAATATCAAAATAGAATATTAGAACGGTAAGTATTTAGCATTAAAAATTAATTATTATAGAGCATCGATATATTACACTCAATCTATTTATAAGGTTTATCAATAAGCAATGTCAGATGTTTTTTTATTTAAATATAAACCATGGTATAGTATTTTTTTTTCTAAAAAATGTTGACATTGATCAATGCAATCATTTACAATACAGAAAAAGAATAATTTGTATTACCAACACACACTGAATCTTAAATAAATAATTTTTATAAATTAATATATAAGAATGTTGATATAAATGATCAAGTACGTTTATATTAAAGATACATTGAAAAAACGTAGACGAC